>CM060253.1:33441765-33793873 GCA_030684275.1 Acipenser oxyrinchus oxyrinchus | reverse complement strand
AAAGCCAAAATTCTTCTGAAAGAACGGCTGAGAGAATGTTGCAAACAGTGTAGTGAAGAGTTTTCACAGGCAAACGCACATGATTCCTTCCACCAAGTTACAGATTGCCTTTCCACAGCAGCAGTGCAGCATGGCCAATTAGAATATCACCCTATGCAAACAAATCACACATGAACTGTAACAAAACCTTGGACATGGCTTTTACGGTGTTCTTGAATTCAGGAAATGCAAGGTTGGTGTGCTGTCACGAGCAATGGTTTGCAGCTATATTTAAATGTAGGTATTGAAAGGTGTACTTGCAGGGAGCAGTCATAGACTGGATAGATAGTGCTAAGGTACTGTAACAGTTTGCTGAGGTAATAATGACCCCTTCAAAGCAGGCATTCTGCACAGCATATGTTATTTATGTGCAGCAATATGTAATTTAATGAACAGTACAAAAAGATTTCCGGTGCTCTTACTGGAAAACAGCCCTCACCAAAATGTATCTGTAGCACATTAATAAAGAGGTAGGAGACTGCCGGTGCCCTTGGGCTCACACATGACCCAGCGTTGTCGGTTTTAAGTTTCTGTTTTGTTTCAAAAGGAGGTCACAAGCCTGGGTCATTACTGAACTGGTAACTATCCAAGCAGTACAGGTAAGAGGGTAGATAAGTCAGCTCTGCTGTGGTTTTCAGCTCGACCCGGCAGGCCTGGGCTTTCAGCTGCACAGGGAAAGTGCCCTGCGGTAAGTTGTTCATGGCTGCCTGCCAGTTGAATGGGTTTTGAGTAGCAGTGCCATGTTAAAGTGACCCAGATAAGTAATTTCTGCTTCAGTCAGATGGCTCACTGATAAGACTGGGTCATAGCTTTTAGGCTGATTGGAGCAAATGATGCTCCCGTATTGATCGGCAAGCTGGGAGGATTATTATTTGTCACTGTGGTGACCACAGTGTAGCCACACAGAGACTGTAAACTGCCATCTGTATTGTAGTCCTGTTTGAAATACAGCACAGATTCCTTTTTAGTGAAAAAAGGTAGCTGGTGGTATGTACAGCTATGGCTATGGCTGTACATACCAGTTTTGGATCTAGAAATTTATGATTTGAGACCTAATAAAAAAATTTTATTTCACATGTAATCAAAGAAACTGCAAAATGATATTGCAAAAGTCTACCGGAAGCCATAATAGTAGTACAGTTTTCATGTTAAGTATATGGAAGTTTTTTTGTTAAGTATATGGAAAACTTCAAAGCAGTATGTAATTCATTGCTAACGTAACATTATTCAGCAGGTTTCATTCGAGTGAAGAAAAATTGGTTAATTCTATAGAGTGATGTAAAACCTTTGGCCATTAGCTGTACAGTACAATCCACTAAAGTTTGAAACAGAACTAAGGAATGTTTCAAATGGTTGTGCTGGGGGGGGTGCATTTCCTCTTAATGGTTGTGCTGAGTGTTTTGTAGTCAGTTTTCTTCGGATTCAGTCTTGAATTTACTGAAATTGAAATGTTTTTTAATTTGCAGATCACAGGTGCAATCCTCCTTGCTGTTGGCGTATGGGGCAAGCTCACCTTGGGGACGTACATTTCCCTTATTGCTGAAAACTCCACCAATGCCCCCTATGTCCTGATCGGAACTGGTACAACTATTATTGTCTTTGGGCTGTTTGGATGCTTTGCAACATGCCGTGGAAGCCCGTGGATGCTGAAACTGGTATGTGGCCAAATGCAATACAATTGTATCTACTTGTTTCACAGACCCCTATTAGAAGTAATCTAGGCTACATGGTGTTACCTTAGTGCTACTCGCATTACATGCAAGCAGTCGTAAATGCAGTATGTGGTCAATGTGACATACTGCACCAGCTACTGTTTTGTGATCTAGATGACCCTGGTTCTTCTTGTTGATGGAAAATGTGTCTCCAGTTTGAATCACAACTACTGTAAATCAGAGCATCCAAAGCACATATCTGTAGTGTGGCTCTCTCCTGTGCACCGCGTTGCAAATATTGTTGCAAATTCATGTGTCTCATCTGGGGGATTGTTATCAAAGCCACCTCTGCACCATGTTATTGAGCTATTCAAAGGGAATTCATTTTGTGCCAGTACAAAATTCATACGCCACAATTTAATATAGAATATAAGAAACTAATCATGTTAAGTACATTATTATGTACAATCGTATATATTTATTTTTTTCAGCCAAGTAGCACTAAAATCAAGTCAATAGACGTACGATATAGCCACACACAAGAGTAAATCTGTCATGCGGGAGGAATTGTGGATTTAGTCAGGGGTGCTATTAAGATGTCATAAGCCTTTTACACTGGAACTGGCATGCCCATTATCCGGCTTTGTAAAGTCACTGTAAAATAAGAACTCCATTTCATACTACTGCAGGGAAATGAAGACACTTTGCATTTTAATGGTAGCTCAAGAGCAATGAGACACGACATGTGCAGATGGTACCTACTGATAACCGTCTGCAACCTTTTATTATGTGTACTGGCCTGATGGATTTGACTTTACCATTTTAAACGTTTTGAAAAATAACAATATCCAATATTGGTTTCAAAGCTAAAACTACAAGAAGTCTGCAGTTGCTAAGGTTGCTAAGCAGTCATCACAGCCACATGAACATTATAAAAGAAAGCACTTAAACATACTCCCATACATTCTTATATATATATATATATATAGATATATAGATATATATATATTAGAGTTCTTGGAAGAAATGAGTGAAGTTCTTGGCATATGTCAACAAGACAGTCCTTGGAATATTTAAATGCTCTTAATATTGCTGGTGTTTTCCCCAGGTATGATTTTGTATTCCACCGTATTACCTAAATAAGGCGAGTGAAAGAGCAGGATTACAAGTTTTATGGTGAAAGTACAAACATCCGCTCCTGTTTTAGATCATTCAAATAAACCATGTGATTTATTCCAAGGTAATTTTTAGATGCACATTTTTTTTTTATTAAACAGAATTTATACTGCGGTAGGGGAAAAAAAAACCCTTCAGAACACTTGACACAAGAAGAGATGTTCTCCACAATATTTCGATTTTTTTGCAATTTATGAATTACAGTTCATTGTTTGGGAACAACGGTCATCTTGTCTCCTGTGTTTGGATTTGGTAGCTGCAGTGTATTTAACAGTGTGATATTCTTGCAGCCCGGATGAGTTTGTATGCAGTCTTGACCTGTTTTTTTTGTCGTCTCTGTTGACAGTATGCTATGTTCCTGTCTCTGGTGTTCCTGGCTGAGCTGGTGGCTGGTATTTCTGGTTTTGTGTTCCGACATGAAGTAGGTACCTCTCCCACCTGAAAATATTGCATTTTTTACATTTATCTTTCAAGAGTATCATTTTGATGTATTAAAGTAATTTAGTGTGTGTTATTTTGGACACCATATCTGAACGAGTTATGTCTGTAAATGTATATTAAAGTGTATCGTGCTCATAGAATAACCATATTTCACAAGGCTGCATGTTCCTGCAGGAGCTTACATTGCCAGGATTTCCAAACAAATAATGACTACATGCTCATTCTCCAAGATGTCTGTGTTGTGTAATTGTTGGCTCTGTTTGGATTTTCTTTCCAGATCAAGGTCACATTCCTCAGGACTTACAATGAAGCTGTCCTCGACTACAACGCGAATGATGAACGAAGCAAGGCAGTGGATTATGTGCAGACAAGTGTGAGTAAGAAGAGAGGTGTCTGGAATAGCCATATTGCAAGTCTCTTCATGGCTCAGTTCATTTAAATCTATATTGTTCTTATTTGGTCTCCTGTTTTTGTTTCCCTTGTAGCTGCGCTGCTGTGGAGTGCAGAACTATACCAGCTGGTTCAGCAGCAACTACTTCCCAGAGAACGGCATCCCGCGCAGCTGCTGTGCCAACGCCAGTGACTGCAGCCAGCAGGACATGCGCAATGCCACCATTGCCTCCACCAAGGTGTACCAGCAGGTATGTCCCGGACCATTCCCCTGGGGGGCCACTATTGACAGCACTAATATATTTACCACTGCTCAGCAGGTACACCATAGATTTATTGTTATGTTCCTCCAGATTTTCCTGAACAAATAATTCATGACTTGATTAACATGGTATTTATTATGAAAGGGGTTAGATGGTGCTGCAAGCTAAATCCCTTGCTGCATTAGTTTGCTGTATCCCTTCTGTTTTGTTTTCCCTCAGTGAATATTCTGCACATCAGTGAGTTTAGAAAACCACACTTGTTATTGCTTTGAATACTGATGATTCATTTGGGCAAATGAGTCAATCTTTCTTTTGGTTTCAGGGCTGTTACAATTTGGTGACCAGCTTTATGGAGACAAACATGGGCATCATAGCTGGAGTTGCTTTTGGAATTGCGTTTTCACAGGTAAAGTTTACAACATTTGCTCCATGTACTTTTCTTTTATGTAGCGATTGTGAGGGATTGATTGATTGTGGAGTATGAAGATCCTGAACAGTATACATTACTAATAAATAAAGTCAGCACAACGGGATGGAATTATGCTCTTCATTTTGCTTCTAAAACATGTTTTTGTAAAACTGTCTCTGCACTGATTGCTCATTAAAATCTTTTCGGGCCATATTTTCAAAGTGTTTCCTCCATTCTTTTATTTAACTCTTTTTTTTTTTTTTAAGAAGAAAAAAATAATGTTAATGAGAAACAAAACAGCTTGAGTGCTTGGAAAGTTCAATTATATCACTTTTGTAAAATGAACAATCGTTTTACCTCGTTCAAAAATAGAACTTAAAGACTGTGGTAAATGCTTTAAAAATATGGCTATTTAAATATACTGGTATCTATTCCTGAGATATTTAATGAGAAAGGTGTTCTGAGTGGCGTAAAACAGCCAAGAAAGTCCCCACCACAGTGATGTATTTATCTGCCCAATATGTGTTGGAAGGTAGTGTGTGATAATGTGACTAATTATTATATATGAGATATAATGTGAGTTATATATTATATAGCATTAAAAAGTCTGCGTCCTTTTGCCGTCAGTGATACACATAATCACTTACTTTAATTAAGTTTCCCTGAGCTCCTCATAGCTTCTTACTGCTAATCAGTTATACACTTTACATGATTAATTCATTCTGATTACCCTGTGAGACTTTAAGACAGCTCCCTCAGTCCAGCTGGATGCACCTGTGTGTCTCTCGCGGGGTGTTTAGCTTAACCTAAGAAAGCAGGAGTAAGATCAAACAAAATATCCGGAATATTGTCAATGAATTCTGATTTATAGATCTTGATTGGCTAGAGCATTATTCTGTAGCAGTGTGAGGAAGGGTGGTGAATTCACTGACACAAGAGCCAGAAAGTTGTAGTGCTAAACACCACTTGGGTGCACGTTTTATTAATTTCCACAAGGTGGCACTGTTGTCCTATTATTACCAACAATGGTATAAGGCTTGACAGATCACCTTGGGTGCACACGCAGAAACAATAATCGAAACAGAAGGCACAAAGAAAAAGAGAAAATTAAACACTATTAACAAAACTACAAAGTAAAGGTGCTGCATTCTGCAGCTTTTCTCCGACCGTCGCTACCCGCACGGCTCGAGTCTCCGGCCCACGCTCCCCAGTTCCCTCAACTGCGTGGCTTAAAAATATATTTTCAGGGGTCTGCCCAAGGTTT
Source organism: Acipenser oxyrinchus oxyrinchus (assembly GCA_030684275.1). Lineage (NCBI taxonomy): Eukaryota > Metazoa > Chordata > Actinopteri > Acipenseriformes > Acipenseridae > Acipenser > Acipenser oxyrinchus. The sequence goes on along the minus strand of CM060253.1, from coordinate 33,788,239 downwards.
CCCCGCTACAGCTATATTTCTTTTCTTATCTTGTTTTGTTTTGTTTGTGGGTGGTCTCCATTCGTTTCTCTGTCTGGCTGCAAAGCTTCCGCTGGCTCATTTTACGTCCTATTGGGGCAGATCTGAGAACAACCGAGCGTTTTGTTGTAGACCCAGCAATCCCCGAAGGCCCGCCTTCCAACCACTAAGAGAGAGGGAGAGACCACACCTTCTCCCAACCATGCCATGACTGACAGGCGGATCTTACGGGGCTTCTGCTCTCTTCCTGCAGAACCATGCATGTGCCAGACAGTCAGCACAGACCTCTCCCTGTTACACAGTGCATAAAAGCTGAATATTTAAATTACTATCCAAGTGGTTTCTTTAAACCACATTGCCCCCTCCGTCCCCCGCCAACAAACTAAACAAAACAAAACAATCGTGTCACAACCTTGCTCCCCACTCGTCTGTGCCCAATTTAACACCAGACTGCACAGTCCCTATTAGGCCTAATGGGAATAACATGCAGTTAACCTTCATGTGACCTGTTAAAGGGCTGGGCTGTTTTTTCACTCCGTAGGCGATTAATTGAACTGTGAATGTTATCGGGAAGAAAAAATCAATGAAAGCCATTAACTGCGCCTTAGTTCTGATTTCCTTAATCCTTCCTTGCTCTCCGTGAAGAGCCAGCACCCACTGTGACTTCAGAGCCGCCTTATAGTAAGAAGTTATAATCACAATCCAAGAGATTTACACTGTGAAGACAAGCCCTGCACCCAGTCCTGGGTTTCACAAGAGCCAGAAGTTTGAAATATATATTGTTCCTCCCTTATAGCTGCATGAACAACTCCTATTAGTAACCCTACAGACATGTGTGACTTAGTCAAGCTGATAAGAGCACTCCGTTCAGAGCAGATTTACCAGGCACCCGATTATTCAATCTCCTGTACTAAAACATGCTGCACTTTCTTCTCTACACAGTTGATTGGGATGCTGTTGGCCTGCTGTCTGTCACGATTTATCACTGCCAATCAATATGAAATGGTGTAACAGGGGAACAGGGTGAGTTCACACTCCAGCAGCTCCTCGGGAACTCAAGACTGTCACTGCCATTTACTCCAGCCCTGCACTGAAAGCACGCAGCACACAACTCCCAGTACCTGCCAGCTGTAAAACATGTAGTGTATTAGACTCCCTAACTGCTCGTGTGCCAGTGCCTAAACCAGGCTTCGGTTATATACACACATTTTATAATATGATTGCAACATGAATCTGCTTTAAGCTTGGCATTGGTCATTTAATATATCTGCATATATTTTAGTGATAACAATGTTGAAAAAATATATATATATATATATATAATATATATATTTTTTTTTTCTGGCATAAGGAAACATCCAAAAGTCAATTTCTTGAATGTGTTTATTTCTTTTTTTTCTTTAAGCTGCAGAATCTCACAGTTGCCTTCAATTTTACATTATATAATTTATTGCAGTCTGTGTATTATATTCTTCCATAATTTACTGTATGTCATCTGTGCTGTCAGGATCCAAGCTATTAAATATCTAAGTAATGAGTATTAAACAGCAGCACTACTGCTGTTACTACACATAGTATTGTGTTTGACTGCTGTGATAAAACACAATCTAAATGTATTAAGAAAGAATATGCTTTTCGGGGAGGGGGTGGTTGCATGTCCCAGTTTACTTTAGCAGGTTAGCATGTTCATGTATTACAGAGGCAGGCCCTTCTTTCCACTATATTAAACAGGAAATTACCATTGCCACCAAGGCCTATAAATCCACATTTGCTTTGCATTACCCCAGTGAGAAGACTACACCTCCTGTCTAAACATATTGATAGCTTGCACAATTCTTTGGGTTCAGTTTTAAGGGGTATGTAACTTATTTTGATTGTTACATTCATGGTCACAATCCTCTACCTACCTCAATGATCTGCTCTTGTGCTGTCTGCAAACTTGAATTGTATAGGTTTATATACAGAGCAGGACACAGCACCGGTTAGTACACTAAGCAGAGGTCTCCACTCAGGAAACAGCAAGATAAGCAAGATTGATACAGGTGAATGGACTGCTGGGAGATTAGAGAAAAAGTACCATGGCTGCACAGTAGTGAAAGAGCAATGAAGCTGCATCCCCAGCCTAATAGATGAGATAAAACACTGTGACAAATGTTCATAGAAAATGATGATGATAATGTATATAATACACTATATTCCTGTATGTTTCTGAGCGGTTTCTTAACTATAAAGTGAAGCTTTATAGTAAGACCCAACAAATGACGTACTAACTTATTATAACAAAAAACTATATTTTAGCCCGGAACTACTATTAAACATTAAAGACGTGTTTGTTTTTTGTTTTTTTTTTAACTTTCAATGTGAGCTGTATGTTCAGGATCCTGTACACAGGATAAGATGTACTGGAATTTTTTTACAAATCTTTAACAGTGATTAGTTTATTTCTCATGTCTGATTTTTTAAATAAACAACCAATATTTCTGCAATATTTTTGTATTTCAGGTAGATAAAGACTGCATTTTATCATCCTGAAGTTGTGGAAGACTGTGGGAGGACACCTCAAGAACACTAGCACTCTCGTTCTCTCTGCTCTCTTCAAATTGTAGTGCAAGAACGCTAGCCACTCCATTCTCATTCTCTCTGCTCACTACTTATTTGTAGCACATCATTCCTTGACATAGTTGTGCCATGAAAACAAGCTTACTTTCTATACTTCAACCCTTAACGATCCCTGTCGGCCTTAAGATCAGTGTGTCAACTTTATACCATAGGTCCTGCGCCACTGTGGACATGCATGTAGTATCTGGGTTGTATAGTTGCTATTTAAAATGGGTAAGCATTAACTACATTTCTATAAAAGACTAAAAAAAAAATTTTAAAAACTGTTGATACATTATAGCTTTCCATCCAGTACCTTCTTATTTTCAGCCAAAAAGGAAAGATTTTCAGAAATGAAGTGTACATGAAAATTAATAGCAAGAAAAACAATGTAAAGATGAAGTACTTGAAGGGAGCACTTCTCCCGGATGTTAGACAACAGTCTTTAAATCTTATTGTACATGTGACGCTTCTGCTTTTTGCTGCTGTATTGAGTACATCGCTGCATCTGATCCTGTGTAATATTATTATTATTACTAAAATGTGCGCAGTTGCTTTATATATGAATATGCTTTGTATTGTGTTTTTTTGTTTTGTTTTGTTTAGTTTAGTAGGTCAGTGATCCACAAACTCTTTTCAGGAAGCTGGTTTGGGGTTTAAATATTTTCTTAAAAATCTATGGATTTCAAAAGTGGTTAAATAAGAACAAAAAAACACTTCAACATTGTCCTTGTGGCTGTGTATAGTGTTGCAATGCAACTTGGGGTGTAATGAGAAAATATAAAGCATTTTATTTTTTAATGACATTATTTTGTTGTGTAGTTACCACGTGGTAACTACACGATCTGATTTATAGGAGAACCTCAGAGTTATGAACACCACACTTCTAAACTGACTGGTCAACCAAACACAACACCTGAAACCGGACACAGGGCTCCTGTAAAAGGTGCGTTTAAATGAAAAACACAGCTCTCCTGGCTTCTTTTTGGTTGTAGTATTATTATTATTATTATTATTATTATTATTATTATTATTATTCCTCATTTTAAATGTGTAAACCTTGTATTAATACAGTACACATATAATACATTATTGAACAGTTTCAGAGTCACAAACATTTCGGTCTTATAAGCATCCTCCATTCCCTTTGTGTTCATAACTGTGGGGTTCTACTGTAGTTAAGTGATAACTACACTTTGAAATGAAAGAAGAAAACAGTCCAGAACCGTTTCATGAAGACTTTATTGCACGCCCAATAGTCTTTTTAAACAAATTACAAGTTCAAGCTTCGTGAGGCCTACAAGTAATGATTTAAAAAATATGGCCCTCACTTTAAATTTGTCTGGGGAATATACTTTGTCCTGCTATAGCTCAATTCAGTTGCACATCAGAAACACACAGTGCCTCATGAATATCAGTTGTGCACTTCTGCCATTCTCTTGCAAATCAGTGCAGCTGCTAACCTTTAAATCACATAAACTCCCTATTTGCAAAGCTATAGCCTCTTGAAAACCCTGCTGGAAAACACTGGAAAATCTTGTTCTTACTACTGAAATGCCAAACACCTGTGCATTTACAGTAGGTCTAAATGGCTTCTTGCGCTGTATTAGATCACTGTTGCAACTGCATGGGGGCTCCCTTGCAGTCCTGGGTGCAGGAGTAAAGGGAGCACTGTAACCTTATTTAATAAAACTGATGCGAGTAACTCAGGCTGGATGATTCAAAAGCAGCCTTTTGTACTATTTTTTTGTGTACTGTACGTGTTTATTGCCTTGTTTTGAAGTTGTTGCAGGCCGCCACCAGTGATGTTTGTGTAGGTGGATCAGTGTTGAAAGCAAACCTAGAAAATTCTGTAGAAAAAAACTCCAGTTTGATGGGATTAGAAAAGTTTGTATAATAAAAATAAAATTAAAAAACTTTTTAAACTCATCACCAGTTAGCATGCCAACAAAAGTATGTTGATATTGTAAGCAATTGTGATCTTTAATAATAAACAGTCATTACAACTTTCTCAGTGGTGTGGCTTTGTTGTGAAGAATTGATTGCTGAAAGCACAGTAATATTCTTAAATTAGCCTTTGCCAGTTCAGAGAGAGGAGATAATGGGTTAATGTGTGTTTTTTCCATTTGAAGTCATTTTTCAGTCCCTAACCCAGGTTGGATACATATAGGATAGTTCATAAACGTTGATGGAGTACTGTGGTTATTCCATTAATAAGGATAAGACAACCAACTGACAAGAGTGAGCCCTTTCAGTTAGCAAGCTGCTAATTCTTTCTATAGAATAAAATAAAATGAAAGAAAGGAATACGTTCCTCTTTTAATCGTTTAGAGCTGATGGCTATATTGTTCTGTCTTAAATATTCTTGAGTAATAACAGGTAGAAAGACGAATTTGAAAGCAACTGCCCTGCTAAGTGCTAGAAAAAGCTGTGTAAAACCAGTCCCAGGTGGTTCAATACCTAAAAGCTGGTTTTATCTTCTGCTCTTTATTTCTGGAGCTTTCTAATAAAGCTCTTGGGATTTACACTGTGGGCGTGAGACAAACATTAAGTGGATGAAACTCTTTTCTGAATGCAAATGCTGAGGTACAGGGCTCGATTCTGATGAAACGAGTGCAATTCCAGACGCAGTGGTTAAAGTCAAATGCGTCTGCCCCATAGGGCGTGGCTTCTCCAAAAGTGTGATTCTGATCAAAATAAAAACCCAGCACAAGCACGTTTAGTGACGCAGTGACAGTGCCCAGCCAATCAATGCTGAGTAGGTTGGGAAATCTGCTATCCAATCGGGGCCAGGCAACAATCCCTTTAAGAGACAGAGGGCCTCATTTACTAAAGGTTCTTATGCGATAACACATGGTGTTATCCAAGGATAAGGTGCATGCTAGGTATTTATCAACCACGATAAGGCGCGACTTAAAGCATAAGAGAAAAAAATGCATGCTGATGTATTCAAATGAAGTGTCATGACTGGGAGCACTAATGAGGCTAATGATATTCAGACAATATTTACTAAACTGTGCTAACCATGAAGCACACCTTAAATCCTGTGCTAGATAGCACTGATGGAAAGCAGGTGTTAGGAGCCGAGATCCGTCTTAAAGCTGTCTGTCAGCACAAGGTACAGCTATACAGTATGTATGTACGATACTACACATCTGAAACTCTGTAAATGAGTAAGACTAATTTTAAAATAAATGCGTTTATATACTAAAACGCACATATACCAGCCGACTGCATAAAATAAATAAACAAAGAATTTTAAACAGAAATGTGTCTATATACAGGTATACTATGATTAAATAAAACTGTACAAACAAAATAAGTAACAGGACATTGAAAATAAATGTGTTTATGTAGCCTACAGACATAAAAAGCATGCAAAAGCTTACTATGCAAACAAAAAAAAAAATTGTCATAACATACTATGCAAACGAAAAAAAGACATAACTGCGCTCATACAGACATAATTGAAATACGGTAATATAAATAAAGGAAACTGGGTTTACAATAACAACAGCACATAATATCAAATCGCATACAGTGCCTATAGTAAGTATTTACCCCCCTTGGACATTTTCACAGTTTATTGTGTTACAACCTGAAATCCTGATGCATTTAAATGGGATTTTTTGTCCTTTGATTTACACAACCTACTCAACACTTTGAAGAGGCAAGAGAATTTTTATTGTGAAACAACAGTTAATGAAAAATAAAAAAAATAAAATGTCTTGGTTAGATAAGTATTCACCCCCCTGAGTCAATACTTGGTAGAACCACCTTTGGCAGCAATTACAGCTGTGAGTCTTTTGGGGTAAGTCTCTACCAGGTTTGCACATCTGGATCGTGCAATATTAACCCATTCTTTTTGCAAAATTGTTCAAGGTTTGTCAATTTGGATGGGAATCGTTGGTGGACAGCAATCTTCAAGTCTTGCCACAGATTCTCAATTGGATTCAAGTCCGGGCTTTGACTGGGCCACTCTAGGACATGCACTTTCTTGTTTTGAAGCCACTCCAGTGTTGCTTTGGCTGTGTGCTTGAGGTCATTGTCCTGCTGAAAGGTGAATCTCCGTCCCAGTGTTAGGTCTTTTGCAGACTGAAGCAGGTTTTCCTCAAGGATTTGCCTGTATTTAGCTCCATCCATTTTGCCCTCTACCCTGACAGGCTTCCCAGTCCCTGCTGATGAAATGCATCCCCATAGCATGATGCTGCCACCACCATGCTTCACAGTAGGGATGGGTTTGCGCCAGACATAACGCTTTGCATTTAGGCCAAAAAGTTCAATTTTTGTTTCATCAGACCACAGAATCTTTTGCCACATCTTTTCAGAGTCTCCCACGTGCCTTTTTACAAATTCCAAGCAGGATTTTACATGGGCTTTTTTCAGAAATGGCTTCCTTCTTGCCACTCTTCCATACAGACCAGATTTGTGGAGTACCTGAGCTATTGTTGACACATTGACAGTTTATTCCATCTCAGCCATAGAACGCTGTAGCTCTTTCAGAGTTGTCATTGGCCTCTTGGTGGCTTCTCTGACCAATGCCCTTCTTACCCGGCTGCTCAGTTTGGGAGGACGGCCTGCTCTAAGCCGTATACCTTCCACTTCTTAATGATCGACTTGACTGTGCTCTAAGGGATATTCAATGCCTTTGAAATCTTTTATACCCTCCCTGATCTCCCCATTTTCTCACACATTGAAAGTGTTGAGTAGGTTGTGTAAATCAAAGGGGAAAAAATCCCATTAAATGCTTCAAGATTTCAGGTTGTAACACAACAAACTGTGAAAACGTCCAAGGGAGGTGAATACTCACTATAGGCACTGTACCTGCATACAGTGCACTTTTTTTTTTCTCCACACGATTTTGGGCACAGCTATACCATTGCATGTGTCGACTGGCACTGGGGTCGATACGTTATGCATTCCTGCGTTTACTTCTGTACAAATAATTCTGTACCTTCACAGCGTAACCGATTTGCGCTTTTCTGTACACAATGATTCTTTGTCTAGCTACAATAGATTATACAGTAGGCTATGTACGGTATAATTACTCCTAGTTAGGCTATGTACAATATAGTTACTACTAGTTATTATTACCTGTGCATTTCTTGCAATTGGTGTCTGTGAGATCCACGTTGTAAAACACGTGAACGGCATTTCAATGTACAGAAATGCGTTGATCGCTGAAATACGCCACCTGGTCTAAATGCCAACTCCATACTTCGTTGTATTCACAGTTTCATTAGTGTAGCCTAAGGGCTGCAGACTGATCTAATCAATGATGGATAAAAAAAAAAAAAAGGCTACTATACTGTATAAGCGACATGTTTTGTTTTTTTTATCCCTTTCACGCATAGAGGTCACTACAGTGGACAGCTATTTTTAAGTGATTATCACCTATAGAAACTCTGTTTTGACATCACCAATGCATGGTATCCTCTTCAGTGGACGTCTACCGAAATTAAAACGCCTGCCATCTAGTGGCATTTGATAGGTACTACAAAAACATAAAGGTGACAATGGCAGAGAAAAGTTCAGCAGCACCGAGCACCTCAGCGATTTCTGTCAAATCCTTTTACACAAAAAGAGCAAAGCAGGTAAAAAAAATATATTCAAAGAAAGTAATGTTTAGGGAATAATATGGTATATGTTTTGTTCAAATAGTCACTTAATTTATTTCACAGTTTATGTTAAACCATATGTCCACTTAAGTAGACGTCATGCAATATTAAGATTCATATTGCACATTAGGCCTATGTTCTGTAGGTCTGTGGTAAATATTTTTTATCCTATAAGAGCCATATATTGCAGTGTGGTCCACTCATTTGGATCATTTGATCTTCTCTCAACTGTTTTTTAATTGAAAATGAATTTTCTGAATAATAATTATTATTAGCAGCAGCTCTGTGGTAGTAGTATGTAGTAGTAGGTGATGGTACATTCGAATATTCTTTCACTTTCTTGATGTGACTTGTGTAAATGCATGGCTGCTGTATCGAATGTCAGGATTCTATGACAAGGATCTGTTGCACTTCAAAGCATCCATAGCTCGAGCGCTGATCAGTGCCGGCTCTCTGGAGCAACGTCGAAGAGGAAGGCCAAGTGAGACATCCCCTCCTTTGAAGCGCAGGGCAGTGTCAAGGGCACCCCCTGAAATCAGGTTCAGTGTGGGGAATCACTGGCCAAAGCTAAAACTAAGTACATCTGCATGCAGTGTCTTGAGCCATTGTGTCATGGGTGCTTTGCCAACTTCCACACCCAGCGCTAAAATCAGCCAAATTCAGTTCACTAAAGAGGGAAGAATGGTAACTTGGTGTGTATGTGTATTATTGTTTCAACAATGAAGACATTTTTGTTACAAACATTCAAACATTGAGGACATTTTTGTTTCTGGGTGAATACATTCTAATACATGTCAGTTGGAATGGTACCAGTCATTTAGTTTTGCATTTTGTATGACTTTTTCCCAAATAAAAGAAAAATGCGTTCAGTCATAATATGCTGTTCCAAGATAGTAGGGCAATTTGTTATGTTACACATGCATGTTGTCCACTCAAGTGGACATATGTTTAACTTTTTAAATTTTGTACTAAATGAAGACTAATAAAAACCATTTGAAAAAAAAATCTTGTTTAAGGTTACCATAATTCATGCATCTCAGTCTCTGCTCATTCCTTTATAGTCAGTGGCCCCTATGTCGTCATTTTGTTAAGACGCGCCTTATCTTCTGTGATAAGGCATGTCTTAATATGCTAATGAGGATGTTTACATTGAAAAGTGGCATCAGAACTTTAACAAAAAATGACCAATTTGAATCACTACAATTCTAATGCAGGAGAACTTGGGAAAAGAAATGGAACACTCAGGTCTAATGGATTTAATCAAATATTTTAAACATAGATATAGATAGATATCAAACAAAATCACAGAAAATGTGAACGAAAATATAGATCAAAGAATCATAGGTTTTCAGTATGAAACGTGATACACTGTCAAAATGAAAACATTACAAAGTTAGTATCGGGCATGACCTCCCTGAGCATTAACACAATCCTGGCAGCGTTGACGCATAGACCTGATCAGCCTCTGGATAGACTGCTGTGGGATGTTCCGCCACTCTTCCTGTGCAGCTGCAGCCAGCTGGCTAAGGTTGGCTGGTCACGGTTGTCTCCTGTGAATGGCACGGGCGATTTGGTTCCACAGATGTTCTATTGAACTCAGGTCAGGAGAAAAAGCTGGCCACAACAAGGCCTTGATATTGTTTGCTTGAAGTAATGCAATTGTAATCCTAGCACTGTGTGGTCTTGCATTGTCCTGCTGGAAAATCAACACTTTCAGATTGGCTTGCAGGAATGGAAAAACTGCTGCCTCAAGGACTTCGTCAATGTATCGCTGAGCAGTAAGATTGCCCTCAATCTGTACCAATTGTGTTCTTGTGTTAATGGAGATTCCTCCCCAAATCACATTTCCACCGTCCCACCGGTTGGCTTGCACAACGCAACAGTCAGCATATCACTCACCACGCCATCTCCACACATGTTGTCTTCAGTCAGGTCTGTCAAGGGCAAAACAGCATTCATTGGTGAATAAAACACTCCACCACTCTCTCTGCCACCACCTCAGATGTTCTCTGGCCCACAGACGGCGATTTCGTCTCAGCTGTCAACATGTTACCCCTGAACGGCCTCCAAGCATGCAAATCATTTTCATGCAGACGACGAGCTATAGTCATTCTGCTGATGTGCAGGTTATTTCTTCCTGGAATTTCTCGTGCTGCAGCAACTGCAGTCTGAAAACGATTATGCAGATGGATCAGTCGGATGTGACAATCCTGGGCCGATGTGGTGACCCTCTGCCTTCCAGGACGTGGCCTGTCCCTCACAGAGCCGGTTTCCTGGTTTCTGTGGACTAGTCTGCTGATTGTTGAAGCAGAACATCTCATTCTCCGGGCAACTTCTCTCACAGACAGGCCGCCTTCAGTCATGCCAATAGCAACCAGGCGATCTTCATTACTCAAGCGGGGCATGGTCGTATCTTTCACTGTTCTTGTGTTCATTAAAATCGTGTCTTTTCGAATGGCTATTTATACAGATTCTTAATCAACTCATTTTGGCAATTTTAGCTCAGCTCAAATACCAAACACTGAGCACCTGGTGTTTTTTTATGAAATCACACGACTAGAGCTCAGTATTTTGTTATTCCAAGGAACAATACTACTCAAACAACAACAAACCTATCTGCTCACTATTTAAAATGTAAATAACATTATGTATGTACCCAATGAGCTATTGATGTAAAACTTAGACTGCTGCGTTTTCATTGTGCATCAGTATATAAGTTTAAAGCACACCTGCAGCCACAATGGCCCTCTCAGAAAGATGTATAACCTACATCAAGTACACAAGTATAACTTTAAACCTGCCCCCCCTGCATTTAGTACATCGTACAGTATATGTACACGAAGACACTGGTGTAGACATATTGAGAGTGAGGCAGTGGTCCTGAAGCTGTAGATCCTAAAATCAATGTCCTGTCCTTTCTTATCTTCCGTACCATTTGTACCCTTTTTTGAACTTTTCATTTCTAATACATGTTCAGGGGCACAACAGCCCTGTCCATGTTTGTCTGCTTCACAGTTTCTTACAGGTTGTACAAGAATTGAAGACATCCTGTGAAGAAGTAGCTGTAGGTTGGTGCACTTCACAGATTGGATGCTCCCTAGCACAAGCGTATGGAAAAACATAGTATTCTCATTGGGCGCCTCTATGCTGCACCACCACATTCTCTAAACTGACTACTGAAAACAAAGTGTGGCTAGAGGTTAGTTTGGCCTGCCGTAAGCTCTATGTGTACTGTAACTGCTACATTACTGTGGAAATTGACCATTGCGCAACATCTTGTTTTTGAGGGGGTCCTGGGGCTTGAACATGTTTAAACCTTCTTGCCAAATGTGTATGTTTATGTGGACTTCTACAGACTAATCTTATGTACTCTAGCACGGGTATTGTGGGATAGATTTACTAAGCTTTTCTCTACATTTGTGTTGTGTTATTCTTGTTTTGAAAATATGAAAACTCCTGTTGGTGGTGGTTGGAGAAATGTTGCAGTTTTGTTTTGTGCAACACTGCTTCTTAACACAAGATGGCACTATATCATCATACAATAGTCATTTAAAACGGCTAAATGTTGAAATGACAGATCTACGGTACTTTATATTGCGTCTCTGACAGATTATGTTCAGTTGGAAGCAGGCTGCCCCATCCTAACACCTACAGTGAATCAAGGATCTAATGCAATATTTCAAGTGAAAGAGCGAGCAGCTTAAGAGATATATATATACAGTGCCTATAGAAAGTCTACACCCCCTTTCAAAATTTTCACCTTTTGTTGCCTTATAGCCTAGAATTAAAATGCTTTTTTTTCATTGATCTACACATCCTACCCCACAACTTCCAAGTGAAAAAAATATTCTAGAAATTTGTAGAAAATTAATTAAAAATAAAAACTGAAATAGCTTGGTTGGATAAGTGTCCACCTCCCTTGTAATAGCAATCCTAAATTAGCTCAGGTGTAACCAATCGTCCTCAAAATCACACACCAAGTTAAGTGGCCTCCACCTGTGTTAAATTGTAGTGATTCACATGATTTCAGGATAAATTCATTAGTTCCTGTAGGTTCCCTCTGCTGGGTAGTGCATTTCAAAGCAAATACTCAACCATGAGCACCAAGGAGCTTTCAAAAGAACTCTGGGACAAAGTTATTGAAAGGCACAGATCGGGATGGGTACAAAAAATATCGAAGGCCTTGAATATCCCTTGGAGCACAGTCAAGACGATTATTAAGAAGTGGAAGGTGTATGGCACCACCAAGACCCTGCCTAGATCAGGCCGTCCCTCCAAAATGGATGACCGAGCAAGAAGGAGACTGATCAGGGAGGCTACCAAGAGGTCAATGGCAACTTTGCAAGAGTTACAGACTTTTATGGCCAAGACTGGTCAAAGTGTGCATGTGACAACAATATCCCAAGCACTCCACAAATCTGGCCTGTATTTTACTCAAGAAAGACCACCTTGAATCCCGTTTGAAGTATGCAAAAAATTCTGTAGCCATGTGGCAAAAAGTTTTGTGGTCTGATGAAACTAAAATTGAACTTTTTGGCCTAAATTCAAAGCGTTATGTTTGGCACAAACCCAACACAGCGCATCACCCAAAGCACCATCCCTACTGTGAAGCATGGTGGTGGCAGCATCATGTTATGGGGTATTTCTCATCGGCAGGGACTGGGGCACTTGTCAGGATAGAAGGGAAAATGAATGGAGCAAGTGAAGTCCTTGAGGAAAACCTGCTGCCCTCTGCAAGAAACCTGAAACTGGGACGGAAGTTCACCTTTCAGCATTACAACGACCCAAAGCACACAGCCAAATCTACACTGGAGTGGCTAAGGAACAAAAAGGTAAATGTCCTTGAGTGGCCGAGTCAGAGCCCCGACCTAAATCCAATCGAATATTTGTGGCATTACTTGAAAATTTCTGTCCATCAACGCTCCCCAAGGAACTTGACAGAGCTTTAACAGTTTTGTAAAGAAGAATGGTCAAATATTGCCAAATCTAGGTGTGCAAAGTTGGTAGAGACCTATCCCAACAGACTCACAGCTGTAATTGCTGCCAAAGGTGCTTCCACCAAGTATTAACTAAGGGAGGTGGAGACTTATCCAATTATGATCTTTCAGTTTTGTATTTTTAATATTTAATCTTTTTCTCAATAAAAACTTTTTTCCCCTTAACAGTGTGGAGTGTGGTGTGTAGATACGTGGAAAATGCATCCTCATTTAAATGCATGAAACTCTGAGGTACTGACACAACAAAATGTGAAAAAAGTTCAAGGAGGTGTAAACTTTCCTTTTTATGATAAAAAAAGAAAAAGCCATTTGAACTTAATTACTCTTTACTGAACAAACCTACTGGTAGATCCACTGAAAAATTGGTACACTTTGCTTTTGATTAGTCAATCATTATGCTGAATATGTTTTACTCTCTATCTCTCTTACTTTTTCTCTATTTCTGTTTTTTGTTTCCTAACTTTTAGATTTATCATTTCTACTTCACCATTATTTTTTTCCCCCACCGTGTTTATAGACACTCAACGGGAGAAAAATTGAATGAATATTTCTGTATATATATATATATATATATATATATATATATATATATATATATATATATATATATATATATAGGTAGGTAGGTAGGTAGTGGACAAAAAAATGTATATTGAAAGCAAGGGCTTCCACATAGGTGTGGCTCATGCGTCGTTAATTAAGCAAATAACATCCCAGCATGCTTAGGGTCACGTATAAAAATGCTGGACAGGGCTGGTTGCCTATAATTATGGCTAGCATGGCTGTAAGAGGAGACCTCAGTGACTTTGAAAGGGGTGATTGTTGGGGCGCGTTTGGCAGGAGCTTCAGTGACCAAGACAGCTCAACTTGCTGATGTTTCACGAGCAATGGTGTCTAAGGTGATGTCGGCATGGAACTCTGAGGGAAAGACATCATCAGCAAAGGGCAACAGTGGGCGGAAGCACATACTCCAGGATTGTGATATCCGTGCATTCGAAGTGCAATGTAAAACAGGGGAGCAACTGCAGATCAATTAACTGCAAATTTCAACCTGGGACGCGAGCAGCCAGTTTAATCAAAAACGGTCCGCCGAGAACTCCACAGAGCGGGATACCACAGTGGCCCAACGCCCTATTAAGTGACTTTACATTGGTGTTTCCATTTTTTGTCCACTACCTGTATGTGTGTGTATATATATATATATATATATATATATAAACATTGAAAATATAGTCCAGAAGTATTTCATATGCTATATAGCTGGTCGAAAAATACATTCTAATATACTGTAACTAGTAACTGAAATATAATAAAATACATTTTGCTTATACATCTATTTTTTCATCTGGGTAACTTATAACCAAAAAGATACCTTGTTAAAAACAAAAGATCAGAAATATGTTTCATGGCCTTGTCTTTTAAACAAGTTCTTATTCCGGTTATGCAAAGCCATCATAGTAATATCTGAAAGTAAGGTGTGCTTTCTTTAACTTAGCTATGATGCCATCAGTTTTGCAATGCATGTTTGCTATAGCTTCTTTCAAAACTGCACTACAAAATGAATATAGAGGCAATACTATCCATAGAATCATTTAATTAGATAGAAGCCTTTTTAATATGCTTTTTTTCCTGCAAAAAATGGTTAACAATAGTCTGAGTGCAACTGACACAATGAAACAGGCTTATGACAAGATTTATTAGCCTGCTCTTCCCATTGAAAATCACAGAAAGGCCAGGCAGGCAGGCTCCCCAGTGCACATCCCACTTCTTCCATTTGACAAGAAGGGAAGGCTTCCAAACAGTCAAGCAGGAGCTGTTCTGCAATCCGATGCAAAACTGGCCAGCGCCTTGCATTCTGAGTCAGGCAACCCCCTTGTTCAAGGTCACAGTAATCCCTGGTGTTCTGCATCTTCTGACATCTTGGACGTCATGTTCTTTTTTAAAGACAGGTCCGTGGTGTTGAATACACAGCAGGATGTTTTAGGTTTTAGATCTATCATGTTATTGCTTGCGTGAAAGGGTTTGCATTTGGAAAGGTTAAGCGTTCTTATATTTCAATTACAGTCAAATTATACTGCCCATGTCCTAAGGGTTAAGTGCTGATTTTATTTCAGACAAATCACTACTTTAATTAAACAACCAGCAATTAATTTCGTTGTGCTTTAGTACCACTGGCATAACAGTTTATGTTGTTAAATGTGCTGTGTATGTGATCTTGGGCTAAGACCAAGAGATACACAATGTCTAAAATCTAAATTTATGAAATCTTGTATTATCCTGATTTTGGTTATAACACGTATCACACGCATACTGTCCTGTATCGCACCTCCAGAGGTAATGAGTAAAATATTAAAAACTGTGATCACAGCCAATATGTACCAGTATGCAATATGTTAAATTTGGATCCATAAGTTACCACATAATTAAGTCTTAAATCTTAATAGTTATAGCTACCTTCCCCAGTTTCAGATCAAAACCAATGGTCTTATCTCAGGCCTCTCTGGCTGCTGGGGCCAGTACCCACCCACTAATGAGACGTCTCCCATAATGCCTCTGTTCCCTTCCCTCCATTCAATCTTTCTCAAACTATGATTCTGCATTCAATATATACATGTTATTTATACAATTCTTTCTTACCATACCAGTTCACCAGTATCATTATTATTCACATTGGAGGTAGCCTGCAGGTCCAAGATGGTGGATTTGGCGGCCCTAGTCAAATTCTGCATATGTATATTAAAAAAGGCTATACTGCACATGCAAAAATATGAAAAATGTGGTATACTTCTGGGACTGAATAGCTTGCCCTTGTTGACCTTTTGAATAGGATTGAGGTGCA
This sequence comes from Acipenser oxyrinchus oxyrinchus, assembly GCA_030684275.1. Lineage (NCBI taxonomy): Eukaryota > Metazoa > Chordata > Actinopteri > Acipenseriformes > Acipenseridae > Acipenser > Acipenser oxyrinchus. The sequence continues at coordinate 33,772,169 of CM060253.1, read as the reverse complement.
TTTGCATAGCTCATGCTTGGATGTTTCTGGTGCTGTTAGTGACAGGCTCCTGCCGTGTGGGTGCATGCATTCGCTGCTGAGTGACAGGCAGGAGAGGAGAGGGAGGTTGTAGTCGATACGCTCTTACATAGACACAGACTACAGCTCACATGACATTACCAGCAGTGGTAGCGAACGGAGGGCATACAGGGGAATGAACGTAAACAAAAATAAAACACTGTACAAAAACTATCAAATAAGAAGTGCTGTGAAACCGGTGTGCACTAATACAAGGAGATCCCCCTTATTTACCTCAATCTCTATACTTTGGTGAGATCTACAATACCTGAACTAATCTTCTCTCTTCAATAAACAAACCCTGACTCTGGCTACTCACTCGGCCGTTGGTGGTTTCGGTTTCTTTCTTCATCTCCGACCCCGGTTTACCCTCACAGGGATCGGGTGGCTTTCAGCAAGATGTTTCGCTTTCTTTATCTGTGTAGCGTGGACGATGGCCAGCCCTTTGGCTTTCCAGCAGCCCAGAAGTGAATAAACAGGACCTTTTATACCTGACGCCTGCTGAACACACCTACCTGCTGATTAGATTCCACACCAAATCACACACAGCAGGCAGGCTCTCCCATTAATTACAATAATTACACACATTTTACACAATACTATTTACAATATATACACACAAACCCACTCTTCGCGTAGCCCTGCCACAGTCTCTTACTTTTAGCTGCAAACCCCCACATTTTTATAAGGATACATCAGATACACCATATTGATTTGCTGTATAATTTTATTTCCCAGAAGTTCAAGTCAGACAAATAGAAAGCATTGATAAGACTTAGGAAAAAGACAGGGGCATGTAAACCAGAGGGAAAGAAAAACAGGATACTAATCTTGTTAGACTAATTACAGTCGCTCCTCAGCTTTACCAACCTTGGGTGCTAACCTCGGTAGCAAGAGAGATCCCTGCTCCGTGCAGAGACAATAGGAAAATGGGCTCGGCTCCAAGTCAGACCTCACAATTAGAACCTCTTCTTGGTCAGACAAACTCTACTGAAAGAGGCAGCGTAAAAAATGTGAAATGTATAAAACATCCTTTTAACCACAAGAAGCTTTTAATGTGGATTTTATCTTCCATTTCTAATCTGGGCTTTGCTTTTTTAATGTCCTGCCATATAATATTGATAATGCAGATGAGAGTTAAGTGACACCGATGTCAGCCACTGCTCCACCCCATTGCCAGAACGTTCTTTGTAATGAGGGACTACTCTGCATATCCTTTCTAAAAGGTACAGTCAAATTAAAGGTACCCTGTCACATAAAAGTTTTCATAAACACATTTTAAACACATTTAAGAAGGTTGTTACTTTAAAACACAAAACCTTGAAAAGGATCTTGGTGGTATAGTTGAAAATGCAAATAGAATGTTCGATTACATACATATCTAGGGAAGTAATGCTAAGACTACATAATGCCCACTTTGGTCACATGACTACAAAAAGATCGCTGATCCCAAGATTGAATGGCATGAGTTATGAGGACAAGTTAAAGGAATGTAATCTCATCAGCCCACAAAACATACTGTATTTGAGAAAGATTGCAATAGAAATGTATAAAATCCTAAATGGTATAGATAAAGTTAGCCAAAGTCACAGAGTAGTATGAGAGGGCATCTAGGAGGCACTTTTTTACACAGAGAGCTATAAATCAATCAATCAATTGATCTTTATTTTATATAGCGCCTTTCATAGTGGACCATCATCACAAAGCTCTTTATAAGATGCAGTAACAACAACAAAATCCATAATACTTTAAATACAGAGAAATGCATAATACATGCTATACAGTAAAAAAAAAAAAAAAAAAAAAGCATAATACATTAAATACAGTGGAAAGTGCATAATACATGATAGTAGCATAATACATGAAATAGTAGCAGCAACACAGCAGCTAATAGCAGAGATCAGGCTTAAAGAGCATGGAAAGCAAGAGAGAGCAGGTGAGTCTTGAGAGTTGATTTAAAGCGAGCGACGGTGGAAGCATCACGCACCAAAGCTGGGAGAGAGTTCCAAAGAGTCGGAGAAATACTCAACCAGAGGATCTAAAACATCTGAAAAAACAGGAACCTCTTCTTATTCCCAAAACTTATTAGGTTCTTATGTTAAATACACAGGAGTATGACATTGTAGAATAAAAACAAACATGGTAAAGCACTATATGGAAAGGACTGTGCAAACTGACCATGGTAAGCTTGTGTTAGTCCTCTAAAGAGCAGTGTGGGAAGCAGACTTGCACTTTATGTGCTGTATATGTAGAAAGAATACTTCATTTTCACTGCCGCTGTATCTGTGCACTAAGAACCTTATTAACAGCTATTTAATCCCTAAATCTTTAATGGCTTTACTCTCCAGGGGTGTTGTGACGTCACTGTTAATTAACAACTGATCTCCAGCCTCCGCTGGGATATATTTCTCAAGTCATGTTATCGAGGCAGAATGTTTACAGCTCAGCGATTCCAAGGAGAAGGCGGCCTCGGAACGCTACCCTGCACAGCATTGGAATATCTGCACTAAACCATTTGAACTTATTTTCACCGACCTAACCTGACCTTCCAAGTTAATTTAAACCAGTTTCTTTGGTGCTGCATTCTGGTCCATTCAAACACATTTAAAAGGCTCTCTGCCCTATAGTTTACTTCATTGTATAAACTGGATGCATTGTATAACGAATGTAATTGATTCATGTTGGCCTTTAACAAAATACCAATAAACTGGGCTCGAATTACGGGGGGGGGGGTGTTTATAGGTCGAACCCCTTCACCTAAAACTCGCAATCCGCCTTGCTATGCATTATTTTGCGATGGGGGGGTCGAGTTTTGACTCGCCAACTAGGGTGACCTAATTGGACGGGACAGTAAAGATCAAGTCGCGGTCCCGGGCTAAATGACTCCTAGACACAGTCAAACCATAGCAAAGCTGTTTACAGCAAAACCCCGCCCCTGCCGCATCGTTTCGCAATTCCTTACGCGTCCCCAGAATGATTGACACATTGTACAGCCAATCTAAGACAAAAACTATAGTCCCACTATGATGTGACGTGTTCCCCAACGCCCTGACACTGGTCTGCTTTGGCCACAGCAAATAATAATAATAATAATAATAATAATAATAATAATAATAATAATAATAATAATAATTCGTAGAAGTAGCAGCACTCATAGTGAATAGGCGGTAAAGTTTTTAAATATTAAACATACAGTGTAAAATGTGTAAATATACAACACCTCACCCCCACCCCTATTAAAAAAAGCAGGGGTACCGTTTTTGCATTTAGAAAAGGTGGTCACCCTACCTCCCACTAAGAACTTGAATTTAAGAGAAACAAACGAAGCTGGTTTAGAGTCTAACAGTTAACAGTGGGCGATAAAATTAAGTCCAGTTATCGTGCTTCTTTAGGGTCTAGCATGCGCAGGGTATCTATCATGCGCATCAGTGCAGCAGTTTCGCAACTGGGGTAAACCGGCAGCGGGAGATGCTGATGAGGCGCGAAATGTGGAGGGAGAGGTAAGAGACAATTCGCAAATCTACATTTTCTAGTCATTCCTCAAACTTTATATGTTTTCTGCCACAATTTTCACACAATATTAAGTCAAATGACTTAGTAAAAAATATTAATGATCATTTGTTTACAGTGCATGTGAAACTCAGTTTTTTTTTTTAACCTTGCTAGGCTTGGAAACAAACTTTATATTACGTAATACAAACTAATACATCTAATGACCACTAAACAAAGCAATGTTATAATGCATTTATCATCACGCCCAGTTAGATTTTATAGCTTATTTTTTTGTACTACCTTCAAATAGTAACATTATTTGACAAAACGTTTTCATATGAAATCTTTATCGATACTGTGGATTGAGGTCCGGAGTTTCAATTAAAAGGGGTCTGGATTCATTGCTTTGCAACATAAAATCACAACACACACGGGGCAGGATTGCATGCGGCTGGTTTAAAGTGTTAAGTTAAATATTCTGTAGAAAGATAGGCGTTTCCCTAAAGTAAACTAATCTTACCAAAGGTCACAGGGCATGTTAGATTGTATTTTTTTTAAAAAAATATGATGGGCAATGATTGGAAACTGCTTACGTAACATTTACTGTTACATATATTTATTAATGCAATGCATTTGTTAATTTAATAAAAACAAAACATCTGTACAAAAGAATACAGCAGTGCGAAATTTATACAGACAATGCGCTCTGTTAATGAGTAACTGAAAAGGGTTAACATTAAGTGTTGTAGTTTGACATTTAATGTGTGAGGACAGTGGTTGGTGTCGTTAACTTTGGCTCATTTAGACACATAAATAGTTAACCGTTACAACGCCTAGTTGTTGCTAACTTGGCAGAAGCCCGGGCATTAGAAACGCAAGGAGTCAGATAAGGAAATCATACTCTGATTGGACAATTTAGAATGAAACCTTTTAGCAATCGACCGGCAAGAACGTGATTGGCTGAATCCGAGGGTAAGTCTGTGGGCTGATGACTTTCTCTTGAATATTTATTATCTACGTACACGTGGATCATTGTGCATGACTGTTGTGAGAAGGTTATACTTTATTATTGTTACTTTAAATTTCAGAATTAACCATGACAGCACGTTTATGTTTGTGAAGTGATTGTAAGCTAAATAAATAAATAAACATACTCTGTAAACGCGAAGGGATATTTTTTTTCTTTACTCAAAATAGAATGATTAAGTTCAGTAAATAACAAGGAAAAACGTGTGACAGTCTGTAAATTAAAATCGTAAATGTTACGGTAGGCTACAAATGTATTCTTTTTTTAACGGCCGTGATCCCAACCAATTGTGTATAACTCTAAACAGATCAATGGAGCCTTTCTTTAAATCCCAATATGTAACTATTTTAGATTTTAAAATGTGACCTAATAAGAGTAATAATAGTTGAATAGTGCATAAACAAACACACATATTAATATAAGTAAGTGGTGGGATATTCTACTAAGTAGCAATTATTATTACACAGGTTGCTAGTTTTTTAAAACAATTGAGAATAACTAAACACGGAAGTGAAATCCAGGGTCACACCCTATTCTGCCCTCAGTTGCTGGGTTACAGAGACCAGCCTGCGATCAGGAAAGTTGGCTTCGGCGTGCATGAATATTTGAGAGGAGAAGGCAGGGGAGGAGCTTTTAAAAAGTCCATCTCTTGTGTGTTATTTCAGGCCGTTTGTATCCGGCTCCAACCTGTTCTAAACGAAAGAGGCAGGCACCTGGTTACACCTTTGCATATAAAGACCCGAACCAAGAAGGAAGCCATACATTTGCTTTGCCAATAAATACATAAACTAAAGGAACAGCAACACAGACACATCTGGGCGAAAAAGAAGAAATACAGAAAACTCCAAGGAGATGCTTGATCGGATTTGAACATTTTTGTAAACCCACCGCGGATCGTACACTTGGGTTGTATCATTGTATAACTGCTGCTGCCACAGAACATGAGCAGGTTGCATTTTGAGGAACTAACTGCACACAACTACTACTTCAGGTTACAGTCATTTGTATCACTTCAAAAACCAGCCACTGTCGTTGCTAGGATCCAAGCTGATTACTAGAGGCAGTATTAGTGAAGCAGCACTATTTAGTGTGCTAAGAAAAAATACTTAAGACTCTTAATCTGACTTGAAGGGGCTGCTTGCAGTTTGCACTGTCTGTAATTGCTTCTTAAGGTCGCCGACAGAGTGTACTGCTGCAATAAATAAATAAAAGCTGCTGTGTGACACAAAGAGAATTATATTGCAAACATGATGCAGATTTCGGAGTCCAACAACCAGAGGCATTCGCTTTTCAGCGCGATGAACCGCTTTATCGGGGCGGTTAACAACATGGACCAGATTGTGATGGTACCAAGCCTTCTGAGGGACGTGCCGCTGGAGTACGAGGAGGAAAAGGACGAGGTTAACAACGCTGTAGTATTAACCGGAGGCAACGGGGCTGCCAGCTACTTGACAGACAGGGACATGTACAGCTACTATGTTTTGCTCAAATCCATCCGGAACGATATTGAGTGGGGTGTCTTGCAGCAGGGAGACGACAGGAAAAAAGAGAAGCTGAGCACCGCCGTGGATATCTGCAGGGTCGGCCCCGAGGAGGAGGACGAAAACCTGCAGAAACAGTTTCATTTTCACCTGAGCGGACTCCACACGGTTCTCTCGAAGCTCACGAGGAAAGCGAACACCCTCACCAACCGATACAAGCAAGAGATCGGCAGCTGGGGGCAATAATGGCACATTTCCGCTGGATCGGGCAGGCGCACTTGTTAAGTTAGATTGCGCCTTAAAAATGAAAACCCCGGAAAACTTAACCGTATATATATATATATATATATATATATATATATATATATATATATATATATATATATATATATAAACGTAAATATTCTTCAAAGCGCTATTACTAGTTTTAAAAAAAATGTATTAGGCGTGGTTGTCGGTGGCCTCTAGCTCTATCGGTGGAGATTGCATCATCTTATTTGAACTACTACGACTGGTATATTTTTTTTAAAAACAATAATGTATAATTGTACTTTTTCTCACCTTTATGTGTTAAAATTATAAAATCTAACCGGAACGCACAAACGGGATTGCAAGCTGCAATGTCGTACATTGTCTGTGACGATCGATATTGTTATTACAATATTACTAGCAAAATGATGTGAGGCTGGAACAAAAAGCCAATGAACCCATGTTATAAATATTGTAAGAACTCATGGAACCAACTGATCATTCTATTTTCTGATTGTATAGAGTAATGAAGTTTTCCATGACCTGACTGTACAATATGAATGTTTTAAAAAGCTGTAAAGATTCTTTACTTTCTTTTTTACATGCTGACATAGATTGTACAGAAACAAATAAAAGTGTGTACTTCTATTTGCTGTCTCTCTTGTTTATTGCTTTTATCCTTGGTGAAACCTGTAGGCAGGCTGGATGGTTTGGAACACTTAATAAGATTCAGTGACTTTTATAATAGGAGACTGATATGAAAAAATATTGAAAACAAATCTAAACCATATGAGCTTTATGAAATCATTAGAATTTGATTTTAGGTGAATAAGATGAATCACCATTTTGACTTAAGGTTGGGTTATCGCAATGTGTTTCCTGTTTCCTGTTTGTCAATAGGGTTAGAAACTCACACTAATCCTTCACCCAGTCCTTGATTTCAGGTGTATTATTGACATGATTAGGTGCTAGCAACCTGCACCATTCTAAATCTACTTGTACCTGAGTCTGTGGGTTTACATTTTGGAGTTGTTCTGAAAGCTAAGGGAGGAAACAAATATATTAACAGGGGTCTGTTTGCACAAACTCCTGCCTCCTGATCATATACATAATACTTAACTGAGGGTATTTCTGAAACGCAGGACTGTGTGCAGGACGAGAGTGAGTTTCTACTCTTGTGAATGTGTCCTCTCTGGAGTCCAGCCTTGGCAGTGATCCTGGTGTTCTCATACATCGCCTTCCGGGAGCAGTCGTCCTGCCTGTCTGTCTTATAACAATCTCCATGTGTGCTTCTTACACAGAGAGAGCATAAGCAGTGGCTGAATAAGGAGACTTGTCAAATATTGAGAGATAAGTTTTAAAAACTTGTGGTGGGAATTTTGTTAAAAGTTTTTTGCTCGGCTGGTGAAAGCTTAGGAAATTCCCACAACTCTGTGAGAAAATCCCTGAAATATGTAAAACCTCAGCCCTCTAGGGAGATTCCACTCCAGCTTCCTTTGATTTTGTTTTCCCACACTGCATATCCCCAGCAACCATACCACGCATGTGACACTTTTTACATAACTAGAAAATCTCTTAAACTTGGAAGATTCTTTCACACCAGTTATTAAGAGTGTCCGAATCTGGGCGTATAAGGAGATGCTTGTCCGTTTGTCTTTACATTCATGTGAATGTCATTTTTGCAGTTTTTCATGCACACAACATGAATGTAGTCCATACTTTTTTTATGATGTTGAAAGCGCCAATTTTACATTGATAGTCGTGGCAGGGTACTTCTGTTACTAAAATATTAATTGCTTTATTGATTCAATTAAGTAATTTAGATTATGACTGGTTCAAATAACTGGACCAGAGCGGCCCTCAGCACTCCTGGCCTAAGGTAAAATCCTTTTTTATGGTGCCAATTTTAAACACATATTTTCTTCAGATTTTAAGTGTTTTTACATCAATGAAGTATCAACTGGTTAAAGAAGGTAATTGACTGTGTAAAAAAATGCTCACAGATGCCTTGTATTTAAAAAGGGAGGTCAGCTGTTGGAGGAAACTGAAGTCACATGTTTGTCGAGTGAGTTTCACCCCTTGCTGATTAGGCTGGCTCTGCATCTGTGCCAGCTCTTTGTGCTTTCGTGGAACTCGTCCAATGGGATTTCTTCCAGCAAAATGCCAGGAGATGCAATGCTCGCCTGCTTCCCCAAATGTTCTCTTTTTAATGAAGTGCTCATTAGAGCATTTATAAATGGTGCAGAGAGACCGGCCTGCATCGCAATGTTCTGTTGGTCTGCCAGCCCTGAATCAAGTTAACCAGATATCAAACACTGGAGGCGCTGAACTACTGTGGTAATTGGAGCAATTAATTTGAAGCCAAAGCATTGCCAGGTGATTTTCTCTTGTTTTTGCATTATTGTGAAGAAGTTGAATGGAGCAGGACCTAGTTATCCCAAGGCAGGAATTGCAGGTTATCTTGTCCAACCAGCTGAGCCAGCAATACATACTGCATGTGCAACTGAAGTGAGCCCTTATTCAAGGTCTTGTCTACTTACTGAAGTCAGAATCTGTTTTTTAAACCATTTATGTTCCAACCACAAATTATTTGTAATTTTTTTTTACAACTACATCTTTTTATTGCTCAAATACCATTGTAATAAACTTGACTGATGTATCTATCAATGCGTTTTTGTATTTTTAAAACCCTAAAGAACACAGTTAGACACGGCCCCAGCGGGCGCTGACTGCACCTCAATTCTGATTTGACCAAGAAACCAGAACAAGCCCTGCCCTTACGGACAGTGTGTGTGGTGGATTTGTGATGTGTTTAAATGAAAGTCTCCTCTAAATGATCACCACATTGTGGGCACAGACAACCAGCAGCTTGCTTCATTTGAAGAAATGCTAATTATCTGCCCTTAGTAACTTCTAGAGTGCAATGTCCATCGCATATGGAACGATTATACAGAATGTATGTCTTTAACTGTACTTGCTGTAGTTGCAAAGCGTACTTTCTCAAAGTTCCAACCACAAACGGAGTTATGCAGACACACGAGACAAGTGGAACACAGTTTTTCATATTAGCTGTTTTGTTGCAAAGTCCCTGAACTCAGATTTCTGTCAAGTGGCCCTCTTATTCATCTACATTCAACAGATCTCAAAGGAATCTCCCTTGGTCTCTCAGCAGGGGGAAAGTGTCCTCATTACTTGAAATGACTGTTTGCAAGTGTTCTGAGGCAGTAACTTTGACATGTGCTAGCAATTGTACCGGTAGGAAAAATCTCAGACAGAATGTTCTCTGCATCAAAAGCATGTCTGGGTCAAAAACAATGCTCATTATAAAGGTCAGAGATGAAGAGGTCAGCAATCAGCAGCAGTTTGATACCTGTATTCTCTTTTTGTTTCTGAAAGAACCAATGGAAAGACACAACTGGATTTTATTAGAGCATTTTACAGCACCAGACAACCCCCTAGAATGCACCAAACACCTATTTTTGGTTGGTGCAATCCAGGGTGATTCCCCAGCGCTGTACAATTCTCTACAGAAATCCAGCTGTGGATTATCAGGGTCTAGGTTGATTAAATCAAACCCAAGGTCCTATTAGTTCATTCTTTCGATGTCTGTTTTTATAAATGTTATAAACTCATGCCTTTCAGCAATTTGATTGACAGTAACTCTCAGTATATTCACTTTGTTGAAGTGGAATTTGTGTACTTGAGTTCACGTGGGTGGCTTGGAGATTTTAAACAAACATAAGGAGACAAACTGTTTTAAATTTAAAAAATCCCAGCATTAGCATTAAACAAAGGTATAAACTTGTAAAGCTCTGAAAGGATTTGAGTTGCACTTACTGCACCTTGTTGCACCAATTGTACATTGTTAGTCTTAATCTGTGTTGCTGAACATATAAAAGTGTTCAGTGTTTGAATTAAATTATTTTTGCTATTTATTTTCTCTTGTCTTCTGACTACTTTTGAAATACTTATGCTAAAGTATGTTTCCTGTTGGTTGACAGGTAAAGAATATTAATGTCATAAGAATAGAATGATAAAAAATGTTCAGTGCTTATAGTGTTATTAGATGGTAATAATAATAACAATAATAAACATACTACTATTACTACTTTCAGCTTTCAAACAAAAACAAAAACTATAAAAAACAGTTATTTAAACTTTTTATTTTCGAAATCTTTTTACAATTTATTTTATCTAAAGTAGTAGTGCACCTTTTTTGTTAAAAACATTTTGATTTAGTTGTTTTATTTTTATAAAAACACTTTTTTAGTTTCTCCGTTCTCTCCCTGCACGTGTGCGCATAAGCAAGTGCAGGAGAGATTTTTCCTTCTTTGAATTTTCTTTCTTTTTAAAAACACATTTGCACCAAACTTTTAATTTTATCTTAAAGATTTCATTTTTGTCTTTTTATTAATATTATTTTTATTCACAAAACTGTTTTAGTTTTTGTTTTAAAAATCGTTTTGTTTTAAAAATTCCCCCATCTCTGCTGTGTGCAGAGTGGGGAAGAACAGGCAGGAGCACAGGCCATGTGCTCCTTTGTTTGCCCTTAGTTTAGTTTAATTTTTTGATTCTTTTTAAAAATTTTCAAAACTATTTTTTGTTTTGAACTTTGATTTTTTTAATTTTCTTTGAACCCTGCACTATTGGAGTGCAGGGGTGTGTGACTTGTATTTGTTTATTTATTAAAAAAAATAAATAGATACGTTTGTTTGGAGAAAAAAAAAACTACTAAGACTACGACTACTACTACTACTAATAATAATAATAATATAAAACACCAGCATGTGTAATATGTATGTGTTAGCAGTGATTTTCAACATTAAGTTCAAACAACAACAAAGTTGTTAGTAGCAGGTGCTAAAGCACAGTGTTGAGCTAAGTTTTTTTTGCAGAAGATGAGTTCTAAAGACAATTTCCTCTTAACACTTTACCATCACATGCTCCAGAATTCAAGCTGTATTTCAGTTATAATAGAAATAAAAATTGCATTACTGAACATCTTAAGGTTGAATGTTAAAGTTATGGATGAGCCATAGAAATAATAAAAATGCAAATGTAATCTCCATCTGAAATTGCTGCATCTCCATATCAGTATGTAGCTAACTGCGGCGTGGCCAGCTCCCTCTCAGGCTATTGAAAAAGAAGTAGTGAAAGCAATGGGCCCAGCAGCAATGCAACATATGCATACACACAACAGTGGGAATTCAATTAGATGTAAAAAAAATAATAATAATAATCTCTACGACCGATTCCGTTGACATTGTATACTGAATGTATTTTATAAAACATTTGTGTATTCATTGTTATTCTTTAAATATATTTTCTTCTTTGTATGTCACATTTGTTTTATAGTACCTTGCATAGAAGCAGTTTTTGGTTAGATAATATTTACAAGTGGACATTTTTGGAATGTGTTTATTTATCAGGGCTTTGTTTCCAAGGGCAACCAGCCAACCAACATAACTACATTAAAACATAATTCATACATCGACAATGCCCACCGTTTGATTATTAACCTTGATGTGTGTACAGCAAACCCCCAAAGTTTTTTTAATGGTTTTCCATAAATGTACCACTATTTAAAAAAATAATAATAATAATTACAATTCCCTTTAAAAAAATCATATAAAATCAGTTGTTTCTGAGATCCATTTTCTACTACAGATTGTGATAACACAGGGTTAAGCTGCAGTATCTCATCTTGAAGGAGAAAATTGGCAGGCAATTTAGGAGCCAGGCAAATGCTGGGAAACCGTTACTGTAAATTTAAAAGTGGCTTCATTCGGCATACATTAGCATTTCAATGCAGAAACCAGTGTGTGGGTGATGTGGAGTGTCTTAGCCATTCCTATTATTATTTTATTTATTATTTGTTTATTTAGCAGACGCCTTTATCCAAGGTGACTTACAGAGACTAGGGTGTGTGAACTATGAATCAGCTGCAGAGTCACTTACAATTACGTCTCACCCGAAAGACGGAGCACAAGGAGGTTAAGTGACTTGCTCAGGGTCACACAATGAGTCAGTGGCTGAGGTGGGATTTGAATCGGGGACCTCCTGGTTACAAGCCCTTTTCTTTAACCACTGGACCACATAGCCTCCTATAGCCTCCTATTGTTACTCTAGGAAGTCAAGTGTTTCAAAGCTAAAGTAGCAGTTTGTAGTAACCCTAATACTGTATAACAAATATATTGACATTGCTACAATATACAGGGACAAGGTTTACCATGCTTTTATAATGCATTAACCACAGATACATTTTTGCCACACCTTTACTGTGAAATACCACAAAGTATATATCATTTTAGTCCAGGCTTGTGGAGGTTATATTTAATTTTCAGAGGTTTGTATATATTTCAATGTACTGACAAACTGTGGTGTCACTTTCTTTTGTGCTCCCACTATACCCCCTCTGATCATTAACAGTTAATTACTGTAAATTGATGTTGATAGTTTAAGGTTAAACAGCTACTTCCTACTTCCTTAGTCTGTACTTAATCGTTATTTGCACGTTAACAGTTCAAGTCATTTTAATAAAATAAAGCATCACAATAATAATACAAACCTGTGTAGTTGTAAATGATGTTAACAGAAACTTACAAAACACATATGTCACCGTAATGAGCATGATTCGAAACTCTCCAGTCAGACAGTACTGTGTTAGGCAAACGACCTGTGTAGTTTTGTCCCTCCTCTCTCCCTGTAATTCTGTCTGGTGGTATGTACACATGACTTTACGTTCCGAATTTCTTGCCATCAAAACATTAGACTAGCACAATTTTAGAATGGACAATCAAAACTTTGTATATGATAAAAACAACACCCGCTGCCCTCTTTTTCTTACGAACTCGGACGACTACAAATGTGTAAGTACAGCAGGAGCATGGCAATATATTACTTAACAACACGGTACAAACCTCCAGCAATACAAGCCAGGGTACGTAGGCACTATGCTCATCCATGTGCAGGACTAAATAACACGGCACATTTATTTAGTCGGTTGTTCTGTATAAAGTTTATCACAATTTGGCAGTGCAGGGACGTTAATGTTATTAAGCTTGGCAAAAAGTGTTCTAACCGCAGTGACCCAAAATTATGATTTAATTTAATTGTACGCTTACATAAAATGTATTTGTTTCTGTTTTTGTTTGTAGTACTAGCCTATATAGTTCAACGTAGTTCCTTAGTGTCCTCTAACCAGTCGAGTTGGCTAAAGTTCCCGAAAGATAAGTTTAGCTGCTGGTGACACGTGTTTCAGCCTGTGAACCACTGCTTCACACTGTGTGTGAGACAAATAAGAAAGCCCCTGCTTGTAATATACTTGTAGCAGTAGGATGCTGTGCATTACATCTTCATGCTCTTGTAGGTTAGGAAGCAATCTAAAAGTAGAAACAGGGCTTGCCGTGGTACTGCTGCTGATAGCCGCCAGGCTTGGTACTGGCTGCAATAAAACCCTATCAACTCATAAGCACATTTTCCTGACTTTTATTTTTTGTTGATAAACAGGACCTGCCCTTATTAAAAAAAAAAATGTAAAAGGGTAACAAAGAATATTGAAAACATGGTAAAGTATAGGTGAGCATTGTGAAGCCCAAAGCCATATGTTAAAGTATATTTGAAAACATGGTAAGCCATAGTAGACTGTGGGAAATGCTGCAGCCATGGGAAAATTGCTAATTTGCTGTGTTAAACATTTATTAGAACAAGAAAAGAGCAAAGCCTTGATATAGTATATATATATATATATATATATATATATATATATATATATATATATATATATATATATATATATATATATATATATATATATATATATATATATATATAGCCTCCCTCACTAGTATAAAATCCTCAATTCCATCTATTATATTGCCAACTCAGAATAACACTGTGTGCTAAGTAGTTTGTGGTTAATTGGTCACTAAAGTATTTTGGCAAAATATATATATATATAATATATATATATATATATATATATATGTGAGCAAAAAAGCGGGCGTGTAGTATTCCTCATAAACCAGTAAAATTGTTTAAATGAATACCATTTTGTGGATGCTGCTAGCTATGGAATTTACTTGTTAATTCCATGGACATGCTGACATATTTCACAGATTGAAACAATCAAATCGATAAAACAGTAGTCTGGCTGTAATATGCAAATATAACACAGCAATGCAGATTTATGCAGATATAGGTGAATGCCTAAATTAATTTTCACACATATTTAACTGTGAAACTGGGATGTGAAACTCTGCTGCGGGTGAGAGCTCAAATTATGAACTGGGCCCAATGTGTTGGTTTTGTTGCTAGGCAACCTGGAAACATACACCAGCGCCACCTCATTTCACAGATCCTTGCGGCAGATGCAGTCAGCACTGCTGCTGTACATCCCCATGGAAATGAAAGAAGATCTAAAACAATGTGGACTAGACTAGAAGAAGTGTGTTCAAGATGAAATTCTGTCATGCTGCACTTAAATGATATGGTACAGTTTGGACTTGAAAGGTCCATTTACAGCATTGTGGCAGAGTAACATTTATTTTTATTAAAAACCAAGACTTTGAAACAAGTAAAGCGCGAAGCACAACAGGGTGCAGTGATTGTATTAGGTGATAACAGTCTTCTGATCTTGTACACTCGGAACACTACTGTTATTTCCTCATTCATTTGATGGACCCTGTGGTTATCGTTTAATTAAATCAGCTTTTATTATTTGCATGCTGTTTTCCAGCTGTAAAGCCCGTTTGTCAATGAAGATGACTTCAGCACAGTGCTTTGACATTTGGTTGCTTGCCCTTTTCATTGCCGGCTTCCTTTCCTACCATCAGTGACTTTTCATGTTGCTAGACAGGCAGCGACCCATAATGATGGCTTGTGAAAACACAGAAATGGATCTACAAGACTCTACTGTAAGAGTGATACCCAGACTTTCAGAACTGCAGCTGAAAGAAGTGACTGGTGACATTGTTTGAACTTGGAGAGCCCCCTCTATCCTGTTCTGTCTTAGCACAGCTGTTTTTTCTGTACAGCGTCATTTGAATTCAAGGCACCTTTATATTAACTTCTATCCCCCTCATGCCGTTGAGTGAAAAACATGGAAACTTATCATGTGATCTGAGTCGGTTTGTATACTTCATCATAAACGCTTCTGCAATTAGAAAACTTCAAAATCATTAGATAATTGAATACAAAATATTATCAAACGGACCAAAACATGTCACACAGACTCTTATACAAGTTTACCACAGTAAATGCAGAATGTCATTTTGCAACTTTCCCTTGTTTTACCCATGATCATACTATGCATTTATCGTAGTTTACCATGGTTTGTCATGTTTTTTTAAAACATGCTTTACCGTGCTGATTTACAGTATGCTTTACCATGCTTTCACTATGCTTTATTAAACTGGTATGCTTTTACTTTTCAGCTGTAAAAAAGGGTTAGCTTAAACCCTTTGTAAGGTATACAAAATGTATGCCACATACTGCACTATGTTGGTCATTGGACTTTTTTATGGTGGGAACGCATTAAAACACAAAGCCATTGTTTGTGAAAAGAGGAAAGACATGCTGGCCTCCTGTTTTTGTTCAACAGAGCTATTAACGTGTTGTCATGTTCCAGGTCCTTGTTTATATTTGAGGTCTTTCCAGCATAACTGAGCTTTTGATTTTGGTTGATTTCTCTTCTACAAAGCACTAGATTACACGATTACTGTAATGGTATTGTGAGTCTTGTTTGGGCTCCTGTTAATAAAACTCCCCACCTTTAACACTGGTACAGAGAACCCATTTTAAACTCGACAGCTGACATGAGGATTAATCAGAAACTCCAAACCAATCCTGGTAAGCATTCAGAGAAGTGCTGAAGGCAGTGGAATTGGCAAGTTTTAAATGACCAGATGTGTTTTGCATCCTCAGGTTCTGATCATCCAAGTGAAGCGAGTGACTGCTACCTTCTCTTTAATAAGCTGGTAAGTTTGTTTTACTTTGCCATTTGGTAATTCATCTTATAAAATAGCAGCCACAGATTCTGCGGGGATGGGAATAAGACTCATATTGCATAGCGTTCTGCATTCCAGGTTTTAATATGTGCTTTATTAGCTGTAGTGTATAACAAGCTCAGGTGTGGTTTATTAAACCCTAACCATGGGTGGATCGAATAGCTATGCAATGGGAGTCTTATTTCCATCTCTGATATTGATGTGCTTGATTGATCTGTTTGCTTAGATTTCCTGATCTAAGTGATTTAACCCAAAGCAAGCAGTGAGCTAAATATAAACAACAACTGTTGTATGTAGATGAATATTACAGTATATTTTACTTTGCATGTCAGATCCATTGTTCCTAATTTGGCTGCGTTCCTGTTAAAGGTTCCTGTGGAAGTTTGCAATCAGTGTTCTGCTCATGTTGTGTTAAAATAACGTCAGCGTGTACAGTTCTCAGAAATTCTGACAAACAAGAGCTGCACACTATGCTCCCTGAAACCCAATTCACGCATCACCTGCGGCGCTCCAAACAGGAGGCATGCTGGCACATTACAAAGCAAGGTAGAATTGTGGGACTTATCCATTGTCGGAACTGCGTCATAAAAAAAGAAAACCTAAAACAGTATACTGTATACGCTCACACAGTTGGAACATTCTGGGAATGTATGAGGCATCACCTATTATTGTATGATTGTATTGGTAACTCAGCAATAATGGCTTTCAAACAGTGAGTGTGATGCAAAATAATTGGAGAAAGGCTGGCGTGAATCTAGTTCATGTCTCTGTAACACCAGCAATAGGGGGCTTGCCTAGTGAACACTACTGAACCTAGTACAATTGTATAAGGTATGCAAGATGCTACAGATCATTGTTATGGGAGCCATTGTCCCCTGTTGCTCCTCTCTAAAACCCAGCAAAGGCCCTTAGCTCTCTGTGGCGCTGCTGTTACACTTCAATACTTTTTGTTGGCGGATGGAGCCTGCAGGTTGCCTGGCAACCTCCCAGAACATAACACACACATGTAAACCAGCTTGTGTATCTCACTCACATGAGAGAAAGGTGTGGTTCCTTAATTTTGAACATCTGTTACCCTTTATTAGATTCAGTACCATTTCACTGTTCACTATTTCTACTGAAACTTTATAACTTAAGAAATGCTGAACTAAACAATATATGGCAGTGAAAATAGTACTGAAGAAAATGAAGGATGGCAAAGCGGGAAACCTTTTAGCAATTTGTTTCAGAAAACAAAACACCTTTTAGAAAAATCTTTTATCAATTTGTCCTCGTATCTTGTAGGTATTACAGAAAAGCTGATAATTTACAGTGAACTAAAAAAAAAAAAGCATGTTTATTAATTTAAAAAGTTAAAAAGCTTTTACTAGCATGCAAACATTGAATCTTGTCCTCTCTTTTATTTCCCAGCTTTTTCATGCTCTGTGTGATATGGCTATTTCGGAAGTACAACTCCCTGGCTCAGGTAAGACTGACACCCCCTACCTCAAGTTGTATCTGATAACCTTTTATCATGTAAAGCTTTTACAGTTAGAATGATAACCAGTGGTAATATATTTAATGTTGATTCTGTGGAAGCTTATGTCTCTGAAATAATAATAGCACCAAATAATAAAAATATACATTATTGGAGTACTTGTGCAAGATCCATATTGTACTGTACCTCTGGTACATCATTGCTTGCTGTATGCTGGATTGGGGTGCCCATTAACACACCGTGGGCTCTCTCATTGGTACTGCTTTGTGTTTAAAGGAATTAAGTAATGAACTATATTCACGCTACCTAAATACACACTTAATGCTGAAATCAACACATGGGCATTAGTCTGGTTGTATAAATGTTTTTTGAGTTCTTTGTTAATTAGGCCAAATATTGGCTACAATTCAGGAGACCTTGAATTGAACTGTCTCCTGAATTTTCATGCAGATAGGAGAAATGTATTTTGCTTATCAGTTACAGTACCTTGGACATAGAATCATTTGCATGCTGGTCTTTCTTGGTTGCTGCTGTTTGTGTCAAATTACCAGGACTAGGCTTTGGTGTCAGTAGGTTAAATAAAAAAATAAAACTACAGTTCCCTAAGTTACTGTTTCTGTTCTTCTATATTGTAGAATGGGTTCAGTTGTGCAAAACACAAAATTCCCAGAAAAGCGAACTACTTACATTCAATTCCAAACAGAAACTACTGTGAAACATAAATAAAATCAGTAAATAAATACAACTTACACATGGCTGGGCAATACAGTGTTTAGATGCATTAATTGATTAAGCTATCTAGTAATTTAGGAAGGAAGTTTCTGGTGTGCCATAATAGTGTGCAGATACTACAGCAGGACTGTATATGTAGAATATTATATATATTATAATATTATATATAATCTTTTCCCTCCTGTCAGTCAGTTGTAATTCACAGTTCTGATGTGTGAATTACTACTTTGTTTTGAATGTGCTGAGTGTGGGTTAAAGAGAGTAACCGTATAATAGTGTACGTTACAGTTTCCAGAGCTTTGTGGGATAAAGCATATCTGAGCACCCCACAATAGACAGCTAAAACAATGATCTAGTTAAAATTTGAGCCGTGCTCACTTTGACTGGTGTATTCAAAGGGTCCTCTGTTCATAATCCCAGGCACATGAGTTCACATTCCATCCTGAGTCATACAGCATAGACTCCACACCTTTCAACACACAGACACACCCATACAGGCCTGGGTTACTTTACATTCTGTGAATCTGATTCAGTATTTCCAAACAGGGATTGCACAAGGCTTTAGGATTAAGTGACTGGCTTTACAGACTTGATTTTAACTCTTTTAGCAGTAAGAAACTACAGAAAGATATCCCTAAGATAAAGAATAGATTCAGTGCCTTATACCGAAAAATAACTAGAAATGGCCTTACACTTTAAAATCAGTCTGCAGTTATCTCTCCTGGACCTGTATATGGGAGTGCTGTGAAAGAGTTAAAGTCTGTTGACACATATGACTGCATAAGCCTGTAACTGGGGAACAGCAAGTTATCTTCACTCCATCCCAATCTGTCACGGCATAGTGAAAGAAGAATGCGCTGCATCCAGCTCCTGCAACCGTGCTGCTGCTGCTGCTGCTCTGATTCAAATGAATAGCTTGTGGGCACAGCAAACAAGCCTTGTTGATGGAGGGAGCCTGGTCTGGACACACTTTGATGCTCCTAGGATAAATTCTCTCTCCTGGTGAATGCTCTCGAGTAAGTGAGACGTGTATTTTCAGCTGATTTATGACCCAGAATGTATGAATAATAGATATTGAAACAATCTGGATTATGTTGAAAGATATGTCTCTCTGATACGGACACCACAGGATACAGCGGAGGTAAAGTAATGGAAGCTTCTGGGAAGCCTATGGCAAACTTGTAAGGCCTTGTAAGGCTCCTGACCAGTAGCCTGCATGGCTCAGTCTGCCATGCAAATGGCAGTGCTTTTACTAGGCAATCCACTGGGACCTCCCAGAATTTAATTTACATGATTTTAGCAACTAGTATTGCCCCTGTAAAAACAACATAAAAAGAAGGAATTTACATTCAGGATTCTGAAAATGAAATTGAATTCACATAGATTTAACAGTAAGTGTTCTTTCAAGAAACGTCTGTAAAAACGCAATGTTTTGCTGCGGAAGCCAGACAGGTTGAAGTGGGAAAAGGTCCCTGTGGAAAACCAAAGGATTAAAATATAATTCCTGTCAAAAGTAATTTACAGCACATAAGATAATCTTTAAAAACGACAAAAACAAAACAAAACATCTGTACGTTTAAGCACAGTAAATACAGTAGAAGTAAGCTATTCCAGTTGGATTTAGGATACTCTGCTTGCAGAAGTCAAGGAGTAAAGGTAACAAAGAGAAAAAACATTTTCTCTTTCCTCTAAAACCCATCCTTAATTTACCTCCAGACACAGTCAAGCATAAAGTACAAATAATAATGAGGTGAGTGTTCAGTACTATTTTCTGACAATTTGGTTTTGATTTAACGTAACTGTTTGCCCCCGAACTCTACTGCACTAAAATACAACACTTTAAGAATATGTTCTGTCCCTGCATGTACTGTAGAACAGTGGTTCCGGCTCCAGTTACTGGTAGCTATACACAGACTAGTTTGTTTGTTTTAACCAGGGGTCTAAAAAAGCACTCGAGATTATATATATATATATATATATATATATATATATATATATATATATATATATATATATTACAGCAGACCACAGAAAACTCAGCAGCTGTGAATTCACAGTGGTAAGCAATGCATATTTTCATGGAGATGTCTTTCAGGTTTACAAGGGAAGGTGGATGGCTAAAGGGAATTGTAATTACTGCAGAGTGGTTTGAAATCACATACCCTGCGCTGTCGGTATTCAAGAGCAGACCTCCAGCGGCGAAAAACACATTAAAGAGATCTCCCAGCGCTCTCGGAGATTAATCTTGTGCAACTGCTCTCGGGTCGCAAAGGGCTGATAAGGAAGGTGAGCGCAACGTGCTGTTCTAGTGCGCTGCAATCGGAAACAGTGAGTCAACGACCGGGGCTCTCATTGTCCTTCCCGCACCTTCAGTGTTCCGTGACGTAATGACGGGATGAGAAATTGATTCCCTGACACAGCGGAGAACATGATTTGCTCATAAGCTTCCTAATCATCCTCATCGAGCCAGGTGGTCTGGTGCGGGGAGCAGTGCAGGGCTGACAAGCGCAGGGAGATAAACGACTCAGGCTGCACAAAGCTCATTAGAGCTGCAGGAGTCTTGTGTATGCTGCCAGAGTCTTCTTGTCGACAAACTATTGTACCTAAGCTACACAGACAGCATGCAGACACACACATGCGCACACACACATGCACACACACAAACACAAGTTGGCAGTTTCTGATACTCCTCTGTAAATCTCCCCTTCACATCAAAAATGTTTTTTTTCCTATACTGCAGTGGTGCCTGTGAAACAAAAAGCTACTGTTCATTGAAGAGTTAGTAGCGTCAAATATCATTGTTACTTTTTTTTTATTTCCCCTTTACGATTCCATGGTGTTTGCAACCATTCTGAGTGATTCAGATTCTGGGTTAGGTTGCTTTAGTATTGAGTTATTTCCATTGTAATCTAAACCTGCCGGGCTTTGAGCCTGTCTGGTGAATCCTAGGTACTGATCCTATGTCCTTCCTCATTCTATTCTAATCAGAACCACTAAGAATGATTGCAAACACCCCTGAAATAGTAAGGGAACTATAAAAAAAAGCATTCCAACGAGAGGGTCTGTGAAGGTTACTTAAAATTTTGTTTTAATTTATGTGAAATACCTCATACAGGTATACTGAGATTCATCATTCCTTAATTACCTATTTGCCATTTATAAGGGATAGAGAATTTTAAACTGAAGTAGTTTGGGTACTGTAGGTGGTATTTAATATACTCCTAAGGGATGAATATCCATGGAGACGGTGCAATATATTGCCCATTTTACCCCACACATACTTTAGCCTACTAAATATCTTGGTGTCACTAATGTCTGGATGGGATATTTGTTCTTTAATTTACCACCAATAAATGGTGTTCTGCAAGATGATTCCCACGATTGGGGTTCTGGAATAAGCCTGGGAGTAGCCATTACACAAACCCGAGTATGTCCCCGGTCATTGGAACTGCTTGTCTAGTTTTGATGAAAAGAGGTATACTGTAAAACTTCAAATAAGCGCAGGGGCTGCTGGGAAATATGGTAAATAGACGCCGGGTCTCTTTTAAACACCAGGTTATGCATAATAATAGAATGTGCATCATACTGAATGTTCCAGTCAATACACACACATGGCTGTACAGCAAACTTACCAAATTGTTTTTCAACAGCGACGAAGAGGCTCTGGATGAATGATAAGAAAACTGAATTTAATTTATTTTAAGGTACACGAAATGCATACAGTTATTTTTATGACATTATTCATTTTAAAACCAGCTGTGAAGCTTTTTTGAGCGTGCTGAAAGTAAGTAAAATACAAACTTATTTTCTGATATTAACAGGGTTGCCTTTTAGTGTATTTGTACGTGTTGTTTTTTGGTATTAACTGTATTTCGTGCATTTGAGTCTTGCAATGAATATTCGTATTTTGCTCCTTTTCCAGCCTTCTTATTTATCAATGTACACATTATAAAAACTAATTAGTCGCTTTTGCTTTGATTTTGTGATGAAACTGGTACTTGTATTGATTTTATTGTTAATCAGTTTGAAACATTATTGAGTGTGTTGTGGACCAACAGTATGAACTTATTTTTCGTATTAGCACAGTATTATTTTTTTGACCCAGAGTGATTTTTGAGCACCGACGTTTAGTTACAATATTTCCCAGTAGCCCCGGCGCCTATTGGAGACTCAGCGTTTATTACGTAAGATCACTAACATCTGCAAATACTTCAGATGCAATCATGAAAAAGCTGCCTGCACACAACCTTCTAGAAACGACATATGTAAATTACAACATTCCAGCAACGTCATTAAAGGTTGTCAGTGGGTAATAACAGTTTGTATTATAATAACAATAAAAACAGTAAAATCCACTAAAGACAGCCCTGTAAATATCGGAACACAAGCGTGTATTAAGGTAGGTTTGCAGCACAATAAAAAACAAAACAAAACATGGTTTTAAAATTAATAAAAGCAATAAATATAAATAAAAATCATCAGTTACCCCTCATCTGGCAATTTGTTCAGCAACCATGCGGCAAAGCAAAATTGATTGATTAAAGAAGAAAAAAACA
The DNA here is from genome assembly GCA_030684275.1 of Acipenser oxyrinchus oxyrinchus. Lineage (NCBI taxonomy): Eukaryota > Metazoa > Chordata > Actinopteri > Acipenseriformes > Acipenseridae > Acipenser > Acipenser oxyrinchus. The sequence goes on along the minus strand of CM060253.1, from coordinate 33,749,091 downwards.
GAAAAAAAAAACAAAACCCTTGGGGATCTGATGAACTTTTCATGTTGGGTTGATTTGGAATAAAAGGTCAGTTTGGGATTCTTGCATGTTGGATTAAGATTTGGTGCACTTTGAAACGATTCATGTCAGATTGATTTTGAATAAAAGTTTAGCATCAATTCTGGATTTTTGCTTTTTGTACTGCGTTTTAATTCTTTAACGAATGCAAAGGCAGAATACTTTTATTCACAATATCATCTCATTAACTTACTCCAACAGTTTTATAATTCATTTTGATTGTCCTTTCGCTATAACGAACCCCTCGATATAACGAACTTGGACCTCAACAGGTTTGTTATAGCGAGGGTGCACTGTATATAATGAAGATTAGATTGTTGTTCTGTATCTCACTCCTGTCAGAAGACTGTTTTACTGTAAACGTACTTGATTGTAACTTGTTAATGCTTTCCTTTTATATACAATCTTTATGCATATTTGTAAACCCCCTTGGGATTTGTTTGCAGTTTTGGGGCCAGCATTTTAGTAATAAAAGTTACATATTCATGTACAGTACATAATGTTTTTTCTTTTATATTTTCTGTTGTTATAAAGTGAATGCACTCATGTTGTTCTGAAATGAGACCTTTTAAAAGAAGAAAAAAAATCTTCAAAGGCATTTTCCTGTAGAACATTTACAAATTCTTTATGCAGTTGATGTTTGGAGGGAATTGCAACATCTTCTGAAGTATGGCTGGGAGTTTGGGTTATATCATCCTCAGTTGTCTTTCACTTTTAAATTATATTAAAGTGAATTATTTTTTATTGTTGGGGGAAAAAAAAATCCCCAACAGTAACATCCATTTTTAATGAACTGATAATCTTGGAACAATGAAAACCCTCTCTCTGTCCTTTCTTTCTTTCTTTCTTTCTTTCTTTCTCTCTCTCTCTCTCTCTCTCTCTCTCTCTCTCTCTCTCTCTCTCAGATCTAATTATTTTTAGATCGATGCCCAAATTATGCAACAAAAACAACAGGTTTGTTATTACACATGATGGTAATCATTTTTTTTTTTACATGAAAAGAGTTAAATGCTATATTCTCTTTTCTTCATCAGGTGGGGGTCGTTTAGAGTATTACATTTCTCTTAACAGTATTAGATCTTATTGATTTCAATGGTGGTGATATGAAGATCTGCCACTGTTCAGGCCAACTGAATAGACCACTGTATCTTTATAGCATTTCATATTAATAACAGGGGCAATAAATCACTCCTGGTGGAATAAACCGGAACTAAAGTGGATATTTATAATACTTTGTTTAAATCATGACTATACCCCTGTTTAGCCTGTTTTACAGCTGGTACACTAGATTTACTTAGTGCCCCAAGTATCAAACCCAAGGCTCTGTAGCCTCCTTCACTCTGCTCTAGCCACCAGGCTGTAGTGCCTTTTTATGGCAACAGCTTAGTTCCTGAAGCTGATGCTCTGCCATAGCATGCTCCTCATTAGAACAGAAAAATACTTATCTTGCAGCCTGTGAAAGCTGGAGGGTGAAGTGAAGCACGGGCGAGTCCCTCCCAGTGTACTTATAATTGTACTGAGACTCCCAGCTGGATGTTGCTGACTAATACGGCATATGGTGCCTCTGTTGGTTTTGTGAGGAAAATGTTCTCAGCTTTTTAGTAGCTTTACATTAGTTTGCTGCGTGTGTTTTTTGCAGTCTGTGTGTTTCCGTCTGTCTAATATGTGTTACAACCAATTTGATAGGAGGAAATTAAATGCTTGGGGAAATGCATCGCTTTGCCATTTATGATGAAACATGAATCATGCCGATACACATATCATTGTTAGAAATTAAGGGTCTCATATTCACTCGAAAAAGTGGCGTGTGTGCGTGCTGTTTATCTGTGAGCCAAAAATGCACGCAACAACCTGTAGCAACAGAAAGGATAAATTACATCTTCAAGCTATGTTAAGGCTGGAACATATTGCTTTCTGTTGGGTTATTGTAATCCTATTGCTATCTTCCTTACTTACTGCATTCACAAAACAAAAGAGTAAGCACTGACTGCAATGAAAGCCCTGGCTGCTGCGGATTATTATATTAAAAACAAAATTGAAAGTGAAGGACACTGCAATTTAAAGTACAGCTGCATGACAATAAAAAAACAACAATAATAATAATTGGGTGATGAAGAATCATCGTGTTATATTGATCTGTTAATACAGTACAGCCTTGATTATGCACAACCCTCCCCCCTCCTCCTCCAGCAATGTAATTTATCACTGGAGAATTCAGCCTCTTGGGAAAATCCTCTGTGAATCAAACCTGTAATCAATTACAACACAGCTCCTTCTCCTCTGTGAGGTGCCTCATAATGATTATATACAGTGTTCTATCAGCCGGCCGCTGAGGAAAATTGCCTCCACAGAAGTGCTAATTCAATTAGCAGTGACCTTAGAGTTGCTGGTTGTGTGACCAAGTTGCTGTGCAGCTCATTATGTGATTTGCCTGTATAAGGGACTCCATTGCCGTCAGGATCTGAATGGCCGAGCTCCGCGCTAATCCGCAGCAGCCAGGGCTTTCATTGAGTCGGTGCTGACTCTTTTGTTTTGTGGTTTTGTAAATGCAGAGCATTTCCGCTCTCGCCCCCACACACATACATGCATTGTTCAGTTAGAGACACTATTCAGGAATTATTTCTCTCCAGCTATAGTATATTTACTTTTAAAAACACTATTGACACAGCATCCTGTACAGTACTACAGTACACCTGACCTGGAGTTTTTAAGAAGAAACCTGTATGTGCTCAGTAAACTGTCACATTTCCTCAGGACTGAAGCTGCCTCGAATTTGAAATTATTAACCCAAATTCAGCAACTCCTTTTATGTTTCCAGGGGACTTGGCTCATTACAAAATGTATATAAAAAAAACACAAAGAAGCTTAATTTTACAGACACAGGATAACTAACTCTTTGCTAACAAACAAGAGAGCGAGCTGTGTGCACTACATCTGCCTTTAGATATTGACCAGAATTCATTTTGATGGGGGGGTGGGTTGATGAATGAAGGGCTGGATTTGAGAACCAATCAAATAGGTAGGGGGAGCTGTGTTTGTGTGCGTCTTTTGTGTTAGTGTGCCGATATTTGCAGAACGAACTATCTACACTCTCTGGCTTAATCAGGCATCAAACACTGAAGCTCCCGCTGTTCTAATCTCAGGGTTCACAGCTTCTCGCGCTGCTCTGCTTAATTCTGAAACAAACATCTGTGCCGAGTGCAGCCAGCCAGGGACAGGAAATAAGCCTCTGCATTCTGGGTCAGCCTGGAGAGGCAAGGCCAGTTAATTGTTGAACTGGAAGGCGCTGAGGTGGCACAGGAGGTGAATGCTGTAGCCCTGTGGTAGTCGCTTGTAGTCAGTCTTTGTTCCAACCAGGCCCTTTGTTATTTAATTGAACTGAACAGGACCCTTTATTTCAGCTCCCTGCATCAGGTATGGTTCTGATCAGTTGGTTCATTATCTCCCTCAAAAACATGAAAAAAGGGATGGTTTTTTTTTCCTGTTCATCTTGATACAGCTTATCTGCCTGTGTTAATGGGGTTATTAACACCTGGTCACAGGTGCATACTGTTGAAACCCCTACTGGAAAAGAACAGGGTAGGTTTCTAATCCTTACAGAATAACTTTTATTCCCCAAGCAAGCACTGCTGATACTGCAGAGCCATTAGTTTACCTTTCTGCGTGAAATCGGAATTTCACTGGAAATACAGCGGACTGTTATTTCCAACCCATTTTCTGATTCAAGTTGGATTTGTGGAGTAGGTTTCCTCATGATTTCTGCTGTATGTGCTGATGAGCGGAGAGCGATTGTTGCTATGTACACTGGATTGCGTGTGTGTGTGTGTGAGTGAGTGAGTGACAGCTTGGGTCTCAGATAGAACTGCGTCTGGGATTCAGCGAGTGCTTCTTAAAGCTTATAGAAAGAAGGAGCAGAAAGAAAAATCAACAGACGTGGCTGATTAAAGTTTAATGGAGCACTATTGCTTGTTCGGAGGCCTTACATTGAATAATGATGGGCTTACCACTGCCAGTATTTTTAACCCCTGCAATACTGTGTATAAAATGCAAAGCTACAAAACATATTTGACTTAAAAATAAGAAAATATATGTTTAGGTAAATAATAAGGATGTGCTTTTGGTACATTTTTATGAACTTTTAAATGGTATGAAGGTGTCAACGTTTAAACCATATCTACAAACACACACACTCTATACTACATTATGATGTGTACTGACAGCCCTGGTTAGTATTTTCTAAGCAAATAAACCCTAAATAAGCAAATAACATTTTAACATCGCAGAGACAACTACAAAGTTAAAAAAAAAAAACAACAAAAAAAACACTAACACACCAAACTATATATTGAAATTAGGGCTGCCACAAATTTTTGATCGGTTAATTTATGGGCATTAGTTGATTAACCGGTAGATTCATCCCTGCACATTTTTAATAAAGGTAACGATCTTACAGTGGCTGTCTTGCATGTAATTCTAAAAAATCAATAGAATCTAAAAAAAAAAAAAGCCCAATGGAAATCTAGACTTTTTAAAAGCATTTGTATTATTATTTTTATTGTAGTAAATGTCTCTATTTGTATTATTATTATTATTATTATTATTATTATTATTATTATTATTATTATTATTATTATTATTTTACATTATATTCAAAAAACAAAACAAAACTAATAATAATAATAATAATAATAATAATAATAATAATAATAATAATAACAACACAGCTTACATATGTTACAGAATCAGAATGCACAGATTCCAATACATTGTTATATTAACTTTAGTGCTCAGGGATCGGTGCCACAAATGAAAAATCCTTTTTTTTTTCTTTTTTTCTTTCTTTTTTTTTTTTTTAAATATCCCCTTCTGTTGACAAATTACATAGATATCAAGAACACAGAGCATGAAGCGCCAGATCGACTGAGAATAAAACCTGCCCCAGTGTCAATCTTTCTGTTGCACCAATTAGAAAAGCTACTTGGAGGCAACTGCCAATCCCCTTCTTTTTTATAATATCCGCCCTTACTGTGACATCACAGCAGTTGGATACAGGGTGTACTGCTGTATATGATGATAAATTACTAAAATTAATATATTAAAAAATATAGTTTTATATATATTAAAAAATATAGTCATGATATGCTCCCCTCATGTTTACCTAAAAAATCATTTAAAAAAAGAAAAAACATTTGCACTGATATTTCACCACTTTTTTCATTTTTTAAATTAACAGCAATAAACTGCAGGGAATATTTAATTATAGTAAAATCTGTTCTTTACTCCAAAGCTTAGAAGATACATTACATTTCCACTGACTGCTGGCTTTTAAGGCCTTTTTTTTTTTTTGGTCTACCACATTGCTCAAGAGAAACTTGGATTCAAATTTGTCAGCTTGATCACTGGGCTGTTTGCGTTCAGTGTTGCTGTTCCTACCTGAATTGTCCCGAGAACTGTCTGTTCCTGTGGTTTCCACTGGGCTTGCGCAGATAGTCTTAAGAAACTGATAATAATTGCAGTCATCGTTATGCCACCCTATTAGTTTGATCCTTTCCGACGGTTAGCAAAATAATGAACGTGTTATTCCAGTAGGCATGAGTGCTGTGCAATGATCTGTGGGATTGAAGTAAGAGGGTGTTTGGCCTTTTCCATTAACACTCAGTAATTTGCACGTACACCTTCTCCATGGGGGAAAAACTGGATATGGTTATACGGTGGCCAGGATGTTTGTTTCAATGGATTTTGTTCATTTAATTTGTGTTCTCGTATCCAGAGATTTCAAGGACGTAGATCCGTCAACGTTTAGATTAATTGAATAGATTCCCATGCCCAATATTCACGGCAACAAGGATGTGGTTTTTGAGGCTGTACATAACCATGCAAATGTCACCTAAACTGAGATTGTGATAAAACGTGTTGTATTCTGGACAAGGTGATGTTCTCAGACAAGTTCATTATGATAGCACATCGTCATAAGTCCATGGATCCATTTATCCAAATAGAACCTCCAAGAGACTGCTGATTAGCTGACAGCCTTTTCATATGTTTTGTAATCTCAGGTTATAGACCAAGGTGACGTATTTTGGCTAAATCTTGGTAGCCACCTCTTTGATATTAATAAAATATGAATTGCGAGGGGGTTACATACAAACCCACTTAAGCATGGTGTATATGATTTTGTTCTCAGCCCTATATATGAAGTAGGAATAAAATGGCGCACTGCTTTTCCTTTATGGTCCGGATGCACTCAGGTTCTTTTCTCCTCTGCACTTAGCTGGAGTGTCTGTTTTTATTGATTTGTTTTTAATAAGGACCTCTACAACAGTTACTGTACATTTGTTGGCTTTTTTTGTTATTTTTTTTTCTGTGACATTTTCTTTACTCAAGCATTGCCATATAAAACTGCTTTTCATTGATTTTATTTATACAGTGAATCAGGATATTAACCTGTTTATAATACAAAAGTAAACCAAACAAAGTATGAGAACCAGGTTATCTGTAGGTGTTTGATGACTAAAGCAGTATATAAAAAATAAATACATAAATAAATACAAATCTCCCACTACACACTTTGAGTCATGAAGGGTGTTGCTTCTATAGTTAGTGCCCATAAGATTAGATATGATACTCAATGCTAAACGGTGGCTAAATACCACCTCCCTTTTAACCTGTCTGTGTTCCCCAGGGGTGATATATTGACCCTTTACTGCATTATCATGACTAAACATATATAAAAAAAAACAAAAAAAAAAACATTGGAACAAGGCCCATGGATGAGCAGATCAAGGTCCATGAATTACAAAGACAGTCATTGGGTGGCAAGAGGTATCCAGTTCAAGTGCAGTAATGAGTAAACATGGATGTACTCACAGTATCATATAGCATGTGCTTTAGCTCTACGGTTAGGAATTGTGTTCCAGAGCAGATTGATAAACAACATCAGCTTAGTCAAAGTAAGGTAATATGGTGCTCCTTCAGTATTTCACTGTTCGATAATTCATTTATTTGGTTAGTTCACTGTTAGGCTAGGTTGACAGTAAATTAAAGTCGTATGTTTTCCTGTATAAGGGCCCTTCACTAATTCATTGTTTTCAGCATTTCACGTTTCATGTGTAAGTCAGATAGCGAAATAGGGAGCACTGTATTAACATTGTCAGAACCTGAACCAGTTGCAAACAGTCCCAGAAGCAAGACAGTAGGCAGCAGGAAGCTCTCCATGAGACCCCCAGTATCTGGAACAGTATTACCAGCATCTAGAGTTCATTATTTGTGTTCATAAATTTGAAAAGGCCTGTGGCAGTGCACAGGTTTGATCGCAAGCCAGGTTGTCTGTTATTTAGGAGATTGTGCTAGCGTTACTGGAACGTTGTCTGTGTACTGCCCAGAAAGAGATGATAAAACGTACAGCAATCAGATCTCCCTGTGCCGTACATTCAGTTTTCATAGCACAGCGTGTAACAAGATAAAAAGCAACTTGATACAGGTCTGACATATCACAGTTATCTTTTCTCTGTGTTGTTTATAAGCACTTTGGATATCATTTCTGTTTCAGTCATCCCAACTTGGTAACTTTTTAAAACTCAGAAGTTAATAGCACATCTCTTTAAGTAAAACATATCTTCTCTCAAAGTACATCTGGTCCACCAGAGTGCGACCATTAAACTGTCCCCCTGCAACACTCATTACACACATTACACTTCCTCCAGTGGATGTAAGAAATACTAAATGTATTCTACATGGTATTGCTTACTAATGTGATTCTTTCATCCACTAGGGGCAGATTGGTGCAGGGGGGCAGGTTAATGGATGCCCTCTTGTGTACAAGTTGTATTTAGAGAGAAGATGTTTGTGAGGTTTATACAGGCCACAGCGGAAACTCTTATAGTTCATAACCAAATCAAGTTGCTCTTTAATACACCTGTAACAATGTGCATGTATGCAGTGGTAAAGAAAGCAATGTGCAATCGGTAATTTCTCCCAAAATAGTCTATTTTATTTCAAATCAAATCTTAAATCCGCCCCTCTACCAACAATGGTATCGGGGTATCTGACAGGCTACAGTCCCAGAAATAAACAATAACAATGGTCAATTGTAATCCTGATGTGCTCGGTATCCCTCAGTCCTGCTGGTGCTGTGCTGGGTTGTGCGTGGCTGTGCAGGGGTGAGTAGTGCTCTGGGTTGTGATGCTGGCTCTGTGGTGGCAGCTCCCTAGCTCCTCAGTCCTCTGCAACTATAGCAACAAAAAAAACTAAATACCAGGCTCCGGATTCAAAACATGTTTCAGAGTAAGGGTGGCGTATTCACGTGACTGCTTCCCCTTTGTACTACTAAACGCCTCCCTGTGACCAGCCTGGCGCCACAGGGTATCCAGTTGCTGCAGGCCCTGCAGCTGATCACAATTGAGTTGTATAGAGCACTTGCAGCTACACGGTTCCTCCATAATAGCCGACTCCCGGTTCCCACCTACCGTCCAGTCAGCATCTCTATGGGAAAGCCTACCACCAAACTTATACAGCGCCCTTTCTGGTCGGGAAAGAGATTTACAGCTCAAATTCTTCCTCTCGCTGTCGCAACGCCCCATGAAGTTTATTTGAAACTCTAGAGCCAAAGGAAGTTTGATGTTTGAAGACAGATTGTTTAAAAAATTATTTAAATTTTAAATTTTTAAGTTTAAGTGTGCTAGCAAAATTAGCACAAGTTTGGACTGAAGCCAAATTGACTGTTGTTGATTGGTTCAGTGTATGTTTTGTATTGTGTTGATAAGACATGGGAATCTGATCTCCCTATACTGGATATAGATCTCAGGACTAAGGGTCAGGACACACTGTTGAGCTGGGATCTCTTCCAGTTGAGAGTCTGTGTGGACCAAATCCAGAATGTTCTAGCTTGAATATGCAGCAGAATAGAAGTATGAAGCAGAATAGAAGAACTCCCAGATATACTATATAAAACCGGTAATCAAGCCAGCTTATTAAGTTTATTTGAAACCCAATTTGTGGACCCAAAGTAAGCAAGATGTTTGATCATGAAAGTTTTATCTTAAAATACTGTAGATGTAGCAAAATTAGTTAAAATGTTTATAGCTGTATACACATTTTAATATATTGTAATGCACAACACATCCTCTATGTATGATAATGTTTTCAATCTGTGCCCAGATTCCTATTCCCCAGAGCAAGCTAATAATTTAATAAATATATTTTTTATTTCTCTCGTTTTGTATCAAAAATGAGAAGAAAGTAGAAGCCGTGGTGGCCGCATGGCTAGAAGACTGCCTTCAGTATTAATACTTATGTGAACGTGAAGCTGTTGCTAGGAGACTGGAGGGGAAGTGGTGTAACCTAGTAACAGGGGTTTGTTTAGTGCAGTGCTGAGAAACAAGAAGGCTTGACTCGAGCTCCTTTTACTACTTACAATTAAAAAACACACCGCATGGCTTGTTTTATTAACATAACTAGGGTTGTGTAGTTTTTTTGTTTAAAACTTTAGAACCAAAGGATGAGTGCCTTCCAAACATAGTGTTAATAGTCTTGTCTTGAGAATAATTCCCATTTTCCCATATTCAAGAAAAAAGCTTGTGATGGGAATGTTAAGCAAAACTTGGTGAGTCTAAAATTATGGGTTGTAAGGACACCCCTCAGTTGTATTTTAGCCTACAGCATTTGTGCTAATCTTTCTCCTGTGCTTGTTTTCTTTACCTTTCTCCTTCCCTCCCTGAACCCCTCCCTCCATTCCTCCCTCTGTACCTCTCTCCCTCCTTCCATTATTCCCTGCTTGGTGAATCACCACCTCCCCCCTTGTCTAAAACTATTTGTGTCATCACTTAGCAACTATCCTTGTGTCCAAGCACAGAGGACAATAGAAGCTTGTGGGAGTAGCTCTGGCACAGTCAGGCACGTCTCTTTTACTCAATGCTCTGCACTTATTCTGCTTTAACCCTTTCTCTCCTGGATGCATTTCTCTTTGTCGGTGCAACAAGTTTCCACAGTAACATAGAAATGTTTTAAAGAAATGGTGCCAGCCAACTTATAATCTGCCCATTGAGTTCTTGTGTGGCTATAAGACTGCAATAAAACAGTTTAGATCGACAAGGTCAGAATACCTTATGTATCCCGGAACACAAGTAAGAAGATGCATAAATCACATAATCACCTTTGATACAGAAGTAGAAATGAAGTTCACTTGTATCTGTCCTGTCTGAACAGTTTGTTCTATGACACAGGTGTATTGATTGCTTTGTGGATTCAGTGATTTGCGCTCAGTTTCCCTCATGCTGTCACCTGTTTTGCTTGATCTTCTACCAATAAACTGGATAGAAAGTGCTATTTATGGTCGTGGATAACACAAGTGACCCACTTACAAACTGATATTGTAACAAGTAACAAGCATGCTTGTCACCCTACAGAACTATAGGACACCCCTTTTTAACTTCCAGTGAAGCTGTAAACTTTTATAGTAGCCTCTTTTCCATTGGAATGGTCTGTTCTACATTGTCTATTCTAGTGTGTATCCCTGCCTTCCGCATTGTCCAAATAAGATGCATTGTCAGCACACTGGTCCCCTTTAAACCACCAACATTAAATACTACAGTTAATACATATAATAAAACTTTATTATAATCTGGACAAAAAGCAATGAGAAATGGTTGGAGGTTTAGGCAGGACTTCCCAGGTTTTCCATTTCAGAGCGTTTTCCATTCATCTGGGACTGGTGAAACTTGAATGAAGCTTCTTGTGTATTACGAGTATTATATTACAATCAATACAACTTGAATATTATCCTTTTATTTAGTGACTTCCTTTCATGCAATGCAACCTCATTCCATCCAAGCATGAACACACCCTGGCTGTCACTCAGCCTGTTAATTCATGTGCCAGAGTGTTTTTTTGGTGTGGCCTAATGTCCAAAGGGGGTTTAGCTTGAGACCACCAAATGCAGCCCCCCTAAAGTGAGACAGTGGCTGAGCTTGGAGTCTAACCCACAGTCATCTTAAAATATAGTAACCATTGGGATAAACTCTAAAAATATGGTAAATCTGTGGCTGATGTCAAGTACATTGTAGTTCTAAAAGGATCTTTTTTCTTTGTTAGCACAAGAACAAAGGGTTAACGTCATACAGAGAACTGACTATGTCACATTGCTGAAGTGGAAACCAAATAAAGTAAACTGTATTAAAAAGCCTTAAATGAGTGAGCTTCTGGCCTATTGTCGGTAATAAAATTTGCCGCCCTCACGCTGTAGCAGAGAATCGATCATCATTGATCTCCAGATGGAAGGGAAAAGGGAACATCTGCTGTTGCTTTAGAGCAGCTTCTTTTCAGTGCAATAGGTGAGTCCAGATACAGCAGTGTGGAGTAGTGGTTAGGGCTCTGGACTCTTGACTGGAGGGTTGTGGGTTCAATCCCCGGTGGGGGGCACTATATGCTGAGGGGAATTTCAGCCTCAAATGCAAATAGTTTTCATTGTAATATTACTTGCATTTGCGTCCTTTCTTTCTGCCTTCATGACCAGGTCAACTTAGAAAAAGTACATTAGAAGGGGTCAGGCTGTTTGTTTTCGTAGCTTTGGCTCATTATTAACTGCAATGAGTAGCTCACGGTTAAGTTGACCTGTGCTATCTCATAGTGTATTTGACCAAACATAAACTTGATAGTTTTGCAAAAAGTCAACTGAATATACAATCCATAGCTATTTATAATGCCTGCTGAATGGACTTACTAGAATTGGTCCTTGTAGATAGGTAGGTCATATTTAGGGCTTCTGATTTTTGGTTTTAACCGATAAAACACCCCCGATACAAAATAAAATTAAATCGGTGGATAGCTAATAAACACCGGAAAACACCGTAAAAACTGTGGAAATGGTTAATCTATTCACGTTGACTTTACCCTTTTCACATTTAAAAAATAAAACCTACTACAAAAATAATAATAAATACATTTCCCTGTGCTGCTGGGCAATGTCCCGCCTTCCTGACTTGTATCTATCATTGATTAGTTCTGAATACTTTAAACCTGCCCCAACTACTGAGTGACAGCACATTCCTACATTTCTATTGGAGACTCTGCTTGCGAGATTTAAAACGAGATTACAATCAGGATGGAGGTTTGTTAGCGGGATTTAAAGCTGTATTACAGTTAAGACACAGAGGATTTAGAAAAGAATTGTGGCAAAATATACAAAAATGCATACACATAAAAACCCCGGAAGAATGTGTCCATGACCATAGGGATTTCGTTGTGGAAAGCAGCAAAGGAAAGAAGGTACAACTTAAGTGTGCAAGCACTGTCGAGTTACTATACATATTTTGACACACACACAAAAAAAAACGCTCAAGCATTTTGGAAAGTAACCGAAAACACTAATTTCATACAGTATATCAAAAACGAAAGCCCCGAAAAAAAACAACGAATTACATAAAACTCGAAAATAGCTAAAAATAAGCACCGAAAAATACAGTTAATAAAACCTGAAAAACAGAAGCCCTAGCCATATTTCAAAGGTATAATAAAAAATGAAAAGCGATTTCACTAGGGAAATGTACATAAGCTCCCTCAATCATCATGAAGCTCTGAGGTAAAACATTAAGAAAGTCAAGTCTGGCAGACAAACATTTCTGAGTCTTTGAAGTGATTGATGAAGTCACAATCTTTACTGGTTAAATAATTCCATCCAGTGTCATCTTCTAGTTATGAGTATGAACTTTCAGTGCAAACAAGGGGGTTAAATCTTGACACCAATGTGTGACTGTCGGGGCTAAATTTAACAGCGGTGACAGGGAACATGTTGTCCTCAATGGAGATATGGAGATAGCAAAGGATGGTGTTTGTTCAATAGGAATTCATAAACATGAATTGCAATATCTTCTTGTTTGGGATGTTAAAAATCTGTCAACAGAGATGTTTACTCAGATATCAATCTTGATAACTGTTAGCACTCATAAGGGTACTTTGGAGGTGAGAAACTACCAGCAAAGCACTTTTATTAGACTCTTCCCTTTTAAACTTTAAGCACGCCTTGGGGATCAGCAGGACCATTTTGTTTTGTTGTTTTCAAGTGTCGCATTTCGCAGAATCAAAAGTTCACCCCCCCTTGAACTCTAAGTCTAGCGCAGGCACCAAGGCAGTTCTAAGAACTGTATGTTTTGTTTTTTTCATCTGTGAATATTCATGTATCAGATAATCAAGCAAATGGCCTGTTTTCATTTATGTGTGGGTGTCTGTTCTCATAACTAGTGTTTGGGTATCACATTGAACAGTTCATTTTTTTTGGTCTTGCTTTTATATGATTCACAGGAAACGTGTTGTTTGGATAGTGTAACCAGTTTATACCATCCTTAATCTTGTCATTTTCCCTGGAAATCCTTTCTCCTGATACCGATTACTGAATACAATATAATGAATATCTGTAATATATAGTACATCTGTCACTTAATATCTGTATCCTTGTAGGTACAGTATCGTATTCAAACAAACATTGTATTGCGTTGCATGTTTACAAAATATGAACTATCCACTGGAGATACAGAATGGAGTGTGCCACATTTGATCCCAGATTCCTATAAGTTCAAAACAGTGGTTAAGTCTACGAGGGCAAACAGCGTCACATACAGTACAGTTTCATTTAGTTGTATGTGCTGCTGAATGAATGTATAGTTTGTGAGTACTTAAGTCTCAGTATAGTCACCAATGAAGACAGTAGCCAAAATGTTTGATTACTTGACCTTTTAACCTCTTAGTAGTACAGGCTTATTAGCATGAACCTTTCAGTTCGTAGCAAACTATAAGAGTTCAAAGAATCTCTTTTCTTTTCCAATGCAGAAAATGATCCTTTGTCTGACGATAGCTGCCTTCTTCGACAGTATTGCTTATGTCATGGTAAGTGAATACAATTGGCATGATTTTGAAAAACACTCAGAGAAGGTTTTAGTTAATATCAAATAATGAAATAATAAAAAAAATTACAGTTCTAGACATGGCGATCTAAGATCAACAGTTCTTACTTTTTTATGTCAAAATACTGAAATGGTTCTTTTGGTGATAAAAAAGCTTTGGGATGTACTCTATGTGGGTAGATGCAACTTTTTTAACCTTCTATTTGACTGTGTACATAGTTTATATTATTATGCCTAGGAAAGCCACCTCAACAAATTTGACCCTAAAGTAATTTCATGCATATATATATTTATTACATTAACTAATCCTCATTCTAGGTACATTCACAAGTGTAAACAGAAGTGAAACAAACATTCTTCATTTTTTTTTGTGTTTCTACACTAGCGGTTCTTGTGGCCCAGGGTGTAGAATTGTTCATCCCTAGACCAAGTTTAAACATTCCTTTGAGTATTGTATTATACTAGATAATCACAGTTTTTCATGTCCATTGATACCAGTTCTTCTAATCTGAATTCTGCTTCTTTAATTTAGGGAGATGTTCATCCAGATGGGGTGCTATGCAATTTTCAGGCCTGGTGGCTTACCTACTTTGGTGAGTGTTTGTGATGACCACTTTTCTCCTGGCTGAACCACAGTGTGCAGCAGCCACGGTTCCTAGTGGCTGAGGGAGACCTTGCTGTTGCTTCAGTCAGGTCTCTCCCAGCCAACCATTGGGGTTTGCAGAGTCATGTGGTGTGGAGGTAGAATACCATTGCATGTACCGTCACTTTGAATAAAATGCTTGGAGCCATGGAGGCATTTCTGTGTCTGTTTGTGTGTATGTCACACATCAGATTTTTACATATATTTTTACATCTATCTATAAAACTGCTTATCTGGTTACAATAAAACTTGGTAATGATGTCCTTTACCACAAGTTATTGACAGTATCATAATCTGGGGATATAAGGAGGCACTTACCTGTCTGTAGCAGGGTGGTACAGTCCTCCATAGGTACCATTAATAGGTATAATTAAATAATTAGGTGAGTAAGTTAATTGGCTCAATTAAGTAATTTAGGGTATAGGTGAGACAAATAGTGTATTCCACTATTACATTTTACATGCTTAAAAACTTGTTAAGGGTAATAACATTTCTTAGCACAAGTTATTTATAGTATCAGCAACCAGGGACATACAGAGGGGATCTGCTTTTTCTTTATTCTTCTTCTTTTTGTTTCAATTTGATAAGATCTTCCATTTCTGGTATCAAAAGATATTGGCACTTGTTTGGTAGCAAAAGCCAGGGGAGGGTTAATAGTGCTGTGTCTGAAATTGAATATATGCATCTTACTTGGGACGCCCCGTGGATTGTGACAGTATTTTCATTATTTTGTCTGGGTTCAGAGCTGATACCAGCTCAAAAACAGATGGCAACTGCAAAGACAAATGCTACTGTAGTAATGGAAGTTTCTTGCTGTTATAAATGTTTACGTCAGAGGCTGCACCTGTGCAAAATAAACAATTCAATAAAAATGCACCCTTTTAACTTTTGTTATTATTATTATTTATTTCTTAGCAGACGCCCTTATCCAGGGCGACTTACAATTGTTACAAGATATCACATTATTTTTACATACAATTACATTATTTATTTTTTACATACAATTACCCATTTATATAGTTGGGTTTTTACTGGAGCAATCTAGGTAAACTACCTTGCTCAAGGGTACAGCAGCAGTGTCCCCACTGGGGATTGAACCCACGACCCTCCGGTCAAGAGTCCAGAGCCCTAACCACTACTCCACACTGCTGCCCTAATGGACATTTAAAACAAATATTTAGTGAATGGAAATCCCTTTTTTTATTCATTGCACTGCAGGGGTAGTAAAGCAAAGATCGGTGAAAGGAAAAACATTATAGACCTGGTCTCTCTCAACATTGCGGTATGATGTAAAGCTTAATATAAAATGATTTAAATAACATATCAAACAACAGGAACCATCAGTGAGACTGCATTGGTAAACTAAAACTTCAATTGAATTTAGAATTACATGGCAATGTAAGCCGTCAGTTGCACAGTGTGGGGTAACATCTGTTAACAGTGTAGACAGCACCATTGTTTCATTGTTAGGCAAAACAGATCTGTACGTTAGTGGCTTTTTATATAAGGTAAGCGTCGCTGCTGTTTATAACTTGAAAGGAGGATTTGAGTGAAGTGAAATTAGATAACTTGTAATAACGGACAATGCAGAAGACCTGAAAGTAACTTCATAACCCTGGTGTTGATACGACCTTTCACAATGAAAGGAGAATGTATTTGATACGATACACTGCACAGTGAGGTGGCAGTGGTGCACAGGTTGACTTGATTACTGTCTGAAAATGTCCCTTTGCACTTGTTTCAACGTAGTACCCTGATATTTTGCATTGTGTGTCTCCAAATACAGAAGTTTCTTAATTTGTACTCCCTAGTTGAGTAGTGAACATCGGATTCTGACCCTTCCATTCCTGGGTCAGATCTCTTGAACTCTGAGGCTTTGCAATACTGCAGCCTTGCTCCCTCTCCCTTATAGACAGCAGTTGGACCCAGCAGAAAAAAATGTAAGCAGTCGTCTCTGTTTGCTCCAGGTTATGTAAGTGTCATCTTGATTAAAATGAGCTGTTAGCTTATATAACCTTCACCTGCCGGAAGAAAACAAAGCAGGCTTCTGAGCAATAGCCTCTGAAATGATTTGTCAGCAAGAAAGACAGTTCGGCCATGCCCAGTGTGTGGGACACACGCTAATCATGAAACACTTTGTTTGTGGATGTTTAGCTCTATGCTCAGGACTTCACGTAACAGCCTGTGAATTACTGTGCTGGTAAAGTGAACCTCCAGGTGCTGTATGCAGTTGAGCCAGTTCTCTTTAATCCCTCAATAGGGGCAGTATAAGGCAATACAAGGTTCTACTGGATAGTGCCCCACAGTCCTTTTCAGGTTTACACTAAAATATGATTCCTTGGTAAATGTTTACTACTTTCATTCATAGTTTGCTTTCCAGTATGTTTATATTACCAAAGGTAGTATGAACACAATTTTTCGAAATATTAAAATAAACTTTGTAAAATTAAGTGACAAAGTCTTTCTCATTGTCTTCTGTGTAGTTTAAGCACAAGCTTCTTCCTGCCCTTGTAGTGCCTTTATCAGCAGAGGGATGTGAATGCTGTATTTAGGCTCTGTTTTAGCTTGGGAAGTTTACTCCTTTTTGTGGTGTTGTGGTTTTTTTTACATTGATAACATTTTTTCAAGAAAAACTATAAAGATAACAGTGTATGCTTCTTGTTGGGTAACAATCTTTTTAAATATGTAAGATAATGAAATAATTGAGTAATTGCATTAACCACAGGCATTGGGGGCCTGCATACACAGAGAAATTAAAAACACTATGTTTTAATTGTATGCAGCACACACTGGCCCTCCTAGCACGCCTCATCATTACTTTTTTTTTTTTTTTAATGGAATAAACTGTTGGAGAAATATCTGTTAATTTCCACAGCTGATCAATTGCTCTGCCCTGTAGACCCACAGCTGAGCAAAACATCACAAGCTGTGTCCTGCACATGTCCCATGTTAGATATTGCATGGCTTCTAATAGCTGAAGAGCTTGTGTGGGATTGCGCAGGGACAGTGCTGTGCCGTTGATTTAAAGACTACAAGATGGTGAAGCTGGGAATTAAGAAGTAGCAGTCCTTGAAAAAATGCTACACAAGATTACCCAAGTTTCATTTTACCAAACTCCACAGAATACTATTAAAATTAATCTAAATTAAAAATAAATAAATAAATAAATAAATAAAAGGATTTAATTTGAAACTAGCTAGACAGCATTTGTAGTATCATGTAGTGCTCTATTTTCCATGTTATGCACTCTTCCCCTCTCAAGCCTCTGCAGGCATCAGTGTCAGATAGTAACCCTTTGGACAGGCGCAGCTGCTTGGCAGCGTCTGCTCACGGATCAGCAGAGGCCTCGGCTCAGTTGGTGATGGACAGGTCTGTGTTCCTCTATCCTGATTGCTGCCTGTATTTCAAAGTGTTATTGGTGGGGGCGCTGGTTCTACAGCCTCACAGTCAATACTTTGTCCTTGAAGTCGGGAGATTTCATTTCCGGCTTTCCATTTACATGCCTGCGTCTGACTGGAATATATATTTCTTTCTGTTCCTGGGCGATATGGAAAAAGGGACAGGATACCCTCTCCCTTCTGTTCTAGATGTGTGATGTCATGCTTTGATCCGCAAGATCAGAGAAAACCCTATTAAAAAAATGACACAGCAGATGCATTGTTCCAGTCAATTTACCGTCAAGAAAAAATAAATTAAAAAAAACACACGTGATTATGTACACAAAGCTTCTACATACTACTGGCTGCAGGGCATTGTGGCTACCTGACAATACTAAAACAAAGCACTTTTCAGTATACTTACAGAAGGGGCTACACACTGGGCCAATGTAATACAATGGTATATGAAAAGAAAGAGAGCGGTCTTGATTTGAGACGTTATGTTGCCGCATTACCCAATCATTATATAATATCTATATAATACATCTTACTATAGCTTTCAATACATTTTAATATAAGAATAGTAAATAAATGCAGACTAAATAGACATGGATTTGTGCATTGTCTGTTTGCACTTTTATAACAAGAGTTTCATACAGAAGTCATTTGAATATAGTCAGCTGTAGAACAAAGAGTGAGTGGAACATTATAGATTGAGAATCCCCCCAGTGCCACTGATGTCATGCACAGTGAATCAAGCTGGAGATAACCGATGCAGTCCAGGAGCCTGGCGCATGATCACCTAATGCACAGTGCTTGCACGCAGCTCTGCAAGTGCAAGACTGCTAGAATGAAGCCCCTTCAGCCAAACAAGACATGGATAGTGCACGGTTTACTGATTTCTGTCAGATGAGACTGCTCGAAATGCAGTAATCACTGCCTCCTAATTAACTGTAGGCAGTAATTACTATTGTAAAAAAAAAAAAACAATTATTTATGTGGCAGTGGATAGAAATATAATCGTCTTCTAACCTGGTAATCCTGCACACCCAATTATTCTGTTTGAGATTCAGAATATTTTTCACACACAATTTTGCCCACTGAAGTATGTAAAAAATACAGATTTCTAGCAAGGAAAGCCATGACTTTACATTCAGTAGGTACAGTACTTGTGTGTTAATAATGAATTAGTTTTAGTGCAACACAAGTCTGTTTAACACAATGTTGTAGTACTGATCCAGTTTGACTTCAGCAGCTTCAAACAGAACATTCATAGCAAATCAATGCAGATGAGCTCCTTTTCCATTCCATCATCAATTTTACCCCAACATTTTTAACTGGGAAATTAATTATTTGCACTATTTTCCCCATGAACACTGATAAATCTGGTCAGAAAAAATAAAAACATAACAAAACAGGCAGTCTTGTTGTCTATAATAGCAACTTTATTATCAGCGTCCAAGACCAAGTCAGGGAGCTTACTGGCCTTCAGGGTGTCTGTGGGACGCACATGTGACCCATATATTTAGCTTGGCTGCTCAACCCTGTAGCAGATTATTATCACTCGCACTCAGCAGTGGACATATATTCAAAAACAGAGATAAAAAGGAAAGTATAAGGATAAAAACCTCATCTACTCGTTTAGGGACCAATGTATACTCTTTTTTATAATTTATGAGAAAAGATTATTGATATCTTCCTAATGCTGGATCTCTTAGTCAAAGACTAGACTGTGTCAACATGTAGGTTTTGCAGCCCTTGACATGGCATCTGGTATCACTAATATGATTGGCTGTAGGTGGGTGGTTGTGGCTGTTTATTTGCATTGTAAATCGTCGTCCATCTGCTGAGTGAACTTCTGATTGGCTGAACAGACTACTAAAATCCCACATAGTGTGGATAGGGGCTATTTCTACTCAGCTCTACATGTAGAGTATGGTATTTGAAACAGGACAGTGCTACCAGCTGAAACAATAAAATAACAGAATGCCTTTGGAACCTTGCTAGGGGAAAAGCCTAGCATGGTAAATATGACTAGCTGCAGTACAAACCAGGGGAACAGGTTTGAACAAAATGTCCCTTCTAGTTACACTATTTCCATGCTAGCTGATTTAAGTAGATCAGAAATATCTGACAAACAGTGTATTGCCTCATGTTGGCATTCCATCTGTCCTCTTTCTGTTTGATTGTAATCTTTTCTAAACTTTCTTTTCACCTTCACCTTTCTTTGCCACAGCAATTTACCGGTCAGACATAGTCCCATAACCCCTAACACAGGACATGAATGGGGAGAAGAAGCTAAGTACCAAGTATGCACCAAAATGTATTAGTAAGATATATGCGGTATTTATTACATCCACTAAGGGCAGGGTGCTGCAGGGGGACAGGCCAGTGGTTATACTCTGGAATTTCTGAGCTTGAGGCCACAAGGGTGCGTTCAAATTCAGAATTTTAAAAAGTCATCAGGTAGTGAATCTAAACACCAAGAAGATTACATTAACTTTGAAATTGAATACCAAACTGCTCAGTAATTGATCCCACTGGACAATCAGCAAGCCACACAGCCACTTTGCTTATTCATCTACGAGTTTTGTCAACCTCATGACGAAATATTGAGGTTAGCGGAAGACAAGGGGTCTACTGGTTGTATCTGACTGGCTTCAACAACATGATTGTTGTCCTTAGCGTATTACAGTAGCCATCAACTAAATGATGCAGGTAGACAGATTTGGTAGTGTACTGTTTAACAAAGCACACTTGTGTGTTGCTTTAATCTCATTGTATCTTAGATCTGGAACAGGATTGATGCTGGTGAATAATAATAGTAATACAGGAGTAAGAGTAATAAATCATTTCAGCTCAACTGTTTCCTGCATTTGTGGTAGATGATACATAAACCAAATGTCATGGAGAAAAGGGTTTTAGAGCAGGTGTTGTATGTATGAAGAGCAAGACCTTTGTAACCTATGATCTCTTTCGATGGCCTCATTTTTTACCATGTGATAAAAAAACATTCACACTTGAGATCAAACTACCGAAATAATCAACTGCCAAATAGAAGTCACCAGTGGGAACATATAGAATTCAGCATTACAGATAACGTCACTACCACGTTTCTAGAATACTGAATGAATACAGGTGTCTCTTACACCTTCCTATAAGTCAAACTATTTAACCTTTACTGAGCATGCAGCGTCCACTAAAATCCCTAACAATGTTGAGCCCCTTCTATGAAATCTTTTAAGGTTATATTGAAAAATCAAAGTGAAATATAAATGCTGATCCTTTTACAGTGTATTGTTACTTGTTTGCTATGCTGCCACTGAAAGAAGATGTTACAGTGCATGCATCTCAATGGACCCTGAAAGATCAAACATGCCCAAGCCTTGTCCTGAGATTCCCTGAGCTGGCGTACCTTGTGCTGTCTGGTTTCTGAGTCATATGCACAGTGACGTGTGTGAGGGTCAGGCTGACATGATGACCTGAATAACAAACAAAGCCTTGAGTTGTTTTGAAAAGGATCAGTGCTAGCAACCGGCCTTCAGTCTCTAAACAAGGAAAGATCCGTGACCAAAAATATGCCAGGCTGAATGAAGAGACTTGGATTATTTCATATTTTTTTTGTCATTAAATTCCAAAAAATGCAAACACCTGTTGTTAAGGAAGGTGTCAAATGAGGTTCCCTTGGCTGTCGCTAGGTCTAATAAATTGAGAATGTAAAAAAACATCTCATAGTTATAGATTTTTAAATATGATCAGGGTAACTGAGGGAGTTAATGGTATGTTGCCAATTGCTTTTAGTACAGGGGTGTTGCTGAAATCTGTTGAAAAACCTTAGTTTACCTTGAGAGTTCATCCATAACTTTAAAACACTCCAGGGTGATACTTTGCGCTTTTTAACCTTTCACAGACCCTAAATAATTTTTTTTTTTTCTGTTATACCTAAGGTAACATTAGGTAGTTCAAGTTTAGTGCTAATCAGGGTCTGTGAAACCTAAATCATAAGATATATAGGAGGCTGGATGGTGTAGTGTTTAAAAAAAAAAAGGGCTTGATATCAAGAGGTTCGATCCCAGCCCAACCACTGACTCACTGTGTGTGACCCTGAGCAAGTCACTTAACCTCCTTGTGCTCCGTCCTTCGGATGAGATGTAAAACAAACAAGGTCCTATTGTAAGTGACTGCAGCAGCAGTTGTGATGTATAGTTCATCCACTAGTCTCTGTAAGTCGCTTTGAATAAAAGCATCTGATAAAAGATTAACTTATAATAATAATAATATAGCGTTACTTATTCTACATCTATTGTCTTTGAATGTGTTGTATCTAAACTTTACCTTTCTTTGTTGGTTTCTAACAGACTGGTGTTCCTTGGCCTGGGTCTGCCTTATCACATTGAACCTCTATCTCAACTTGGTAAAGGAGATGAAAACAGATCGCTTTGAAGTGTGAGTATCCAGATAGGAGCTAACCCTGCTCATTCATTTCACATGTATCTGCTGTTTGGACTGTGATCAGGGTACACATTTTAATTTGCTATTTGTAAGTTATGCATTATGTTAATGTAAGCAGGTACTTTATTATGAACTGAGAGGGGTAACACATGCTTTTTGACTGGTAGAAAACTAACAGAACCATTACATTTTACTTTGGTATGTGCGATGTACAGTACAAGTGCTACAAGCGATCCGTTTAAAATAATGCTCTGCAGGAAGCCATGTCAAAGGACTTTTTGATTGCATTATAATTGCCTTACCGAGGGACGGATTCAGTAGTGTGGAGAATGCCAAGTCATCAAGAGGCTGCGGAGCCCAGATTCAGCCTTTCTGTGCTCTGTTGAATCATTAAATAGCAGGTAATGCAGGAGATAATGGAAGGGCTGCTGTCTCTTGACCCCTCATTTGGAACCTTTCATGGACATTATTAGCTCGATGCACCGGAAAATCAGCCTTTTCAGCTCGTTTAAGCCTCTGGGTGCTAGTTTTGAATTTAAGTCAAATGAGGGGGTGGTAGAGCTTAGTGATGAAAGCAGACTGGGATCCAGTAGGTCCTGGTTTTGATTTCAGGCTTTTTCACAGACTCACTGTGTATATAATCCCTCAACATCGAACCAAGCAGAAGCAATAACCTAATGCTCTTGAAAGCTTCCTGCATCTGCAGCGTCAATTTGTGTATTGATTGTTCATGTTGTGCATTAGTTACGAGGATTCAAATTTGATGCATTGAGGGTAGTAGAAGTAGCCTTTCCACTTTGAAAAAGGGGTTAATTCTACCCTTGTAAAATGTTACTGCAGCTTACAAATTAATGTAAAGCATATGCAATCACTGAAAACCATCAGTAGTTCTGGTTAAGCATTGTATAAACATGGAGACTGCAGTGTTAGCATGTTGGTCTACCATGCTACACTTTTATTAGGATACCCAGCTGTAGTCTGTCTGCGTAGGATTATTGGGTTTTGTTAGGGTTAATGAAAACAGTTTACATTGCACTGCTCTTTACTGTATTGGGCACTCTTTGGGTGCCAGGCAGTTTGTGTGCTATCCTGACATAAATAAAGCATGTTTCAGTAGTCCTTTGTTTAGTTTGGGTGGCAGCCAAGGCATTCTCTAACAGCGCTCGTTTATTACAGTGAGCTCTGCAAAGAGACTAGATGCATAAATTTTGGTTTAATGACATCTTGGTGCCTGTGCCAAAAGTCCACAAGGTTTAAACCTTATAAGGCCAGGCCGAGTCTGTGTAACGAAAGGCCTGTCTGCTGAATTGTTTGTAGAGCTGATTGTTCCTGGTCCCAGGGGTATCCCTACTCTTTTACAGTACAGTACAGCACTGGCCTCTGTCAACCTTATCTGTCCCTCTCCCACCTACAATTCCGTACAAAACAGGAAATCAATTCAAGCACTGTTTGTCCAAAAATATTTACAAAGCTTGTACAAAAGGGTGCTTGTGTATTATATATATATATTTTTCTAGTCTTAGTTTATATCCAAGATATAGAATAAAAAACAGTCATTTGGAATCTGGGTATACATAAACCTGTCATCTTATATATACAGTATATATATATATATATATATATATATATATATATATATATATATATATATATATATATATATATATATATATAGTACTGTGCAAAAGTTTTAGGCAGGTGTGAAAAAATGCTGTAAAGTAAGAATGCTTTCAAAATAGACATGTTAATAGATTATATTTATTAATTAACTAAATGCAAAGTGAGTGAACAGAAGAAAAATCTAAATCAAATCCATATTTGGTGTGACAACCCTTTGCCTTCAAAACAGCATCAATTCTTCTAGGTACACTTGCACAAAGTCAGGGATTTTGTAGGCATATAGTCAGGTGTATGATTAAACAATTATACCAAACAGGTGCTAATGATCATCAATTCAATATGTAGGTTGAAACACAATCATTAACTGAAACAGAAACAGCTGTGTAGGAGGAATAAAATTGGGTGAGGAACAGCCAAACTCAGCTAACAAAGGTGAGGTTGCTGAAGACAGTTTACTGTCAAAGTCATACACCATGGCAAGACTGAGCACAGCAACAAGACACAAGGTAGTTATACTGCATCAGCAAGGTCTCTCCCAGGCAGAAATTTCAAGGCAGACAGGGGTTTCCAGATGTGCTGTCCAAGCTCTTTTGAAGAAGCACAAAGAAGCGGGCAGCGTTGAGGACCGTGAAGCGCAGTGGTCGACCAAGGAAACTTACTGCAGCAGATGAAAGACACATTATGCTTAACTCCCTTCGCAATCGGAAGATGTCCAGCAGTGCCATCAGCTCAGAACTGGCAGAAACCAGTGGGACCCTGGTACACCCATCTACTGTCCGGAGAAGTCTGGTCAGAAGTGGCCTTCATGGAAGACTTGCGGCCAAAAGCCATACCTCCGGCGTGGAAACAAGGCCAGCGACTCAACTATGCACGAAAACACAGGAACTGGGGTGCAGAAAAATGGCAGCAGGTGCTCTGGACTGATGAGTCAAAATTTGAAATATCTGGCTGTAGCAGAAGGCAGTTTGTTAGCCGAAGGGCTGGAGAGCATACACGAATGAGTGTCTGCAGGCAACAGTGAAGCATGGTGGAGGTTCCTTGCAAGTTTGGGGCTGCATTTCTGCAAATGGAGTTGGGGATTTGGTCAGAATTAATGGTCTCCTCAATGCTGAGGAGTACAGGCAGATACTTATCCATCATGCAATACCATCAGGGAGGCATCTGATTGGCCCCAAATTTATTCTGCAGCATGACAGCGACCCCAAACATACAGTGAAAGTCATTAAGAACTATATTTAGCGTAAAGAAGAACAAGGAGTCCTGGAAGTGATGGTATGGCCCCACAGAGCCCTGATCTCAACATCATCGTGTCTGTCTGGGATTACATGAAGAGAGAGAAGCAACTGAGGCTGCCTAAATCCACAGAAGAACTGTGGTTAGTTCTCCAAGATGTTTGGGCCAACCTACCTGCCTAGTTCCTTCAAAAACTGTGTGCAAGTGTACCTAGAAGAATTGATGCTTGATGCTGTTTTGAAGGCAAAGGTGGTCACACCAAATATGGATTTGATTTAGATTTTTCTTCTGTTCACTCACTTTGCATTTTGTTAATTGATCAATATAAACTATTAACATGTCTATTTTTGAAAGCATTCTTACTTTACAGCATTTTTCACACCTGCCTAAAACTTTTGCACATATATATATATATATATATATATATATATATATATATATATATATATACACTCTATATACTGTGATGTACAAATGATTCCTATTCCCATGATACCGATTTTGTGTTTAAAGCCGTAGCAGGGAAAGCATGCTACTAGCAGATATATGTGTGATATATGTTCCTGATGCTGCAGACTTTTCCCTTTTTAGAGCACTGTGTCTAATGCTTCTTACCGTTGATATGCTGCACACGTAGGCGATGCATGCCAGGAGGTATTTGCTGATTGACGACACTTTATTGTTGTTTATTGGTTTCAGGACAGACAACTACCGGCATGTCAGAAATGGTTAGGGGTTAAGGGGCTCAATGCACCTGGTGCTCTGCCTTTACGGATGGTCAAGCTGGTTTGATTGTTTTACAGAGAGCCAGGGATGGTGAGCTGGAATGTATATAATGATTGTGCTACCCTGACTGTCAGGCTTGTCGAGGCTTGGGCATGTTATCCACCTCTGACTTTTAATCGTGGCTCAGACTGACACAGATTTGTGTTTTACCTCCTATTTGGCCCAGATAATTTTGCCAAGATCCTCATTATTTATTAGCTGCATAAAGAATCTTAAACTGTGTGCGCTCACAACTCCGGCCCAGTTATGCATCAGCATGTTCCACCTGGCCTTGTACCCCGAAAGATTATAAATGGATTTAATTAAAACCTGTTTTAAAATGGAGACTAGAATAAAATAGGAATTTAAAAGTGTTGCTGGGGGTTGTAGCAATTTCTTACACTTTCAAATAGTAATAAATGACTTCTAATGTTTTATTTTTTTTTTGGTTTGTTGTCCCTAGACTCTTTAGTCATGAAAACAGAATGAGCTAGCAGCAAGAGTGCCTGTTTTTTTTTAACTTAGAATAAATAGGGTGTGCAAAATTACAGAATTCTCACCACGAATCATTCGCGGTTTCAAATTCTTATTTTGTTTTTCATCCTTGAAACTTATTTTTAAGTTTGAGCTCAGCATTCTTCATAGCAGTATTTTTCCTACTAAAGACTATTTGAAGATGCTTCTAGTTTGTTCCCCACAAGGGCTTTTTGCATTACCAGTGTGAGATTAAAGGTAATAGAGTGAGCCTATTTTGATTATTAGTCTCAGATTCAACACCTATGAAAGCTTTCCTGCTGACAACAATTTCAATGTGTGCACCTTAATTATACTACCATTAAGTTAATCTGTTTTGAACTTTAAGTGACAACACACATCCCCTGACTGATAACATTCCCATAGCTTCAGTGAGAAACTTGCATGGCACCTCACATGGAAATTAATAATTATCTCGATTCCTTTAATCTTTCTCCAGTCTTGTCAGTTTTTTAATCAGTCTGTGTCTTCACAACAATATCAGTAAAGAAAGAAATAGTATGGTTTAGTTGTCTTTGTTCTTGTGTTGCAGAACCCCCCTGCAGTGTTTGCAAGAAACACTTTATCTTTGTTGTATCCTGTGTTGTCCATATCGGAGAAATCCATTTTGTTTTGCTAAAAATCACCTGTGGAATACATTTCTCACCTTTTACTGACGTTTATCTTAGAGACATTACAGTGCATCCAGATAAACCTCCCTCCTGAAACAATGCTGGCCCTCTGACTGAAATGAGTGACGTATTGTTATTATAGGAGTCTGTGTGGTCCAGTGGTTAAAGAAAAGGGCTGGTAACCTGGAGGTCCCCGGTTCAAATCCCACCTAAGCCACTGACTCATTGTGTGACCCTGAGCAGGTCACTTAACCTCCTTGTGCTCCGTCTTTCGGGTGAGATGTAATTGTAAGTGACTCTGCAGCTGATGCATAGTTCACACACCCTAGTCTCTGTAAGTCGCCTTGGATAAAGGCGTCTGCTAAATAAACAAATAATAACAGAAAACCAGCATTGGTACAGGAGTTGAGAAATGTATTGTGCAGTTCAATATTCTTCTGTGTTAGGGACAACACAAAATACAGCAAAGTTTCTTGAAAACTCTTTATTGGCACAGGATCAGAATTGGAAATCAATATTTCTAGGGTTAGCTCCCCCTGTTTTAAAGAACAGTAAGAAGAATGGTAATGTGCAGGTCCGGAGGGAGAGAAGGGCATGCTTTGGATTTCTCTGCTGATTTAAATTTCCCTGAGCTTAGTGGCTGTGTTTGCTGATCTAACCCACTGCAGTAAATGCATTACACTTCAATTGCAGGCCCTCGCGTGTACTGCCACGCTGTGTGCACCACAGTTTAGGATAAGAGTGAAGGGCAGAGGACTATGATGAAGATTCTTTTCCACCCTGTACGATCACTAAGCAGCTAACAGTTAAAAACGTATTTGTAAACTTGTACATTAACTGCTGTAAATTTATCATTTTATCATCCGCTTTGATGCACATCCGTCCATCCCTCTGTGCAATATTACATTTATCTATAGAAACGCTTATCCAGTTATGATTAAACTTGGTTGTTTTTGGATTTGGATGCATTTTGAGCCTAGCAGTCAGGAAATGTTTATACTCTGTTATCAGTGTGGTTGAAAGCACAGATTGTAGCAGCTGATCCTTTTTTTTTAATTAATTAATTTATTTTTTATTAGGTCAATTAAGCATATTCTTAAACATTGATATTGTTATACACATTAAAATAAGCTAAATGTAAATATTATGTGCTATACACTAATTTAAAAGTATATGTTCTTTTAAATATAGAAAATTCACTGATAGACACAAGCCAAAATGTTTCTCTATTAGTTTTACCTTTAGAATTTATGATTGAGGACGGAATACAACAATTATTTCAAATCGGTTTACAGAAATGTTACAAAATATTGATTTAGAAAAGGAACACTCAAGATAATTCAGCAAATGTGCCAGAACGCCTTTATTTATTGTAAAACTGTGCGTGTTTTAAAATCAAAGGCTTTTTTATGCAGACTGCTATAATTAAGCCCATAATTGCTCTGGGTGGGGCAGATAAAAAAAAAAAAAAAGGAAAGTCAGGGTAAGAATATAGCATGATGGTCTGTAATTTGTCTTAGCATTCTATCTGAACACAAAACTTGTCAGAGCCTATTTGTTCATGTGGGCAGAATCGCTTTTGTTCTGAGCAGCCAGCTTTTGTCTGCACATGTGAAGCAGGCAGACTCGCACAGCTGCTCTGTATAACTAAGAGGGCTGCCAGTGCTGGAAGGTGTGAGCTGATGCTTTCCTTCCGAAGAGCCAGCCACTGCCAATACACAGTGCTGTTAACACCAACAATTCTTCAGCTGCAGTAATAATATTTCTGAGCTGCATAGGGGAAGCAGCATGCTTTGTGTTCAAACTGCCCATGGTAACTGCGCATGAATTCTCAAATAAAGCTTTTCACATCGCATCCAGTTACTGTGCTTGGGTTCAGAGCTAGTACAGAGCCCTGAGCAGTGGCTGAGTGCCCGTGGATGCTGTGCACTGTGTTAGCACACGGTCCTCCGGCACAGAAATGTTGTTATTTGCTGATGGGCATGGAAGGGAGACTCGCGATCAGGCTGCAGTGGGTCTTCAGTGGCTAACATTTCAGGGTTACCAAAGAGAACCACTTATGTTTTCAGATATTGCACTTGTTTGTAAAATTAATTGCTTGCAACCTCTTACGTATGTTTTTAAGTCTGTCCTCTGTAGACCCTGATGAGGTCATGTAAATGAAGTGGCCTGCAGATGATTGCTGCAGCGTTGCATAGAATGCCATGACATTGCGCTGATGTTCACAAGAAAAAAGGTAATTCCTAGTAGTCCGCTTAGATAACTTCATAACTCGCTGATGTTATCTGCTTTTTATTCATGGATCGATAGTTACAGAAAAGGGGAAAGGAAAACAAACAACGGTCGAACAGTAAACCCAGAATACGAATGGAAAACAGGTTTTTAAAGAAAAAAATATAAGTTTGTGTAATACACAGAATAAACTGTGGACATTTTTTTTTTTTTTCATTATCTGATTAACATGCCAGTATGGATTTGTTTATGGCAGACTTTTCATAAAACCCTTTTACCGAGATAAAAATGTATTTAATTGAGACTAGACAGCAATATATTTTCGGTTAGTTAGGGATGGACTGTCATTTTATTGAAAAAAATATAACAGTAAACTAATTTGTCTGTGCCTCTGCCTCTTGTGTTGCTGAGAAAAGTTAATTGAATTGGTCCTCACAACTCCTGGGTACATAAATATCCCTAATGCCCACAGCCGCAAGCACAGCTGGAGGAGATGACATGAGAACTAAGTGCTCTTGGTCATTCTGAGCAGAAACAAACAGGGCTAGGATACAACCCATTGTAATTTTACAAGCTGACCAGTTGGTGTGAATAATTACACCTCTCCATGCTTCAGCGGATGTCTGAAAGAAGGGTCTATATATTTGATCTAAACTGTGGTGCATCCAGATACACCGCTGATACTTTAGAATGTGTGTATCTGTCAGTCTGGAACAAGAGAAGAGTGATTTAAGAGACGGTGGTACTGTATCTGCCCATTTTTAGATCAATTGAACAGACTTAGAGAGGTATGTTTAATTTAATATAACAATTTGAATAGGGGCATAGGACCCTCCTAGTATTTGCATACTTTTACAGTGACTTTACTAAAAAGACCCCCATGCACTGTTAGAGATGTTGGTATTCAGTTAAAATCAATGCAGTGCCACTTCACCGTGGTCATACCCCCGTGATTAATTCCTATAAATCAAACTCCCTGACACACGAAGTGATGCCTAAAACAATCACGTTTACTTTTGATAATCACTTGCTGAAAACATATGTGTAGCATGTACAGTACCTGTGAAATTTGAATTGATTTTATATCCATGAACAAATAATTACCATCAGTCATATAAACAGACATCTCTTTTGAATCCACCCCTGTGTTTGTATCAAATACAGTAAAGTAATCTGTCGTGTCTCCGTCCTAACCGTTAATCTGCCATGATTAAGCTCTTCAGCAACGATTAGTTCAGAAAGTTGTAAATCCCACCATAGTTTTCATACACCTTGTTGTACGTGCTCCGTGTGCTGCCATTGCTGGTAGTGTCACGTGAGCTGTTCAGTGTGTTGATGTGTAAATAAATCCTGTTCGCCTGCCTGTCACTCAGCAGCGAATGCACGCACCCACATGGCAGACAGCTACCCTGTCACAAGCATTAATACCCTGTATCTTTCCAAACAAGGGATTTAGGAGAGCTCCCTAACAAAAGTGGAATCTCAAAACAATGATTGCGTAAATATAGTAATTGTTACAGCTGTGTAAAATGGTATTTGAAACAGGATTCATTTATACACTCTTACTCCGGTCCCACCGTAGTCGGATACTCGACAGACTACTGTATTACTGATGGGGCTGATGATAAAAGATGCAAGTAGCTGATACAATCCTGGGGATGTATTTTGTGTTACGTGTTGTGTGTAAATGTTGGTGTATAGTCATCGGTACACGGGATATAAACGGGTCTGTGTTTCACTTGTGATTTAAAATGTAGATTTATATTTAGGCACGGAGGGCACAAATCACTTCACGTGCTAGTTAAAATGTAATGTGTGGTCGCGGAGTGCACTTAATTAATTCACGTGCAGTTGTACGAGATTCCAATTGAATGATTGACTAGCAATCGAGTCTCGGTACAACTGCATAAAAACAGCATGTTTTCACTCACTTTCGGGGTTGGGTGTTCGAGAGTGGAGAGCGGAGAGAGAGGAGAGAAATATTTCCAAACAATTGCTATCGGCGTGCTGGTAGGACCAGCACGATACTTGTTTGTTTACTCACCGTGTTTGTGTGTCTGTCCGTCCACCGTTTGTTTAATTGTTAGTCCGTTTTGTTTATATATTTATTTTGGCGAAAGTGCGTGTCCTGTTTCTGTTTTGTGTACAAACCTTTTATTTTCTGTTTAATTATTAAGCGCTGGCGCGATCACGCTCAGCTTCTAAAACCCCAAGTCTCTGTCTGTACTGTGTTTCCTGGCTCTGCCGTGGCGTCACCGCTCAGTCGTCTTTGTCACACGTGGTGTCAGAACCGGGATAACAGCGCCTCAGGACTCAGGCCAGAGCAGGAACCGCAATTTGTTTAAAAAAAAAAAAACAACAACAAGAAAATGGAAGGCTGGAACTGGAGAGATGGCTGCCAGGATCTGGAGGTCCTCCTCGGTGGTCTAGAGGACCAAGGCTGGTGCCTTGCCTGTGGGGAGTTCGGGCACCCGGTGGTGCGCTGC
Organism: Acipenser oxyrinchus oxyrinchus; assembly: GCA_030684275.1. Lineage (NCBI taxonomy): Eukaryota > Metazoa > Chordata > Actinopteri > Acipenseriformes > Acipenseridae > Acipenser > Acipenser oxyrinchus. The sequence continues at coordinate 33,717,189 of CM060253.1, read as the reverse complement.
CCCTACCAAGAGGGAGAGGAGGAACTGGCCCAGGAGAGGAAGGTGAGGAGGAGGCAGAGAAGGGGAAAGGGGAAGAGGAAGGCTGAATGTCCACAGCCCAAGTGGGAGGAGCCCGAGCGTCCCACGCCTGAGTGGGAGGAGCCCGAGCGTCCCACGCCTGAGTGGGAGGAGCCCGAGCGTCCTACGCCTGAGTGGGAGGAGCCCGAGCGTCCTACGCCTGAGTGGGAGGAGCCCGAGCGTCCTACGCCTGAGTGGGAGGAGCCCGAGCGTCCACGTCCTGAATGGGAGGAGTCGGTGCGTCCACAGCCCAAGAGGGAGGAGTCGGTGCGTCCACAGCCCAAAAGGGAGGAGTCGGTGCGTCCACTGCCCAAGAGGGAGGAGTCGGTGCGTCCACGGCCCAGAAGGGGAAGGTAGGCGTCCACAGCCCCAGTCTCCACCAGCAGAGGGTGAATTCCTGCTGGGTCCACCTCCATTGCCATGGGAGGACTGCTTGCAGCTCCCACCTCCACCAGCAGAGGGTGAATTCCTGCTGGTCCGCCTTCGCCACCTCCATCGGCAGGAGCAGAGCAGCAGGAGCTGTCTCTGCCTCCGCCACCTCCACCGCCAGGAGCAGAGCAGCAGGAGCTGCCTCTGCCTCCTCCACCAGCAGAGGGTGCATGCCTGCTGGGTCCCTGTCCACCAGCAGAGGGTGAGCGCCTGCTGGTCTCCCCTTCGAGGCAGAGCCGCACCAGTCCCCCTGCAAGAGAGGGAGGGCCGCACCAGTCCCCTGAAACAAGGGTAGACTACGCTGCTCCCACCTCCGCCCGCCAGGAGACTACGCCGCTCCCACCTCCACTGGCAGGAGCAGAGCAGCAGGAGCTGCCTCTGCCTCCGCCACTTCCATCGGCAGAGCAGCAGGAGCTGCCTCTGCCTCCGCCACCTTCACAGGCAGGAGACTACGCGCCTCCGCCACCTCCATCGGCAGGAGCAGAGCAGCAGGAGCTGCCTCTGCCTCCGCCACCTCCACAGGCAGGAGCAGAGCAGCAGGAGCTGCCTCTGCCTCCGCCACCTCCATCGGCAGAGCAGCAGGAGCTGCTTCTGCCTCCGCCAACCCACCAGCAGAGGATGAATGCCTGCTGGTAACACTTCCCCACCAGCAGAGGATGAATGCCTGCTGGTATCACTCCCCACCAGCAGAGGAGGAATGCCTGCTGGTAACACTTCCCCACCAGCAGAGGAGGAATGCCTGCTGGTAACACTTCCCCACCAGCAGAGGATGAATGCCTGCTGGTAACACTTCCCCACCAGCAGAGGAGGAATGCCTGCTGGTAACACTTCCCCACCAGCAGAGGATGAATGCCTGCTGGTATCACTCCCCACCAGCAGAGGAGGAATGCCTGCTGGTATCATTTCCCCACCGTCCGCGAGGAGAGGAGCAGGAGCTGCCTCTCCCTTCACCAGAAGGACCAGGACTAGATGCTGGCGGTCCTCAGCAGCCCTTGCATAGGCTGCTGAGGGAAGCATGAGGAAGAACCGCCCGGCCGCAGAGGCCGAGAAGAGGCCAACACCTGCACCCCAGCTAGTCCTGACTCCCTGCCTCGCTGCCCAAGGATGCCTGCCCGCTTAGCCCAAGGATGCCTGCCCCGCCCAAGGATGCCTGCCCGCTTAGCCCAAGGATGCCTGCCCGCTTAGCCCAAGGATGCCTGCCCGCTTAGCCCAAGGATGCCTGCCCGCTTAGCCCAAGGATGCCTGCCCGCTTAGCCCAAGGATGCCTGCCCGCTTAGCCCAAGGATGCCTGCCCGCTTAGCCCAAGGATGCCTGCCCGCTTAGCCCAAGGATGCCTGCCCGCTTAGCCCAAGGATGCCTGCCTCGCCGCCCAAGGATGCCTGCCCGCAGCCCAAGGATGCCTGCCCGCGCCCAAGGATGCCTGCCTCGCCGCCCAAGGATGCCTGCCTCGCCTGCCCAAGGATGCCTGCCTCGCTCGCCCAAGGATGCCTGCCTCGCTGCCCAGGATGCCTGCCTGCTGCCCAAGGATGCTTGCCTTGCATCGCCTGGGGTTGCCAGCCGCTCCGCATCGCCTGGGGTTGCCAGCCGCTCCGCATCGCCTGGGGTTGCCAGCCGCTCCGCATCGCCTGGGGTTGCCAGCCGCTCCGCATCGCCTGGGGTTGCCAGCCGCTCCGCATCGCCTGGGGTTGCCAGCCGCTCCGCGCTCGCCTGGGGTTGCCAGCCGCTCCGCGCTCGCCTGGGGCTGCCTGTCGCTCCGCATCGCCTGGGGCTGCCTTTTGCTCCACACAGGGTACAGGGTGCGAGGGAGAAGTGGAGCTCCGCTGCCGCCTCTATGGCCAGGGGCTCCCCTCCCGAGTTACGCCTCCCGAGGGTCCGCTGCTGCTGCCGTCGCCTCCCGAGGGTCCGCTGCTGCTGCCGTCGCCTCCCGAGGGTCGCTGCTGCTGCCGTCGCCTCCCGAGGGTCGCTGCCGTCGCCTGGGGTCGCCAGGGATCCTGCTTCGCCTGGGGTAGTCGAGGGTCCTGCTTCACCTGGGGTCGCTACACTATGGCCAGAACCCCATGAAGGGGAGCTGTCGGCCATGAAGAAAGGGGGAGGTCAGGAGACCAGCTCCCCAGCCGCATTTCCGTGGCAGGAAACACGGTGGCCAGAGCCCCACGGAGGGAGCTAGCGGCCACGAAGGAGGGGAGGTCAGGAGACCAGCTCCCCTCGCAGCAGTTTCGCTGCGGAAGTGGGTGGCGGCCCCACGGAGGGAACTGCCGGCCATGAAGAAGGGGGAGGTCAGGAGACCAGCTTCCCCGCAGCAGTTTCGCTGCCGGAGATTGTGTGGTCGGAGCCCCACGGAGGGAACTGCCGGCCATGAAGAAGGGGGAGGTCAGGAGACCAGCTCCCCAGCTGCACTTTGCGGCAGGAGATAGTGTGGCTGAAGCCCGGAAGAGGGAGCTGCCAGCCACGAAGAATTGGGGGTGCCAGACATTTCACCATGGCCACCCCAGAAACAACTTGCTTCCCCTCTTCCGGGACTTTGGGACTGAGGGGGAGGTGGCCATTGAGGCCATGTGTGCTTTGCACAAGGGGGTATATGTGGCAAAGTGCCCCCGTGTGTATTTTGTGTTACGTGTTGTGTGTAAATGTTGGTGTATAGTCATCGGTACACGGGATATAAGCGGGTCTGTGTTTCACTTGTGATTTAAAAATGTAGATTTATATTTAGGCACGGAGGGCACAAATCACTTCACGTGCTAGTTAAAATGTAATGTGTGGTCACGGGAGTGCACTTAATTAATTCACGTGCAGTTGTACCGAGATTCCAATTGAATGATTGACTAGCAATCGAGTCTCGGTACAACTGCATAAAAACAGCATGTTTTCACTCACTTTCGGGGTTGGGTGTTCGAGAGTGGAGAACGGGAGAGAGAGGAGAGAGAAATATTTCCAAACAATTGCTATCGCGTGCTGGTAGGACCAGCACGATACTTGTTTGTTTACTCACCGTGTTTGTGTGTCTGTCCGTCCACCGTTTGTTTAATTGTTAGTCCGTTTTGTTTATATATTTATTTTGGCGAAAGTGCCGTGTCCTGTTTCTGTTTTGTGTACAAACCTTTTATTTTCTGTTTAATTATTAAACGCTGAGCGCGATCACGCGCTCAGCTTCACCAAAAACCCCAAGTCTCTGTCTGTACTGTGTTTCCTGGCTCTGCCGTGACGTCACCGCTCAGTCGTCTTTGTCACAAGCTGATACAATCCTGGGGATGTATTTTCCCCGAGACAGAGCCTTCCAGAGTGACATCTAAATTGATCATCTTGAGAGGGCGCTGCAGATGAGAACTATCTAATCGATGGGGAGGTCTATTGGAGTAGAGATATTGATGCCTGCTAAAGAACAGAGCTGCGGAGAGCTCACAGAAGCAGCAGAAGCACTGTTTTTCTGCTCCATCAGCTCTTGCAAACAAGCGTGCACAATTTCAGCGCTGTTCCTGCAATCCTGCCTGTGGAAACAAGACGTTCTTCGAGGGCAGAGAAGCAGCGCTCGATCGGCTTGTTCTAAGTTTGTAAAGTAGCGTGAAAAATTGCCTTTTTACAGCCTTACTGAAAAGGGTTTCAGTTCAGGGTGGTCTAGTTTATTTACTATTCATCATATACCTCATGTGACCTTCTGTTATAGGGTTTTAACCAGGGCGCTGTATAGAATATGACCCTCAGGAAATAACAGCCCTTGAGATTAGACAAATGTTTTGACTAGTGGCTTCAGTTACCTCAGAATTTATCATTGAGTGTTTTAAGTTGTGGACTGTAATAGACATTTACCTGATTTTCTGATTTCCTGCCATCTTGTGAACTGTCCCCATAGTAACAATGAAATTCAATTAGAAATACTAATCCAGGGAGAGCTACGAACTTTAAGCGTAACTAGCTTCAAATGTCTTCAGAATCATGTGGGTTCTGCTGCTACAGCTATGGCCAAAGGTTTTGCATCACATAGAATTTTCAGATTTAAACATCATTAAAAAAAAAACAACTATGTGAACATAATTTAGATCTTTTATTTAACATCATGTAATCAAAGAAACTGCAAAATGGTATCGCAAAATCTACCAGAAGCCATAATAGTAGTACTGTATTTTATGTTGGATTTCGAAATGTCACATTTTTCCGTTTTTCGGTTTTGTTTCAAGTATATGGAAAACTAGAAAAGCGGTATATAAATGAATATGTTAACGTAACATTATTCAGCAGGTTTTATTTGACTTTATGAAGCAAAATTAGTTCATTCTATAGGGGGGATGCAACACTTTTCAGGCTGTGTACTGTTGGGGGTTCACAGTAGCGGCCCGTTGCGGTCCCTGCTCTGTTGGCAGCTCAGGACGGCAACAGGCCTGCTCACGACAGCAGCTCATTAATCCACTGATCTACCCCGGCCCAGACCTCGTCATCTCCTTAGAGAGACGCAGAGGAAATTGATTTCCTGACAACCTTCAGTTTTCACATAACACTTAGAGTCTGGCAGGTCTGACAGCTGCTAATTTTTGTATTTACAAGGCCAGGAAGGGGAACGCAGGAGGCGTTCCTCAGTCACAGTGCTGCAGAGTGCTGTCTGACACAACGTCTTCGTGAGAGGTGAGCAGTGTGGGACTGCGTTCGCTTTGCTTTCTTCTGTGTAGTAGAGCTGAAGTCAGCCTTGACTTAACCAGTGAACGGACCCAGACAGCCTTGAGAAACACTTTGAACTCTTTTTAACTGTTCTTCATGCATTTGACCTTTATTAACATAGTGATTATACACATCAGTATATTCATGTTGTTACACTGTAAAGTTGCTGGAATATACTGTCTGTGTTGTATTTTTAACTATGATAGCATGCCTCAAAATGGCTATAGAAGATACAATAAAAATCTAAGTAAAATGGATGTCGCCGGAGACAGGGATATAGTGGAGATGTCAATTCTAGAGAAATGCTGACTCAATTGTAATGAAACTTGGTTAGGACATTCTTTAGCACAAGTTATTATACCAGCATTTGCAAAGAGACATAACAGTGGGTGCATGTTGAGCAAGAACACATGATGGTAGGCTGCTCCAATACACCTGTCATCACAGGGTAAAAGCAATGACAAAACAAAGGGAAAGTGGTCTCCAAGGAAGGCAACTGTCACCGACGGACAGAGGTAAAGTAAGTGAGAGGCTTATCCAGTCTGAAATATTAACAATTGAATGAATTAACATGCTTTGAGTCACCTTCCAGCACCTTGTGCAGTCTATGCCACGTTGTGTCAAAGCTATGATCAGAGCAAACCCGATATTATGTACAGGTCCTAAAAAAGTGGCCAGACAGTGTGTATGAACTCATTGTGATTTATTGGTAAGTAACATAATAGGAGAAAAAACCTCTCTTAGGAACATACCTTCTATTACTATATAATTGAATGTTGTTTATATTTACGCTTCAGGACTGGGATATAAACAAAACAGCGTTGTGCAGCAGTTCATAAAAAGTTCAAAGCACTGGTTTGTTTACAAATAGTAGCAGTGACAGGCCAAACATTGCAGTTCTGTTTGATCAAAGGTTTGATTAAAAGGTATCCAGCAGTACCGTTCTAGCACCTGGACAGAATGCCTGAGTCACTGTTGGCTTGACAGGAGCAACAGTCTGAATCCTTGAGATTTTATATTTAAGTTTTCTGATTTTCGGGTTTAACAGTACAACAAGATAAAAAAAACCCCGATCCAAAAAATGAAATCGGTGTATATCCAATAAGCACTGGTAAAACACTGGAAATGGGTACTCAATTTACGTTGACTAGACCCCCTTTGTGAAAAAAAAAAAATAACTTTCCCAGTGCAGTTGGGCAATGTCCCTCTTTCCTGACTTGTATCTCGCATTGATTCGTTCTGAATACTTTAAACCGTCCCAACTACTAAGTGGCAGCAAATTCCTCTATTTCTATTGGAGGAGTGTAACACTCTTGTGAGATCTAAAACAAGATTACAATTAGAAACGAGTTATTGCTTGCGAGATTTAAAGCTATGTTACAGTTCGATAGGGAGTATTTACACGCTCGTGGAATTTAAAACAGAATTGCAAATTGTGGCGAAATGTAAAAAAAAATGCCTAAACACACAAAAACCCCAGAAGAATGTGCCCGTGACCATAAGGTTTTCATTGTGGAAGACAGCAAAGAAAGAAGGTAAGTACTGTTGAGTTACTGTACATATTGTGACAGAAAAAAACGCCCAAGAATTTTTGAAAGTAACCAAAAAAAAATAATTTCATAAAGTATATAAAAAGCGAAAGCCCAGAAAAAAAGCGATTTACAAAAATAAGCACTGAAAAATGAAATTAATAAAACCCAAAAAACAGAAAACCTATTTATATTGTAGAATGTACACCATATGACCTTAATATCATTATTCATTTTGTTCACCATTATTGGGAAACATGAAACAGTTTTATTACCCAGTTACATATGGTAATATTTTATCTGCATCCTGTGTACTAAACAGTTTATTTGAAACTTTACTAAACATTTAAAAAATCAGCTCCACATTGATTGGGTAATGAGCTCAAAAAATTCATTTTAATATACAGCACATTGTGTATTTTAAGTAGCAAATATAATTTCCTCAAATTCTATCGCACCTTCTGGCCGACCTCAAAATACTATATGTACACTACAGGTCAAAAGTTTTAGAACACCCCCATTTTTCCAGTTTTTATTGAAATTTTTTCTGGCCGACCTCAAAATACTATATGTGCTGTATATAAAGTGTATTTCCAAATCATTGATAAGATATGAATTTAAATCAATTTGTGTGTTTCTAAAAACGAACCAGGCAAGTAACCCTTGTCGGTGTCTCTCGTTGTTTATTTGTGTGTTCTTTGATGGGCTGGCATTCCGATCCATGTTGTGTGTGTGTGTGTGTGTGTGTGTGTGTGTGTGTGTGCCTGCGCTCTGTCTGCTACTCCCTGCTGTGTGGTTCCGCTGTGCCTGGTTTCCCCTCTGGCAGCCAGCGATGCGGGACTGCACCTGCCAGGGCTGCAGAGTGTGGGAGGAATGCTGAGCTCTGCCCCCTGGCTGATCTCACAGGCTGGAGAGCAGCCAAGCACTGCTCCGCGGGGGCTGATCAGACCCTGCTCTGCTCTGCTCAGTTCAGTTTTTTTTTCTTTTTTTCTTCAGCCTTCATGTGGTGGATGTCAGGCTATCCTGCACAGCTCAGTGGAGGGATCATTAGGAGATCACTCTTTTTTTCACAATGTCTTCAGGGATAGTCGCTTCCTATCAGCAATAGGCCTGCTTTCAGAAACAGAGAGCGTGTGTAAGCACCAGGGGCAAAAACCAAACAAGCGCATACAACGCATCTTTTTAGTCCCACACTACTGAAGGGGAATCGTGCATTTGTTCCATCTGATTATGGTTTGGTATTTTAAAGTAAAACCCCAGGCCCAACTAATCAGGGGTTGCCCACTTAAAAAAAAAAAAAAAAAAAAATGGATGAGAAATCCAAATTATCAGCGCAATATGTTTGCAAGAATGATGCAGGTTTTTTTTTTAAATTTTTAATTACATCATCGAGGACTGAAGATTTTAGCTTTCAGAGATGTGTCCTTTTAATATTTTAATCCATACATAGATGCAAACCTGTTAAGAGTACAGATAGACTGCAGTAATATGTAAATATCACCTGCTGCTGAAATGTGTGGTAGAATAGGTGCTGCATTCTTACTTTCAAGCCTGAAAATGATTTCTCATGGGACATTGCAAAGCGAAGGAAATTCCACACAGCATTAAATAAAATACTGTAGACAGACACCGCTTCAGTGCAGATCGTGGATATTGTATTTGCTGTTTTATATTTTAGATGATCTTGGTAGTACTTTTTTTTCAAGGTATACAGAAAGAAAAGAGACGTAGGGGGCTATTTTAACAAAAATGTGAAAATTACACGCACAGTAAATAGCACCTTTCATGCCTAACCACCCCATGGGCTGTACAATAGCAAAGAAATTAAAATCCAACAAATGATTTTAATGACCAATGCCAGTGGGTTTCAGACTTTCAATCACATTTGAAAGTCTGGGCAGCAGTGTGGAGTAGTGGTTAGGGCTCTGGACTCTTGACTGGAGGGTCGTGGGTTCAATCCCAGGTGGGGGACACTACAGCTGTACCCTTGAGCAAGGTACTTTACCTAGATTGCTCCAGTAAAAACCCAACTGTATAAATGGGTAATTGTATGTAAGAATAATGTGATATCTTATAACAATTGTAAGTCGCCCTGGATAAGGACGTCTGCTAAGAAATAAATAAATTTAAAAAAAAAAAAAAAATGTAATGTTGCCCCCACTCCCCCGACATAAAATGGAAAATATAGTTATGCAATTGAAACCTAAAATGATATCAATATTCATTTTGAATTACTCGTATTACTATCTGTTGTGATTTGAGCTTCTTCCTCCTGAATTGGATGACTGCCCTCTTTTGGTATCAAAAACTCTTTTTTTTTTTTTTTTTTTAAACATCCAATATTTCTGAAAGAAAAAATGAATACACCGTGGTCCGTGTGTAGAACCACAAAATAAATGACTTTCTTCAGCTAATTAATTACATCTGTCTCTTTCCCTTTTTTTCAGACTGTACCATCTCATGGCCTGGGGGGTGCCTTTTGTGATGTCGTGTCTCCCCCTCTTCAGAGACTACTACGGCCCAGCCGGTGTTTGGTGGTAAGAGTCCAAACACAGGGTTTAATATAATGCTGGTTCTGTGCACTGAAAGAATTTGCGGGAGTTGATAAAAGGGCGCTTGGCACCAGTAAAATGCCTGCATTGAGAGGGAAAGCTGCTTTCCTGAGATGAGGGCCGATTACTCACAAAGCTTGCTCAGCTAGCTCTTTGTACTCTTTAAGCAGAAAACACAGGAATTACTGTGTCAATGGAGGGTAATTACCCACTGTGTTGCATCTTTCTGGAAAGCACACAACAAAAGAAATATTCAGCTTCTAATGAAACCATTCAACTAACAACACAGGGATTTGTGAGATTTTTTAAATGTATTTCTCTCGGTTAGAGAGAGGCAACATTAAGTACTGACTGAGGCAAGTTGTTGTATAGCATGGACGTTTTGCAGGTTTTAACCTTTTGAAATTGTTGTCCACAATTTAAAGCTATTTTTTCAATTACACGAAATACGGTGCTGAATTAAATTAAAAAGTACTGTGACCTGAGTTCGAGGAGCTCTTGAGCTGTAGTTGCCAGATTCTCTTTCACCACAGACATGTGTAACACTGACTAGATCAGCATAGTGTAGCTGTTTGAGGCAACACCAACAAGTGAACAGCTATTGCGAATTATGATTATTTTTGCTCTTACAACTTTACAGACGTGTTGCCGATCTAGCATGTGTTCCACAGATCTGTGGTGAAAGAGAACTTGCCAGCTGGCACTGAAGAGCTGCTCCTCAAATCACCCCCAGACATGATTAAAACATAGAAATATCTAAAAGAACCACTTATAAACTTTGGGCTCCTCCCCCGCATGGACTGAAGGAACATAGAGCCACATTTTTTACTTCTGTTTTTTAAGTCCTCCTTGCATATGGGAAACAGCCCATATATTTTACTTCTTACAGTTTAGTACAATTTTAAGAGGGAACTATGAAAATTGACAGAACGTGCAACTATATTTTGTTTATGATGGTACAAAATTAGATTATCATTATAGCACAGTGCAAAAGAGAGCATTCTAATATGTGCCCTGGGACACTCTAAAACTACAAAAAAATAATATATTATAATACAGTATTATAAAATTATATCATAAACCCAGATTAGAACAATTCACAGTGGCCCATTAAAAGTTCAGCTCAGGGGTGAATTTTCCACAATCATCTGATGACTTCTCTCCAGAAATGGGTTTTGATTTTTGTGTAAGGAAAGTCCAGACTAGGGATTTATTTTTGGTAGTCTTACAGATTTCCCTGAGATGAATAGATTTTGAAAGGGAAGACAGCAGTTGGGATTTAAATGCATTAAGATATAAACTAGTTTAGGATTTTTTTTATGTATATACCGTCATTGACAAGGTGCTGAAAAGGGTCAATCAAAAACAGTTCCATTAGTTCAGCGGAGATTAATGTTTTTATTAATGAGAAATTTCCACAAGAGCCAGACTTTTAAATATATCCCGGCAGAAAATGTTTCTGGGGGAGTGCTATGATAAAACCCCTTCAAAACCCTAACAACTTCAACAAACTGGTATATAACGCCACACCAAGACATATTTCAAGCATTTATTAAAGCTGCCTACTGAGCAAGGTTAACTATTGAAAGCTAATCAAGACGGAACTTTCCAAATTTCAGTAAACATTTTAATGACGTAAGCCATAACACAGGCAGTGTATGTGGGCACTAAAGCATATCCTGGCAATTTGTGAAGGAAGATGCCCTAAGTGACATTTTTAAGCAATTTTCACCTTATGAGTAGTTCAAGGCACAACATCTTGAGTCACATAGTGAAAATTGCTTTAAAACGAGCTGCTTGAAATGTTGCCTTGTCTTACATTGTCAGACAGTAACTACTTCCAGGAAGCACTGACAGTTTTTTCAGTTTCTGCTTACTAGATAACAACAAACCTGAGAGTCAGGAATGGAAAAAGAACTTGCAGTGAGTAGAGGTTTGAACCTCCTTATAAAAGATGAATAGCGTAATAATCATTGTGAAAGCATATTAAAGCATTAGTAATCATTGTGACCACTGAGGTATGGTAAAGCATAATAATAAACATGGTAAACCATTGTAAGCTGTGGTAAATGCATTGTATAACTGGGAAAAGCTGCCAAAATGCAGTGCAAAAATACCAGGGTAAACCTTTAGAAGGGCCATCCCAGGCCTTACTGTGAGCTCAGTAAGTCACACCTGAACTTGGTTGTCTTTGTTAGTTTAAGTTCACAGTGAAAGCTGGAATGGGCCGAACTGTCATGGGAGTCTTATTTACACCCCTGCAACATTTTTTCCTACAGTAAATGAGAATGTCTTTTGAATTACCCTGAGTGACTAAGCCATATAGAGCTGAGGTGCAGTGAGCAGCCTGTGTTTAACCATACAGTACTTTTTAACCTTTGTCTCTGAGACCACCTTTTCTCTGCTTTTAACTATGTCAGTAACAAATAACAAATACCTGTTATTCCACATCCCCACAATTTGAAGAGGTATTTCTTTATTTTTACAAAAAAACACAACCTCATGGATATTATTTTCCTTAGAACTTTGAAATGAAAACTAAACCGCCCCCTGTAGTTTAGACGCTTCGCTAAATGCAGCTGTATTCTTTGGGGCTTTAATTGTGTTTACCGCATCATGCAGACCATTAGCGGAGAGACAAATTAAAACTGTCAGCGGCATATGGTTAGTCACTAAAAGGTGTTTTATCTCTTCCTATGGTCTAGCAATTAGTTGTAGAAAACAATGAGCAGTTATTCTAATAAAAACAGTATTTAAAGATAGATTTTTCCAAACGAAATTACCGTGATATAGAAACTTTATGCAAGGCTAATACAAACGATTCTCCAAGGAAATACTTTTATTATCCTTACAGCAAATGGGAGTCATCAGGTAAACACAGAATTCAATAAGAACAAGAGAAGATTAGTTGACCAAAAACAGGTTAAGACCAGTACCTTTGGAAGCAGGCAGTAGTATTTAATTTAAAAATATTGATTGGGTTAGTGTAACATGTTTCTTATGTATTATAAAATGTAGTTCTGTTAGTGTGAGTGGTTATTAGTACAAAATAGTAGTTTTATGTACTAATAGATAAATACTTTTCAATGCTAACAAACAGTAATATTCATCAAATATGTTTTATTTTATTTTACAGTAGTAGTATGTATTTTTGCCTTGTCTCCATTTTATAACATACCTTACTAGTCGATGATGTGTTCATTTTAAACGCAGATTATGTATATGCACAAAAGCTCAATTGTTTGGCCTTAAACACTCCTGAAGTCAAGTTCTCAGTTCTTGGTTAAGCGCCAATAGATTCAGCTTGGAAAACAAAAAACTGTAGCCTTTTTCTACTGTTATTCCGCATTCTGTGTGTTTGTGTCAGTTGAGCTCGTCACAGAGGTGTTTATGGAGGTGCGTTCACTTTCAGCCACTTGTACAATGCTTGGAGTTCACTCCAGTCTGTGTACTGTCTACTTTAAGTGGTCCTCAGTTTGGCCAACCAGATCCTCAAGGACCCAGTGACCTAGAACTGTGAACCCCTGGACACGTTAGGTAATTTCTAAGTGCTTTATTCTGATACTTTCAGGAACCTGTGTCAACCAAATGAAATGGTCTTTACTTGTAACAAAAACATGTCCTGCAATTGCCAATAAGCCTACCTAAATCATTCTTTCAGCAACTCTCTCTCTCTCTCTCTCTCTCTCTCTCTCTCTCTCTCTCTCTATATATATATATATATATATATATATATATAGCCTTTTACTGGGAACAGAAATGTATACACTTGTTTATCTATCTTTTAGTTGTTGAACCACCTTCTGTTAATACAAACGGTCTAGATTTATACCACCAGTTATAGGAATTGCTGGCGATAGTCAAAATAAAATGGGTTACACAACATTGACAATAAGAAAGATCTTGCAGGGAATGTGACTGACTGCAAACCCAGGAGAGGTCTGAAAACACTTTGCCAGGAATACTGTCTCTCTGTCTACTGGCAGAGCACACAGTTGAGGAAGTCTTGTTTCTGACAAGAGGTCCTTCATGGCTATGTATTAATAGCTTCAACTGTGCGCCAATTCCCAGTATAGTAAAACCTCCCTTTCTTTTCACAGCTGGATAACAGATGATCACGTAGCCTGGAGATTTGGCATGTAAGTACCCTTGTCGAATCTAAGCCCAGACAGAGGCTGGCTTGCATCTAGTTCATCAAAATACTGAACTGATTAGAGAAAAGTTGGAATCACTTGTGCTATGTAGCACATGCTTTTGCTCAAATGAGCAGCCCATCACATGAATTCTTAATCTGCTATACAGTAAGCATCCCTGACATTCTATCATATAAAAGAGCTGCATCTCCCTGTTGTAAGTCAGTTTCAGTCACAATAGGCAGAACACTGAATCTGACAGGCTGTGATAGAGGGCAGTAGTCATTGAGGTTTCCATCCTGCTGCATTTGACAATCAACAGTTCCACCTGCAGAGCACCTGACAAAGACAGCTTCAGTCCGGACTTTCTGTGCTGTTTTGCAGACATTTGTGACTAGAGGTGATCAAGCACTTTTTTTTTAATGGAGCCACAGGAGAACAACTATTTAAATAAAAAAAGAAACATGCTAAGCCCTATTTAGAAGTAAAGGCAAATGCAAAAGCACATTTTCCAAGATAAATAAAATAATTCTAATCATTTAAAACTAACAAGTGATACAGTGTGACCTTTTTATAGCGCTGTGGTCTGGTAAGAGGTAAGAGCCATAAGTTAGAGGCCGTGCAATCTGAGTTCTGTCGTATAACACAAGTGCTAGTATAATGGCATTATGGGGCCAATGGGAGCCATGTGACCTTACCACATTATAACCAGTTCCGCGGTGTAAAGGGCCGCCTTACATTGAGAATGCACTGCATAACGGCTCCTTCCTTCAGCTAAGTTGTTTTCTTGCTAGTTGTATATTGTTACAATTGTTTTAATCTTAATCTGCCTTTCCACTTTCAAAATTGTTGCTTAATTAATGGTTTTCATGCACAAAAAAAAATCTTTCTTCTTTGCACCCTAGCTGATCTTTAAGTGGCGTGTGGTCTTGAATGCCCGGCCCCCAATTGTTTGAACCCCTGGTTTAATGAGTTGAGCTGTAAGTGTGAGGTGTACAGCTAGATCACTTTGTGCGGCAAGCTTTTCCAGCGCTGCAAGTTCCGCATCATTTGTTAAAACCCCAGAGGGCCTCTCTAGGAGACAACTGAACTGAATGTATTGAGTGTGTCTCAGCTGTGGACTCGCTGTATGGGAAATCTTACAGAGGACAATGGGATATTTGTGGCTTGATTAAAAGACTTATGTGACCTTTTAAGTGTAGCAAACACTACAATGGCCTGCATAGAGGGTAAAACAGTACAGCACTGTACAGTACGGTATACATATTGTTCTGCATTTTTGGTTTTTATCGTAAAAACAATTTCCCGGGAATTTTTATGAGTTTATTTTACAAATATTAAAATAAGGATAAAATCGGTAAAAAACTAAATGTTTTCAATTGAAACATCTGTAAAAATTGAGGAAATGTATAATGAAGAATCTGCAAGTCGAGGCCACATTTTCCCAAGTTAGCTGGTACTTTGCGAACGTTTGGGCAATCGCTGTGCTGACGGAAATAGTATCTGCAGAAGGTATGAATAGTATCTGAGGTATGGCATTCATTATTTAGGGATGCATGTATAGTATGTCGTTTAAGTTGAAATCAGCTCAGGAGATGCAAATTTAAACCTGTTGCAAAACCCAACCCCACCTACTGAATCCTTACCTGAAACTAGTCAAGTTTCTTCAGAAGCTGAATAACCAGAAACAGCCAAGGCACCGCCCTCTCTAAGTAGGTGTGATTGATGTGTGACCCAAATGCAGAGGGAGGTGATGGCTGCAGGGAGTGGCACATAAGACAGGAGAGGAGCTCTGCACAGATTTGTTCTGCGAGAGCAGCCTTCCCTGGCACACCAAAGCTGAGGAATAAATTACTGCACAGCCCTAAACTCGCCTCATTCCCACAGTCCTTCAGACACTCGTTCACACTCCAACAGCTGCACTCCCATTGATCAACCTGCCCTTCCGATTGTCTGGGTGAGATTTTACTGTGTTAGTCAGGTGTTATGTAGCAACTGTAGGTCCACTTTGTCATCCAAAATATACATATAATCTCTATTACTAAATTGCATTTGAGCAGCCTGGGAAGTGCACAGGCTTTGAGCCGTGGGTTGTACGCAGTGGTACAGCTACCTTTGTTGAGTTACAACTGAGACTAATCCCCTGCTTTATCGCTTTGGAAGTCTTGCAGCTGTGCCTGTGGGTCTGTGCAAATATTAAAAACAGTCTGCCAAGCTTGGCATGGTCTTTGAGGACAGCCGTTATTGTTGCTGGCCCCAAAGCAGCAGGCGCCTTTTTAACTGTTAGTTTGCAGATAAGCAAAATTCACACAAGGGAAGCAGAACTGTTCTGTCTTTTGATGAAACACAGCGGCAGAATAAGAAACTGCTTCTCAAAACTGGTTCTTGGCGAGCTGGATAAATATGTACTATTTATTTAATCTTGTTTTGTATCTTTTTATATATATATATATATATATATATATATATATATATATATATATATATATATATATCCATGCAAACAAATTGTCAAATCTCCAAACAATACAGTAGAACCTGTCCGATTTCATTGGAAACCTGAAAATATTGTTTCTCGGAGGGAGTCGTTATACCACATTGAAGTTGCTTTTTTTAACGTCGTGGCATTCTACATTAACAATGTGAGGTACATCAGTGTGTCTAAAGGCTGGTTCACACTGGGCATACGATTCAGACGGACGCTACGAACAAGTCGTAGACGCTGCGGATGTTGGTAAATTTCAACTTCTCAGCGGCAAGTTGGTGACGTCACTCACGTTCAACCAATAATAATAATAATAATAATAATAATAATAATAATAATAATAATAATAATTAAGCAATGCACCATAAATAAACAGATAAATAATCAGAATGAAAACTACCACCTCAGGAATTTAAACCGTGTCAGATAAATAATCAGAATGAAAACTAACAACTCAGGAATTTAAACCGTGTTTGATGTGTGTCTCTCAGCAGCCTACGTACAGTGTTTACTGAAAGAGGGATGGTTAAATTGAGCGGGTCAGCTCAACAAAGTCTGAGTGAATGTCAGTGATTTTACCATGAAACTAAATGTTGGCATTTGCTGTCAATCACACAATAATATTTTTTTTTGTATCAGCTGTTTATAAAAAAAAAGAGGCGCTGTGGTTATACAGTGTGTAAGTTAAATGCAGCTGTGTGCACGACTCCCCGAACTTCCAGAAGAGTGTTGTCTTTTTTAAACCAATCAGAATAAACTAACGCAGCGAGAAGATCGCTCAATGTGAACTACAGCCTGTGTCCGTTTGTAGCGTCCGTCTGAATCGTATGCCCAGTGTGAACCAGCCTTAAACCACCAATGTACGATACTGCATGTGTACTGCACAAAGAAAATCTGTGAAAATGATTGCAAAACAAAGCACTGCAATACAGTATTTGGCATTTTACAAAAAAAAGTTCCAAAAAAAGCATTCCAAAAAAAGTTTTTAGCGTGCTTTCTCAATCCATGCCAAAGCAATCAGACAGTTTTATTTTCCACTGTATGTGCATGTCAATGTGAGACAGAAATGGCGTTTACATTTAAAAACTCAAACAAACGCGTACACAAACACAAACTGGCTTTGGAGGTCGGCATCTTGTTACAGCTTTTTAATTATATTCATCCCTTGCTTGCTTGTTTACTTTTATTGAACATGGTTAAACTGGGCACTTTGTTTTACGTGAAGTGACAACATGTAAAAAGTGAAACTGAATTACCAAATGTACCGTATTTTCTTTTTTTTATTTTTTTATCTGCAGCTGATTCTATTTTGTCCTACTAAGAGCTGAGTTTACTGTTTCAGACCCATAATAACGTGCATTGATAAGTTTCCATCTGTACCGTTCAGTTGGTAGTAGCATGTGTAAATGATCAGTTAATAGAGGGTATTGTGCCATACAGGATCGGTACAGGATGATAAGTTCTACTGTAGTTCAGACTATTAACAGAAATGCTCAATCTATTAGCATATTATTAACCACCTAGCCGAGCCTCATAGAGGTCCCTGTTCAGGCACATGCTGGGTCTGGGTTAGCCCTTGCGATGTGTCTCTGTGCTAGGCTGAACCCCGGGACAGTCGAGGAATATCTCCTGGGTCACCACTTTAAAAGAGCTGGTCCTATCTGATCTCTAATACCATTAGCCTGCATTATTTCATCAGAATTATAGCTCACTGACTTATTTATGAGTTTGAAATAGAGTAGGAAATACAGTATGCTGTTCTGTCTGTGCAGTTTCCGTAGTCTGTGTGCTTGAAGGGTGCTAGCGAGTCCTCTGCAGCAGTGGGAAGCTGAGCTGGGGATTAAGGACTGACGTGAGTGGTGACTCTTCATTAACTCTAATTACATCAGTGAAGAATGGAAATTAGGAGGCAGACAGCGGAAGAGAAACACTTGCGTGTGGCACTAGATTGATACTGAGGGAAGCAGATTAATTGGTCTACCGATTTGGAGTCTGATGGTGCTGAACCGAGCGCATTAGGATGCACACTTAGAAATGCACAGTTTTGTTTTGTGCTGCTGCACTAATGTAATGGTTTCATTCGCTGAATATAATCAACCACCCGCATCAATAATAGATAATCAAATCGAAAAGATCTACCTGTTTTTTCACTCCTTTACTCCTGGATTCCTTGGTTTATTATAGTTCCTGTAGTTCCCCCAAACATAATCACAATAGCATTGATATTTATTATCCATGTACACTGAGCCTTTAAAGAGAGGTCCTCCATTTTCACTTTGACTCTGGTGAAGTCAGTCCTTTTGGCTACAACACTACAGCTTTGCTTCCTGTGTTACAGGTAACAAGTCCCCATCTAAGCCTTATGCCTATATAGCTGCACTTAGGAAATGATGTGGGGTCAGCGGGAATCCTATTACCTGCAACACAATACTGGAACTTGTAGTGTAGTTGCAGGACACATTTGCGTGGGCCACTGCACTATAATAAGGAACTTAATGAGAATGAGAAGTAAGATAATAAGAGCCAAACATGCGATCAAAGTTACAGTTATTATATCATTTATCAATTGTAGAATGAAGCCAAACAGTCACCTCCCTCCACCCCCTCTGCTGTTGTGTTGCTGCTGGTTTTATTTTTACTGTATACCCATGGTTTTCTTCATGCTTGTAAGGGGGAAGGTATTGCTGTATATGAATAGAACTCATGATTGTAATAGAAAAGATACAGCACAGTGCTCGATAACACTTAAGTGCCACCATCTGCAAATCTGGATCTGGTAATGCCTTTTACAGCACCTTCATACCTGATCCGGAGTTCAAACCGATCAAATTAGCTCATTAGTTAATGTGATACTTTGAGCAAATGAGTCTGAAGGTCGGCGGGGGGGGGGGGCGGTGATCTTAGTCTGGAGAAGGTCAGCAAGGATTCACAAAGTTACCACTGCGCACATTGAGCAGGGGTGTCTTTTGGAATTTCACTTAGTGCCCACACACTCCAGTTGTATTGATTGGAGATAGTTAAACAGGCCAGTCCTATTGAAAAGGCATGTACAGCATGCATTTTTAATGAAGTGCCAGAGTTGTTCTACAAGCAGGAGACACTGTGGCGTTGCAGCACCTTTAAAAAATGCAATAAAATAATCCAATAAAATACAGCTTGGGGCTTGATTTCTAAAGCTTTTGCTCCAGTAAAATATCTCTGGTGCATCTGTATCATTCCTTTTGTCTGCGTTTCCTCCACAATCTTAAAATGGCCAGTCAAGGTTCTGCTGTGTATTTTTTGTATGATCCTAGAGGCAGCGGATCGCAATACTGTTGCCTTTAACTCTGTATTAATCCTGTTGGTGTTTTCCCCCAGGGGTGATTTATAAACCTTCTTATTAACATCTGTGATGGAGCCTGTTGATGAGGTTAACTAAGGGCTTGCTATTAGAATCCACCACTGTTTCGATCATTTAAAGAGAGACTGTATGTTTTCAGGCTATATCGTCAGCATAATCTGAGTAATGAAAGGGTGTTACATATTATGTTTCAGAGGGCTCTAAAATGCCTGAATTCAATCGTAGAACTTTTCCACATGAAACCCACATGAAAAAAAAAAAAACTCTGCGGTGCAATCAATTACCCCTAATATTCGGCATTGCTAGTAAATAAAACAGGATCAATTATTTTTTACAGTTGTCATTGATGTGGTAGGTGGTTCATGAGTGCAATAAAACACAAAATAGCTTTCACTGGGAAGTGCCTGTGTGTTGGAGGTCCTCCAGGTCTTACTGGGTAATCGCAGTATATGGGAAGGCCTTTGGTTTATTCTCAGACACACAGACACATCCTGTTTGCACACATTAGAAGGTTACAATAAAATTAAATAAAAATCTGCTGTATTGGTGAAACCTATCACTGTTACAAGTGCTGATCGTGCTGATCTTGGCTGGGGCATTTAAAGAGTTAACAGAAACTAAAGCGTTGATGTAACACAGATTCAGTTCGAGATTGCAGTTGAGTAATCAGCAGCTTCATCAAGCTGGTTTCTGTGTTTTCATCTTTGTAGTGTGACTCGCTCTTATCCCATAGACACAGTAAAGCAGTTGACATGTATCTGTGTTGTAATCTTTATTAGACACTCCCTTACTTTGGGCAATTAGAAAGTAACAGATCCAAGCTGTTTTCCATGGGGAAACCTGAGAAGGTACTTCCAGCTTTTTCTCTTTGCACTTCCTCCTACGGTGTACCTTGGAGATTGTGAAGTGAGAGACTGGTGTGTCTTAAATTGCACTGCCATCTCCCCAGGGATTACCATTTTCATAGTGTTATACTGTGAAGGCCTTCACTAGGAAGACAGAAGGGATTGAGTTCATATTATTTCTCTGCAATGTGTTTTTTTTCCCTTAATATATACTCTCAAGATTATATGATTAAATGGCCAGATATTCTTGTTCTTCCTTTTAATTATGTGTTAATTTTCCGAGTGTTGTATTATTATTATTATTATTATTAGTTTATTTAGCAGACGCCTTTATCCAAGGCGACTTACAGAGACTAGGGTGTGTGAACTATGCATCAGCTGCAGAGTCACTTACGTCTCACCCGAAAGACGGAGCACAAAGAGGTTAAGTGACTTGCTCAGGGTCACACAATGAGTCAGTGGCTGAGGTAGGATTTGAACCGGGGACCTCCTGGTTATAAGCCTGTTTCTTTAACCACTGGACCACACAGCCTCCTGTTGTAATATTACTGTTGTGTTAACCTTTCACAAAAAAATGGTGCAGATCTTATATAACTTTATGAATGGCCTGTGAGGCAAAATAAACTCAAAGCTTTCAAAAACAGCGGCCAGAATGCTAAACCTGATTTCAGTCTGTCTTTCTTTCACGTGAAACTTCATACTGTTGGTGTAAAAAAAAAAGAAAAAACACACACACACAGACGCACTGAAAAAGACTATGGCTAAATGCAGTTAGTTAAGAAGAAAACTGTACCTGTCTTTCCATGTTTGGCGGTATGGGACATTCCAGTTTATAACTTTAGTGGTTTGTCTTTAGCTAAATTGAGACTAATTTAGCTCACAATAAATCACAGACCGGACCTCAATGCAATGCAATGGCCGGGTGTTTTACTTCCATCCCTGACTACTGTAACAAAGGTACTGCTGTATAAAACCCTCAATCATAAGATATGCAGCAACACTAGAAGTCTTTATTATTGAAGACATTAATCAATACTTCTCATCAAAGCATCTGTCAAAGAGTTTTACTTGTGTCTCTTAGAATTGCATAAATAAGAGAACCGATATACTATTATTCTTCTTCTCACGGGTCTTGCCTCGCTGCATTGCAGTTTGCCTTTAATCTCAGCTGTAAGTGACGAGCTAGGGTCTCTCCTTACATGCTTGGCCGGGAATCAAGTAGCGGTTAGATATCAGTGTTTTATGACAAGTAGTATAATGGCTGGTAAAATGATCTGTGGCCTTGTTCCAGTTGCCACTGCTCTGTTTGATTCACATGCACAGTGTGTTGATCACACCCAGCTGCTGGTATCACAGCAGCCATGCCTGGGTAGCACCCTAATAACACCTCTAGACATGCTGGGTTTCATGAAGGTTGCGCATTTCTGTACCGAATAGCATTCTTTGCGTCAGGATCTTTATGAAACATGAGCACTTTTCAGACTCAAAATAAGTGTCATTAGAAGAAAATCCTTTGAGAATATGCTTTCTCTGTGAAAAAGTGACTTGCTGTTAGAGTATAAATCTATCTGGAAAACCGGACTGTAATGCTGGACCCCATGCCTTGTCTTATTTCTATTAATGCCCTGTCTACTGCCATGTGCAGTTGGCATCATTGGCTCAGTTTTTGAAGGCTGCCCTCAGATTTGTTGTAACTTAACATGTTTTTGTTGTGTCACATCTTTTCCATGCCATGGGACATTTGTTTAATTAAAAATAAAATTGGGCCAATTGCCTTATTTCCCTCCCTGCAATAATACTAATTATCACACACATACTCTAATATACCTCAGCCACTATACTATAAGTAACCACCCGCTAAAGGGTCGGTCTTCATGGTCTAATAGTGGTCTTTAAGGACATTTTTATGGCATTATTTAAATTATGCAGTAATAGTTAAACACTGTAACCTTACGAGAAATGACAGACCCAATATATGTTTTGCAGATTGATCTGTAACACTAATACTTGCACCTAAACACAAAGTTTATAAAGAATAAGACCATTTCAAATAATAATAATTTGTGTGTGTGTGTCTAAACATACCTCCACACTGCTCTGTTGGTTCGTGTTGCTTTTTTCCACGAGGGGAGAACAAACTGCCTACTGTATAAGGCTCATCCTAACAGAGATCTTACCTCTTGCCTATTTCCCCACAGATGGTACATCCCACTGTTCACCCTAATTTTCCTGATGACACTCTGCTATGGCCGAATCATATATGTGGCCAAGGAACGGGTGAGATGACTGTTAATTCTCCTTTTGGACATACCTGTTTGTTTTTAAAATGTTACCTGCCTTGTGATGTCCTGTTAAAACATAGCACTGATCCAACGGCATAGATAAGACAATGCGAGTGTGTGGCAATGTGGCCACGCCCTTGTGCGTAGTTTATGTGTATATGTTACGTGTGGTGTGTAAATGTTGGTGTATAGGCATTGGTACACGGGATATTAGCGGGTCTGTGTTTCACGTGCGTTTAAAAATGTATATTTGTAGTTAGGCACGAGGATTGTACATCACTTCACGTGCAGATAAAATGTGTATAATGTGTGTCACAGGGTTGCACTTAATTAATTCACGTGCTGGGATTCAAGTGAATAATTAATTAGTAATTGAATCCCAGCACAACAGTATAAATAGATGCACGTTTCATTCACTCGGGGTTGGGTGTTCGAGAGTGGAGAACGGGTGTGGAGAGGAGGTTAAATAAAATATAATAAGAATAATAAGTGTTTTACTCACCGTGTTTGTTTGTCTCCGTGCACCGTTTTTTAAGTGTTAGTTTGTTTTGTTTGTCTGTTTATTTTGGCGTAAGTGCCGTGTGCTGTTTTTGTGTTCTTTTGGTTTATTTATTAAATGCTGAGCGAAAGCATTCGCTCAGCTCCACCAAACTCTCCTCTCGTTTTGTTTATTTATTTCCTGGCTCTGGTCTGACGTCACCCACTCTGGCCGTCTTTGTGACAGAGTGTCAAGCTTCATTTTCTGAAGACGTATATATATATATCAGCTAGAAGCTGCCTGGTTGTTCTGTCTTTCCTGTTTAAATATATTTTCGAAAAAAAATAAGATATTTAAATGATGGACATTGACAAAATGTTTTTGGTTTCTTTTGAATCACTCTATCATTCATCCTTGACCATGACACGCTTGAGTGACTATGACTGAAGCATATGCACTTAATCACCTAATTAGTGAGACATTTGATTGGACACTGCACAATAAAAAGTCAATGTAACTGCTCTAAAACAGAGTTTGTCATTATCCGATCACATCTAGTGAATTTTATCCAAATAAATGTGATAAGTTTTTTTTGATGCTCAAATATAAGTGATGCGTTTCTTTTGATGCTCAAATATGTGAAATTTTTTTTTGTGCTCAGTAAATAGCTGTATATCTATATGTAGCTTATCTGTCTGTCTATCTATATCTATCTATCTATGCAAACTGTGTAAACAGTAGCTAGAGATATTGACAGATTGTTTTAGACCTTTACGCACAAATGCAATTTGATTCTTTTTTTAAATGAATATCAAACTGTTAATGTTACAGTAACATGTAATACATAAGGTGTTTACTCAAATGTATGCCTAGTTGCCACTACAGTTGGATTTAAATTCACAAAAAGTTTTACTTTGCGTAAAGATGAACGAGAGGGGTGTGTGAAATTGGTAGCCTGTGCTTGCCCAAGGATCGTGGTTAAAGTCCCTAGTCATCCTATTTGAGAAAATCTTATTTTCATCAGCTTCATAAAGGATAGTGGATGGTTCACTTCATACTTACTTACCGTCTCCAGGATACACACTTGATATTTTTGACTCTGGCTTTTGTACATCCCAGGCAATTCTAGAATTGCCAATAGATAACAAGTCATGCGATTGTGGTAGTCCATATGGTGTGCCATTAGGGCGTCATTAAAAATGAACTGCATGAACTTATACCTTCTCAATCATCATATCTTCTGCTAACGTGGAACATGCTTCTGAAATTCTATTTGAAAAATTCATTCCTTAAATATTTTCTTTCTTTCTGAGTTTCGCAAACTATTCAGTGTATTTGGACATTGGCCAAGAAAGTGTTTCTGTACCACATTCTTGAAATGATTTACAGTATCGGCTGTGTTAAAACTATAAAAGAAGAAAGACCTGAACAATTAACGTGCCCGTGAATGTGGACATCTTTTGACGTCTCAAGTTCCATATTTTTAAAAGAATCTTGTTGTGTTATAGTAATCTCTACACATTATCAAAACGGAAAAAGAAATGTCTCATGTTTATAAGTCCTTGCACTAATCTATTCAGGCCTGGAAATAACTCACATTGGGCAAGCAGTTCACAGGTTATACCAGTTTGTTTTCCATGTGTTTCTTCTGTTTCACAAACACAATGGCAGTGAATATAGAAATATTTTAGTCAAAAACATATTCCATCTGTGAGTGTGTAACAGAAGTGTTTCATGTGTGGGTCGTCTGAATAATACTAAGGAGACACAGAGCAGTGGGTGTTTAATTAACACAGGTGATGCCACTAGGGTAGGATACCAGCAATGGTAGCCCTAGTGTTAGATTTAATAAAGAAAACAAAAGAAAACAAAGCTAAAAATAAAAGTTTGCCACACAAGGCGAGCGCTAGCCTCGTTAAGAGACGTCCCGCTCCAGGAACCTACTACACTACGAAACCCTCTCTATACTCTTTGGCATCAACATCCCCTAAACTAACCTACTGTTGTTGCTCCCGAAGTCCCGGCCTCCCAGCGACTCCGGGTTGTTGCGACGGTCCTGGCTGAGCAGAGCCCTCACAGGCACCGTCTTGCAGTTGAAGGGTTCCATAGTAGTTATCCTGCGGAGTGGACGCTGTCCTCCTTGATGTCAACAAAACGCCCCTCTGTGTAGCAATACCGGTGCAGATGCTTTTTGAGCTCCGCCCAGCCTCCCCTGGCACGCCCCCCAGCCAATCCAGACCTCCCAATCAGCTCAGCTCCGGGCAAGCCTAACTGCTCAATTAGTTGCCCAGTAACGAATTTCCTGTTCCATGTCCCAGCTGCACACATTTGTGCAGGAACCAGCGAAAGGACTCTCTCTGTCACAGGGTGCTATCCATCAAAAAGTGTACCTGTGAAAGTGAACGTTTTTTAACATTATCTTAATGGTGAAAGCCTCCTTCGGGGTGAATGATGATCATCTTATCCAGCTAATGCTGATGGCCTGTGGAGTTAGTCCTAAAATCTTGTTGCTCAACATTTGGTGTATCAACGTGCCAGGTTTCATTGCTCTGCGCTGAATGTCCCAAAGCTCGAAGTGGACAATAGACTTATAGCCAGCCTGTATGTATTCATTTAATTGGAAGAATCAGTAAATACATATAAATAATAAACATCAATCCACCCCTGCCATTGCAGAACTGGAAACAGCTGGTGCAGGATAATGACAACCCTCAAACTAGATAACGGTCCCCGCTGATTAACCAGATTTATTCTGTCTGTGTAGGCAGAGCCTCATAACTCACTCTAGACTCTGCCAGAGTGAATTATGGGATCGCAGTTGTCACTCATGGAATAAATATGATATTCATGAAGGGCCCATACTGTTTGTCTGTAGACACAGAGATTTCTGCAGAATTTCTCAGATAACAGAATTCCTCAAGTATCAGGGAAAAAAAACAACCTTGGATCTGGTTTCTGCGGTGGGTATGCAGTAAATTGTTTAGCACCCAGGTCCCTGCTGGTTTGTAATGAGAATCTCCTTTCATTGGGATTGTAAGCAGAGCTGCTGAAATGAGGTTACTGCTGGGCTGGCGGGCCGTCTTCCTAGCGCGGTGAACTGAAACTGGAACCACAAAAGAAAGGCAATACCTTTTACTGCAGAGCTTTTAATGCCTGAAAACACAGCTTTGGGACACAATTAAAGTGGTTCAGTTTGTGCCATGGAAGCTCTTGAGATTCCGACAGTACGTCCGCATCTCGTTAGCTTTCCTTTTTAATAATCTGTACCTGACTATGGGGTCTAATAGCTCAGTTGTCAGAGCACAGGACTTCAGTGTAGAAGGTTGTGGTTTCAAGCTACATTTTCCCTGTAGGTCCACAAAAGGACATTGAGACAGTACAGTCCTTCTCTGTGCATGTGTGAATGTTTCAGCTGGGGACGGGGAAAACGAATAGACGTAATCCTGTCAGGCTCTTTCTGGGGCATAATTAACAAAAAGAATGTGGTCAGTGGCAATGGAAATTGCACTTAATGTTTTTAAACCCTTGTATAAATGCAAAAGCAATGCATGATCCATCCCACATCAAAAGGACAAATGTTAGAAGAAAGTAACGCTGATGTAATTCAAATACAAGAGCCTTTTTAAATTAGATTTAAACAAAATGCATAAACAGTAACGACGTGTACAAAATGTGTCACTCTGTGTAGGGGTTCTATTCGTGTATATACATTTTTTCTTTTATAATTCTAAAATTAATTGCAAAATGTTTTTTGTTTTTTTTCAAAGCTGTTTTTACAGATTTTGGTGCTAACTTAATAATAGATAGTACTGGTCAACTCTGACAAAATTAAAGTTAGGAAGAAAAATGCAGGTACTGTATCCATAAAAATATGAGAACCTTTTTTTTTAAAGGTATGGATTACATATTTAATGGAATGGTATACGTATACATAGACCCAAGACCTTATTTTTTAAATCAATATTTCTTCTCTGCATTCATGCAAACATTAAATGTTAAGCTTGTAATTATTTCTGCAGACAAGTTATAAGGTAGATGGGTTTAACTGTGCTGTTAGTCAATGTGTTCAGTTTTACAACAGGGGTCGACGCTAAGTTCCCCTTCCAGACAGCAAGGTCAACATCAAGCCCAGGAGCCTCACCATCCCCCCGGCTGACCACCGTCTCCAATATAACAGCAGTCTGTGTCGAAGCACAGCACACAGATCAGTTCAGTCTTGGCATAATTCGCAGTCACTGTCTTTTCAGAAGATTCCACAGACTGAATAGCAGGGTGATCTTCAGGACAGGAATAAGGATTAGGTAGCCCCTGCCTACATTGTGTCTGACTCCCAGTTACTTTAAGGCTTCTCACCTTTCATTCTTTACTGAGATCTACAGTTTAAGTGCACCTTAGAGAAAACGTAATATATTTTAATACAACACTTGGTTAATACATGAGCAGTTTTAATTTTAAGGGAAATATAACATAGAACGTGTAACTTTACAGTTTGACATGGTGTACACATGTATCTGCTCTCAAAATAGGGTTCAGTGCATATTTAAAAATGTTTTATTGTATTAACTGGGATTAGTTCAGCACCATATGTTTCTTTTTTTAATGAGATCACAATATCCAACGCTCCTCATTTTAAAAAGCAGCTTTTAAGAGCATACAGAACTGATGCTGTCTGGGGCTAGTGAGCTTTGAAGTCTGCGTCAGTATCAAAAATAACCAGCGCTTTCTGCTGCTATATCGGAGCTGCCGGTCCTGGCTTAATTGACGAGCTGTAATTCTGCACAGCCCCACCACCGACGGCTGCTGAGCAAAGATTTTCTTTTTTTTTGTTCTAATTGGTGGACAGCGGCGGCCCTTAATGGAAGCAGTCTGTGTTGAAGGGTTTCCGCTGCCTGTACAATCAATCTCCCCAGCTGCGCCTTTGCTCTCTGGAGTTTCTGAAAGCCCCTTTTGTAATAATAGATTGCTGTGGGTTACATAAACCCTGCCTCCCGCTGAGTCAGCCCTCTTCACTTGCGCTGACAAATTGATGCTTTTCTTGAAAAGCCACGCGGGGAGCCGCCGGAGAGCGCTGTGGGTTTTCATTTCCCTACCGTGCTGCTGCTGTTGCTGCTACCATCTCCCTGTCACTGGAATGAGCTGAGCTCTGCTTTACAATCCTCAGGACTGCACTGTCTGTGTGTGTCTCTGTCAAAATGCAGTGTGTGCTTATGCTGCGTGTGTGCGTGTATGCATGAATGCACACCTATATGGGTGTGGGTGAGCATGTGTCCTGTTTCTTTGGTCTATATAACAGGAAACTACCTGCAAGTCTGGGGCTTAGTGGAGTGGTACTGGAACATCATACAGTAGATAATCAGTAGAGCAAGTTCCTTAATTTCAGCAATAAAATCCATAGTAACCAGGCTTTTCTTGTGTTAAAAACATTCCCTATTCTGTTCCCTGCTCCCGTCTTTGTTTTGTAGTTCACCGTTTCCTTTTAAAGTCTAGTATTAATTATAATACAAACAGTCATTTGAACTGTTTCAGAAATAAGAGGCTTGTCGTTGATGACTCTAGAAATCTGGTTACCATGTTTCCTGCACTGTCTTTGGTCCCTGATGGCTTGTAGCAGTACAGTTCGCATTTGCATTAATGACATTTGTGTCTTTATATTATATTACATTATATTTAAAACTGTAGTACTGCAGGAATAGGATATTCAGACTAAATGCTAAACTGTCCTTGAATCCTAATAACCGTGTGTTATCTACACAGACACGGTCAAGTCCCCTATTACACTTGAGGAAGTTTTCACATAGTTTGAAGGTTTGCATAGACTTGGTATCATACCGATAGTTATAGATTCAGCCTACCTATAGTAACCATATTGCCTATGCATGATCCTTAGCAATGTATACTGCTTGTTGCTCTGATAAACTCTGCACAATGTGGAAATATTGATTCAGGGTTTAGGTACTGTGTAAGCAATTATAATTCTGAGGTGCAAGGAAAATATTTCAATGTACACAACACTGATGAAGGTATTTGGAGTAACTTTTGTCTGCCTGACTTAGTTGTTCTTCTATGTAGAGGATTCCTGTGAAATAAACCAATTCTTAAAGGTGGCTACATCAATTCTATTTTACTTTCTGCATCACAACAAAACTCACAGATGTATTATCCCTTGTACAGCTGCAAGAAGTAGCAGGAACATGTCTGTTTGACTCACAGACTGCCTAAACATATCAAAGATTTTAAGGATCCCTCCTTTAAAATGCTAATCACTAAGCAGCTCATGTAAGAACAACTACCTTAGGGTAGTGTAAGCAGTCAGTACCAAACTGTGGATGAATGCAGTAAGAAGACGCCATGGAAATACATTTTAGTATAAAATTGAACATCAACGTGGGGAAATAGCAACTTCAAACCAGTGAGAATCAAATAGCTTTGGTGTGTTAAAAGCATCTCTACAACAGCAAGCGATGCAAGTGTTCTAAAGTATGCCTTTAACCCCTCCATGAGTGCCGTATCTGAAATGCATTCATATCAGGAAAGATTGTGTCTGATCGGAGGCGCAGCTGTGAGCTTATTCAGCTGGAACTCAACCCAGCTTGCATGTGTGAAAGCGAAAGCCTCGGCTATTCTTTACAGCGCAGGGTTATTAAATCTTTACTGCTGTAGTGCCGTGGCAGCAGACAACCTCCTTTGTTTAGCTCTGGTATTTGGCTGGAACTCACACTTTTTCTTTTTCCACTTTGACTGTCAGGGCCGCTCTTTTAGGGGGGACGATACGACCAACAGCATCTTCACAACCAGCTTCGAGAACAACAACTTCAGCTTATAATAAGGTTATGGAGTTTAGGGCTGTACACATTAAGATAGTGTGTTGCATTGTCTGAAACGCTAAAACATTATATACTTTCAGATGGACTTCCAGGCTTAAATAAACCTGGGCTAGTTACGTATTGGCTGCTATATGTGCCATTATAATAGTTTTGATGTCAGATAATTTTCCTGCACATGTTTTAAAACGTGGCTCCATGTTTACCTGTGGAATTGTTTATTCCTGAAAACTGTGTCTCCAAACATGAATAATGACATTCCAGCAACCGCCAATGTGAAAAATCTTTGGAGATTAAAGAGTTAAGTTCTGCCTCTAATGAAACATTGCCACAAGACCTTGATTTCAGACTGTCTAGGGACCATTACAATCTCTGATTCCAGAGTCGTGAAGAATTACATTAAGTCAATTGCGCTGTTCCACTGCTTGGAAGATATAGTGAGTTCGACCTTCTTTCTAAAGCTTTCATTTAAAGCTCTGCCTATGAACAAAAAAAGGTTGCAATTCTTTATTTCCAGCAGCTTCCTTTTGTACCTGCACAGCCTTTGATCTCTGCAGTATAAAATGACATGAAGGCCCACTGAGTGGTGCATTACCTGCACTGCCAGAGAACTGCAGGGCCTCTCCATCCTTCTCTCTGCAGCTTTCTATACAAACCTGCCATCTGACAGAAGACCGTTAATGTCAAAGCATTCCCCTTGAGAGTTTCAGAGGGGGATGAGAAAGACCCATTGCCTGCTGTAACAGACTCATCGCTGTCCGCAACCACTCTGTGTTAGGGGAAGGAATTAAAAGGCAAACAGAATGCTTGGCTATATAGTCAAAAGTGTAGGCTACAAATCAAAAGAATGTATTATGAGGTTGCATTGGTGAGATTGCACTTCAGTTCTGGCCACCATAATACCAAAATAAGATTATGGCCTTGGAGAGAGTCCAGACACAGAATCCAGACTAACCCCAGGGCTTAAAGTAATGAGCTATGAAGACAGGGTAAAGGAACTGATTTTGTTTGCCTAAAACAAAGAATAATTAGCGATTTTCAATTTAATCATAGCAGCCCTAGTGTACAATGGCAATTTATTGGGTGTACAGAAAGTTATACTAATGGAAACATTGTAGCGAGCTCTTCTTGCATTAGCTCAGTAAGTGGTGATAGCACCTTCAAATGCAGTGAGAGGGTCATTCTTTTTTCCTCGAGCTACCTGGGCTTGTAATTTCAGCAGAGACCGCCTGTTGTGCAGAATCAGTGCCAGTTCCGGCAGTCCCTCTGAATACAAATAACGTAATTAAATTCATTTGCCCTGTAGAGTACCTGCTTTTTAATACCGCTTCAGATCTCATTAAATTAACATACTGCCGCGTCAGTTAGGCACAGCTTCAAATGGGAATCGAACTTTCAGTGTGCATTTGACCAGAAGGTCCTACATCCTGAGACCTGGTCTAATTTGACAGTGAATATTGACCCGTGTGCAGAGGCAATTAAAATCTCAAAATCCTGAGCGTTTGCTGTCTGTACTGAACCAGCAGCGCGAGGGCTTCGACCCACTCCCAACACACAGCGCAGCGCTCAGAATCCAGGCAGAATAAAACAGACTTCTGTGGCAATGAGTACTGTGTGGATTGTTTAAAGCTGGAAAAACAGTTACAGTGCTTTTCTATGCACACTTTTCAAATTCTGTTTAGTTTTATTCTAAATCTCTGGCGTTTGAACAGGCACAAAAAGACTCTTTCTTGAAAAATGCATTTGTTTCTTTTGCAAATGGTTGATCTTGTTTTGATCAGGTACTCCTTAGCTTTTTTTGTGGTCCCTTATTTGTCAGTTGGATAATCTTTTTGGTCTCTCACCCATAAGAAATTATTTTTTGCCAGTTGAACATCATGCAGTACGTCTTCTGCATTTTACTGTTGTCCGATACAAATAATAATGATCATTTCAAGGTAGAGCAGATGTTACGTGACATTTTGTGTCTTAAATGTGCCACAAACCATGCTTACAAATGTTTTTTGTTTGTCTTCTTTTTTTTTTAGATTAAGAAAAACTGTTTGCTGTAAATTTGCAGTATTCATACAGATCATTTTTGGGTTTGAACAAATTCAGTACGAGACATACGTACACTTGAAAAGCAAATTAATACTAATGCATTTTAATGGCATATTTCCAAATCACACGCCTTTGCATGTTGTGACCTTAGCATTTCTGTTGAAGGTTTTTTTGTGTTTTCTATTTCTTTTTGTATTGTTTTTAATGTAATATACAGTACCTAAGAAATGCAATGTAAAATGCCAATACAGTATACTGTAATACGCTTCTGTGGGAGACTAGAATGAACACTGTTCTTTGTTCTTTGTCTAGGTGCTGTCTTGGTCTGGAACCTTCAACCCAGAGAGAGAGTGGAGAAAGGTATGTCATTTCCTTCATTGCTAACATTTCAGGTACAGGCTGGGTTTGTTGCCAGGGAAGGGCTTGCTATCTCTATCTCACTATATTTACTCTTAGTACTGCATCACAATTGACACATACCATAAAACTTCATTGAAGTGAAAAAAAACATTTGTATGTATTTCTTTTCTTTGGGGTTCTTTATCCCCTGCAGCAAAATATACAGTATATAGAAAGTATCATAATGTGGAGATATTGGCTGTTGGTATTTACGGTTCTTTTATGGTTTGTACTTTAATTCCTATATATATATATATATATATATATATATATATATATATATATACACCAATTGTGATTGGATGCAGGTTATGGTAATTTTATTTTTTTAGATACAGATAACTCTAATTTCTTATTTACAGCTGTGGTGAGTTGTGGGTTATAGCATCATACTTGTTTGTATTTCTATGGAGAGGAGTGGATGAAAATCATTAAGGGACCACTGCATTCTGTAGAGTTTCAGTCTTTGATGTAAAGATCCACCGCAATGTAGTGCGGCACGCTCTTCAGTGCTCTCCAGGCTGTTTGATGTGATTCTACTTTTACGTGTTTGCAGTAACAGCTGGCAAGCGCGGACAGTCACAATGCTTTTGAAGGGAGCAGGTGTGGGCCACTCTCTTTGAGCTGCACATCCAACCCTTACATCTTTTGAAATCACAGCTCCATGCAGGTATTTTATGAGGACTTGGGAAGGATGTATCTTAGCAAAGGCCTGTTTTTTCATATACCGTGACGGAAACTCCTACCTGCTTTGTGAATGAAACAGATAAACAGATCAAGGGCAGAACCTAGGCTGTCCAGAGCGTGTGAGTTAATGAAAGACGTCGATCACGTTTCCTAACATAATTGAACTGGGATCCTCTGCTTTCTACCTGCTGATACCGAGAGCGTTCTGTACCTTTACAAAAAGCCGGGTTAATTGATTATAGTGAACACTCATTGTTATTGTTTTAAACTAAAGTACAAATCAGTTACAATCCGTTAAACGTGACATTTCTGCAACCGCCTTTTTTATCGACGTGTATTCCCTTGTGATGTTAATCAATACAAAGGCCACATGAATCTGAGAGCTAGGTGAAATAAAATGGGAGGGAGGACCCACAGCCCATGCATTCATATAAGATACATCATGCTTCTATAGTGTAGTCTGCACGGGAGCACACTGCCAACATGCAGTTTAAAGTTACCAGAAATGAATGTATGATATTTAAATATAAAATATACTACAGTATAAAGTACATAGTGCTACTATTTAAGAGGCCTCTCCAAAGAAGCTATTTATAGATCCCCCCTCCTCTTTTTTTTGTCTTTGATGGTAATTTCCTAGTCCTTGATACAGACACACTTTTCTTTAATAAATTGCAGTAATTACTGTATTGTCACCTAGCAACTGATTTTCCCTGTCCTAATTGGATTAAGGTTTTATCAGGTTTTATTGTACGTACCTGCACCCTTCACTTTTCAAATCTATCACTGAATTGGCAGTAGTTAAGACATTATTTCACTTGTTGAGCTTCTTTTTCTACATGTTGTAAATTAGTCCAAGCAAAATGTCCTTTGATATGTGTTATATGGGAGGTAGTGATGATTGTATATAGTTCTCAAAATAATTTTTTTCATGGGTTGTCATTTGCTTATTTTTTAGGGTCAAATAATGTAGACCCTTTTCTCTGCTCATGTCTGTCTGTCGGAACTTCCATGAACTATCTATCTATCTATCCTTCCTTCCATCTATATACAAACAAATGGTAATAAATAATTTAGATCACATTCCACATTCCATCAGGTCTGATGCCTCTTCATTCTCTTCCATGTAATGTGGTCAGATTTGAAAGGAATCACGGTGTCTCAGTTCAGTACGTTCTGTATGTTTCAAAGGACTTGTTCTCAAGGGAGGCAGCCCTTAGTGTCTACTGAACGCGTGCTTCTCTCAGTTCCATGTCAGTGTCTGTGTGGCTTGGCTGTATTTCCATTTTGTTATAAAGTTTATGTTAATGCTGCCCCTAAGTGGTAAATGTAAATATTGCATGCTATGTTTTAGCAATAGGGACACTTTGAGAAGGGAAGAAAATAAATGAATATTTAAATGCTTATTAAAGCACAAAGGCTATCAGTTGTCTTTTTTTAAATACTGTATCTAGAACGAGGTGGTAGCTTCAAAGTGTTGTGAATTGAATGATATGACATCGAATCACCAATGAAAGGATAGCTAGCTATGTTTGGGTGTTTCCAATCATTCCCACTGGTACTAAGTTTTCTTGCTCCAATCTCAAATTGTAATCATTTTTTTCTGTATCAGATATTCTCAGACTTTAGAATCCTAGTTGCCAGCTACTTTTGTGTACCTCCTGATTCCTTAGCAATCACATGATGCACTGACCTTTTAACTCTACTGGCCGCATAGTGATAGGATAAATAAAGGTGCTTTTGGATGGTGGTGATGTATTGGGTTCAGTAAAACTGCTCTTCCAATAGGGGAATTGGTGGTTTAAGAGAGAGTCACAGGGCCAGAAGGCCACCACTTAGAATTCAGCTTGGGGGAATACATGGCTTTTTGTGTGTCTGCCAGCGCACGCTGCGAGTGTGGGGAGGGCTGCCTGAGAGAATCACCGCTCAAACAGAAAAATCAAGACACTGCTTGTTTTGTTGATGTTAGGGAGAGCAGTGCACTTGTCAAAGAATAGCAAGAGCAGTGATCCCTTTGTAACATCCTGGAGAATATACTGTAGCTCTTAGCTTCTGGAGCTTCAAGACTTGGGGAGCCTGAGGAGCAGTGCATTGGGGGAAAAAATGTCCTTGGATTGCCTGTCAGGCGACTTAAAGTAGCCTAGCGCTGTGCAGACAATAGAAATCCACATCACATAGAGAAGCACACACGCAGGCACGCAACAAGCACAACCACAGCTAGCAATTCAATTTTCAAAAAGGAGTGGGAAATTGAACCTGATTGTGGCTGTAGGTTGGACGTGTGGAATGCTAATGGGGCTTTGTTTCCCTGCACTCGACAGGGTTTATCCATGAGGGGTATGCTTATATGGGATGCTCAGTGCCTAACTGTAGACTGTAATGATATGAAAAGTATGCTATGTGCACTACATTCCTTTTGTTAAATTCCATTTGTTTTCATGCCCCTGAAACAGGGATGTTTAACTGAAATGTAGCGATTTCAACGCAAATGAATCTGGAAAATCCAGGCCAGTGTCTCTAAAACAGCTGATGGATTACCCTTCATGTAAAGGTGTGCTTATTCCATTTTTCATTGCGGATCTGATCAACATTCCTGTTATTTTTTGCTTTTACTCCTGTCCATGAAATCCTGTGAATAATGAATTACTTTTCTCGTGAGTGTGTGTCCTGATAATTCCTGCAGGGGAATGTATATCGCCATCAGGATGCACTGGAGGTGCCCATCTGTTCTTTTGTCGCACTTTTAGCTTTATCTTGAGAAGCGATACAGACGTTCTTCTGAAATATCTCTGCCATTTTGAGTTCTGAACAGGTAATCCTAATTATATGAAAGTTCAAATCTTTATCTTGAAAATCGTTCATCACATTTAATGAAACTTTGCATGGACAAGCAAATATTCCGTTGTATGCAAATAATGTGACAAAAAACAAACAGACAATTAACACACTGTTGTGTAACTGGGGGTGATTGTGTAGTTCTTTGCCATCCTGCCATCACTTTGAAAAAGCACTTTGTGATGCTTCAGTGTAAGCAAAAGTGCTGCTATACATGTGCCATTATTATCATTGGCTTCTCGGTAGGGCTGAAGATTATATTTCTGAATTGGGACTATTCTGGCCTCTGAAATGGATATACATTTGTTAGAGCCACACTGGGGAAGAAAACGGAGCTAAAACAACGTTTGAGCCGAAAGCCTTTCCTGCGTGCCATGTGTTGCTGTTTCCAGTAATCTTTAAGAACCCTGGAATAAACAGCATTGCTGCGCTGTACCTTTCTCTTGCCTCGCCTCTGCACTCTGAAGAGAGCAGTACGTTGTGGGCTGTCAACACAGGCAGCTTTCTCCGCAAGACATTTTGCTTTCTACAGCCCCCAGCCTGTGGAAGGGGCCTCTTTAGAAATGAGCATGCACACAGCACCTCAGGGCCACCCTGTATAAATATCTTCAAACAGCAATAAGAGTAATAATAATCCTTGGGAATATTTGCATAGAGACAAAATTAGTATTCGACTTCAGAGCGTGCGGCAGCTCTGTGCAAGATAAGACTATTCTCCGCACACCCTGAGAAATGTATTCAGGCACAATCGACGCTGGGCTCTGCCAGAGAATACTAATGCCATGCCTCCCAAGGACTTTGGGTCCCACACAGGTGACTGAGTAAATGCCGTTCCCCTTCTGATCACCCAGAGGGATTGTGATAAGAGGGAACTCCAGGGCTATTTAATAAGAGTTTAAACAGCTCTTTTTAATGAAATGTTGAGGGGGAGGGGCAGGCTAGGTATGTTGTTTTGACCCTTTCTGCCTTTATTTTTTTTTGGCTTGCCTTTTTCCCTTCATATCAGCACTATGACTTTGCCTTTGAGGAAGGTATCGGCACTATAACAACACTAATTGATATAGTGACAAAGAACAATTTGTAAATGTGTGTGGCTAGAATGTGTTCCTTATCTCCAGCTGTGACTGCTGCTGTTATGGATCACATTCATTTGCATAGATTAATGAGAACTTCTTTGTGTTTTTATCAAACAGGGCTTTTCTGTGGGTAACTAAGGGTAGGTTTTAATATAGTGCTATTCATTTTACATTTTTCTTTTTAATGGCTAGTTTTAACTACATTGTTAAGGGACCTAAAACAGAGACCTTAAAAATGTGTTTCCTGTCTAATAAGAGTGCTGTGCACCCATGTTAACAAAATGAGTCCGGGTGAAACATTTTTAATGTTGCATTTATTTGTTCATCAACCTCTTATTTGAGGCTGAGTTTCATATTCCTTGTATTATAGCTGGAGATAGATGGATATACAGTATACATTGATACAAATTAAAGGAAAAAGATAAGCATGCAAATACATATCATCTAACTTCAGATAGCTGTATTTTCAAAGATGGACAGATTCATAAATTGATAACACTGAACAGCTAGATGGAAAGTCGTCGTTGGTTTTGAATGGCTTTATTTGTTTGTTTTTTAACATATGAAATGAATTTGTCTTAATAAAAAGTGGAACAACAAGCAATGCAGGATCCACGTTGGCACTCTCGCCTCATCTCCTGACGAGAGCTCCTTGTCTGTTGGCATGTGCCCTGCAGGAAAGCAAACCAGTGGGTGCGTGCAAGCTAGACCGCTTCGTGGTTACTGCTGCAGCCTTGAGAACAGACTATAATGCACAGCCATAATCCATTTGCTATTATTTTTATACTTGCATTGAATCAAAAATTATTTCAATTAGGTTACATGCTAGGTACAGCTGATTCATCGGAAGCACGTCTTTTTCAGTGAAGAAAGGATTACATTTTTTCCCAATTTCCAATTACAGACAATGAAGACTGCAAAACACTAAACTGTGACTCTCTTGGCGGTGTAAAAGTTCAGACTTTTATGTCAAGGCTAATTTTGTTAAGATCCTGTTTTGAAACCTCTGAGAGGCATTCACACGTTGAGGAGCTGACTGACTCATTTTTAATGGGAGTCCCTGGGGAGCGATTAGAGACCTCTCATCTTCCTCCATGTAGTCTCTCTTACCCCAGGGACAGGGCTGTATAAGTGCTGGAAATACACACAGATACTTCAGCATGTTTTTTTTTTTTTTTTTTTTTTAAGTAAGTAACCTGGAAATGTGTAGGCCAAAAAAAAAAAAAAAACATATTTACAGACTTCTGTTGGTTAAATTTGTATACGTGCTTGAATGGAATGGTGTTGACAGGCCAAAAAAAAAAACCATCCGGTCTGTAGTGTGTTAAATGCACTGTAACATCTTTTAACATTTTCACAATGGGAATAGGGTTCCTATCAACTGTGTTTCTACACAGTGAAGTGTGGTACAAAAATATATTGATTTTTAAAATCTGTTTAAATTAACCTTTATTTCAGTTTCCTGCATTAGGTGAACCGTCTGATATCTGTCTTTTGAACTGTGGTTATGCTGTGGTTATTCTCCCCGTGACTGGAGAAACCATTTCAGCTTGTGACATCATATTATGTAAGCATTGCTTGCTAATTGTGTTAGTAATATTGACCGCTGTTCTACTGATTCTGCTTTATTTACAACATATGACTTTTAAGTTTCTTGGGCATAGGCACATACATTTTGAGTTACTGTCTTCATTTTTGCTACACAGCTGTATTCTATGATTTTACTCTGGTGCAGGTTCCATTACCGGTCCAGTAAAAGTGTATCATATCACTGCCTCATTGTTTTTGGCCATATCAATGATACAGAGCTATTTTATTTCTTGCTTGCACGACCATCAACATCCATACAGACTGGGTGTACAGTAAAATACAGCTGAAACTAATTCTGTCTGTAGTCTTTTCTTATGACCGTACTGAAGTCAAGGAAAACTCCCCTCCCAGTGCACAGAAACAGAGCTTCTGTCAAACCAATGATTGTTACAGCAGTGAACTCCAGGTGACCAAGTCATCAAATGTCACTTCCCTTTGTGCTACTGCTGAAGAGAGGCAGTGGAGGAGGAGGTCAGCCTCATGGGCATCACCACATGCAGCAAGCAAGTACTCTCCTGGTGCCAACAACTAGCTTCGACTCATACTTACATCTAGAGAGTGCTGCTGGAGAGAGGTGATATGAGTAGTTTGGTTTAGAATTCCCAGTCCAGGCGCAAACACTTAGTGGTTCCAGAAATGTGTCTCCAATTAACCCAGTACAAAATGAGCACGGGTGTAAAACTGGGGCACACTCACACAAATGGGAACGTGATGCAGTGCCGGAGAAAGAGAAATAATCATTATAGAATTCACACATGGGTGAAGAATTCTGAGCAGAATTTTGTAGAAATTTTCTCACAGAAATACAGGCGTGCTAATTTGCTTGAGTTTATTTTGGTACCCAGCAGCACCCGTTAACAGCTTCCACCTAAACTACAGGATGAATCGTGAGCATATAATATCGCTGCAAATAACTGCTGATTAGTACCCCAAAGCCCTCCATGGGAAACTGTTTTGAAATATTGAGCGACCACTAGGCTAAAGGGTTAAGTGGTCACGGAGTTCAAAAAAGAGACACAGACAAAACATAAAACAGTGCCTAGTACCAGCTTCCCCACAAACTCAGTTGCGGGGGGAAAAATAGTTAGGAAGCTAATTTTAATCAACAGGTTTTTTTTAAACATAATTAAGATAATAGTGGTACCTGTTAAAATGGCTGCACCGGCTATTCCTCCGCCAGCGACTTGCTGCCAACTGCGAACCTGTCCTTTGATTGCCGCTACCCAATACGAGCAGTCAGGTGGCTGATAAACTCACAGCGCTGTTGCTAGAAACCTGCTTGTGCAGCTAGTAGCGCAGGCGTAGGTACCGAGCTTGACAGAGATGTTAGATTAATGAGGTAGAAACAGACTAGAGTCTGACAACGACTATTTCCATTTTGTAATTTTTTTTTGTTTTGTTTTGTTTTACAGTGTTTTGCGGACAGGTTTCCTTTATACACAAGAGATTTTTAAATAAGGGAAATAACCTGGCAGACAGTTGGGTTTTCTGTGCAGGTTGGACTGTTGTTTTCACAATCACCTACAGTACTTCTCACTTCCTTCCCAAGATATTATAGGGGGCAGAAATGACAAAGAATGACATGATTTTGTTATTCTGCATGTTCATATGTTTTTTTCTCGGCCATAATAATTTTTTATTTCTTATTTGTTAAATGAAATGACTTTCAGATGTAGCTAATGAAAAAAGTGAGCAGAGAGATGGTGAGCATAGCATATCGGATCATATTGACTTCAGTTCCTCTACCATTACGAGCATGGTAACATTATGTAATCCGAAATTAGGTCTGTAATCTGGGTCTGTGAAACCAGCCTGTTTGTCAGTTAGCGCTGTGATGGGCACAAT
This sequence comes from Acipenser oxyrinchus oxyrinchus, assembly GCA_030684275.1. Classification (NCBI taxonomy): domain Eukaryota; kingdom Metazoa; phylum Chordata; class Actinopteri; order Acipenseriformes; family Acipenseridae; genus Acipenser; species Acipenser oxyrinchus. Next base: position 33,677,119 of record CM060253.1, on the reverse strand, counting down.
TCCTGGCCTCACAGTCTTAGGGCCATTACAGTTCACCAGGCTTTTCTGAGGTCTCCCATGCTGTGTAATCTCTAATTGAAAAAAAAAAACATTTATTCTAAATAAATACATTTATTTGTTTCTTTTTTTCTTCAAATTTGCATGGGATTGCATGCACTAGAATATTGGTACGGTTCCCAACAATGTAATGAGTCTTCTTATAGGTCAAGTACCTACTCTATATAATCCTGAAAGCAACAGTAGTATAAAGCCATTGTTTGAAGTTAAATAATAAGCCTGTCTATATTTATCCACTATGTGACGTTATAGTGAGCCGCACCAGGACATAGCAGACAAGAAATATTTTACTGCAAGAAGCCAGTCACCTGTAAAGGGGAAAGGTATGACAATGTATAAAAAGGAAAGCCAATGAAGAGGGACGGTTGTCTGCGGTATCTACAGTGGGATCGCACTTATCTTTTCCATTGTATCTGGAGAAGACGGACACAAAGACGTAAGAATAATGCGTCTGTTTTGCATGCAGGAACCAAACCAGCCCACAGTTCGACTTTCAGTCCTGCTGCTGACAGCATTGACAAAAAAAAAAAAGAAAGAAAAATATCCCGACTTAAAAGCCCTCCAGAAACAGCTGAAACGGTTTGAAAAGAGAAAAGAAACAAGAATCTGCTCTGCTGATACTTGTGATGTGCGGCTGCAATAGCACAATGCTATGCAATCGCAATGGACTGAAGCCGCTTCTTTGAATTCAGCACTCATTAGGGACAGGAGTGTATACCCTGGCCTTGTGAAAAGTATGAGAACTAAGGAAATAGTCCTGAAATGTCACTTACCTTTGTTATATGATGCTTTTCTTTGTTTCATAAATGAAGGCTGTGAACCAGCTTATATTAAAGCATTCAGACTGCCAGGAACAGCATTAGGTGGTTTCTATAGCCTTGATTCTTATTCAGAGGGAGTCGGCATAACCACTAGATCCCCTCCCTCCTAAACCTTCAGTGTCCTGCTTACCCCATGTGGAAACCGCTGGTCAGTGAGAAGACCTTGTACTGTAAGCACCAATCTACAATTTGTTAACTTGTATTTTTACATTACTGTATATTATTAGACAAAAAAAAATCAATGGGGAATATTTACTCCCTCTTTTTTTTGTTTTTAAAGAACACCTACAAGCCCCCCAAAATAGGAAAAGAAAGGGACAGTTTGCACACCATTACTTTAAGAAAATAAGCTTAAAACATGCTGTGTTCTTCTGTTTCATGAATGATCATTTGCTTTTCATTCTAAATACCTGCATAAATCTAGGCATTGCTTATTCCACCTTGCTCTCCTCTGCCGTAGTCTCTATAGTTGTCATAGTGATGGAATATCTTTTTTCCCTTCATACACTACAGAAACCAAAAATGTGCCTAGTATCACAAAAACTGTAAGCAAACCAGCATTGCCTTTGGAACCAGTAGGGCAGAACTGACACACATGATCTTTACAAACTGGCCCTCTCCCGCAGACGCAGTGACACATACTCATGCGCATGCTTTTGTCTGTTTCCATGAGGATGACCCTGCTTGCAAATTGCTTCAAGGGAGACCCCTCCTGTCTGTGCAAACACCCTGTATCTAGTCTGGATACATTATTGTCATGCAGACAAAGTAAGGAGTGATCATCAATGATGTCTCTTGCCTCTTCATGTTGTTCCTCACACCTAGTTTGTCATCTCTGTTCTGCTGTTGCAGATACATTTGTCTCGCAAACACAATAACATTTTGCTAAAAAATAAGGACTTGTTCCTTGCTTACAATATTCTTTAATCGTGTAGCTGTCTGTGTGCTCTCCTTTAGCAGGGTGCCGTTGACTATCTAGTTTGTTTACATCCACCATTTCCTCTCCCTTTAAACTGGCTTGTGCTAAATCTCCCAGAGAACCAAATAAGCATACTCTTGCTACTAAATGCAGCAGCAAGGTGTTATAAATGACATTTTCAAGCTCTGATCTAGCTTAATTAGCAAATCCGAATCGATGTTATATTTGGCTCTGTATTGGTTACTGTGCCTTTAAAATCCTGACTTGAGCCTGCAGACTGTGTTATTTCACATGTGTGCGTTTGCTTTGTTTTCCTGTTTGTGTTTCGACAGTGCTGCTGTTCCAGTGATCTGAACTCTGGCCTTGCATGAGCTTGCAGCACTCTCTCAACGTGTCATCAGGCCTGCATGAACATTTGGGTCATTTTCAAGCAGCAGGAGTCAGGAGTGCTTGTAATTTAGCAATAAGAATTAGAATCATGATGATAATAATACAAAGACATTGCCATGTCCTTTATTGTATCAAATCATTCAACTGGGATTTTAGCAGCTGCAACAGTGTGTTCCATCTCATTTGTCAGCCTCTGCACTGTTTTCCAAACAAAAAGCACTTTGCTATTGCGTCTGATTTTTTTAATGCCAAAAAAAAAAAAACATTGTATAGCCGCATCACTGAGGAATTTAATATTGAAATAAATTAGCCATACTAATGCATTCTCGTGGAATTCTGTCATGATTTTCCGAATATTATGTAATCGCATGTCTGTTTATTTATTATCACAGTAGTTTAAAGATGCAAGTCTCTAACGACATAAATTCATTGAGCACTTAGGAATGCTAACGACACCCCTATATTTATATTTAAGTGTTTCGTCTTGAAGTCTTTTTTCAGGGTCTTCATTGTTTTTGAATTATCACATTTAGAAAGTCTGAGAGGTGTTGATTTTTTTAAATTAATTTTGTGTATGAAAATTATTCAGCCTAATGTCCTTAATTGTTTGATTCGTATAATTAATACATGACATTACATTTGCTTAAAATATACAATATGCAGAACTGCGCTATGTTTTTAGTATTTAAACGATTTGCAGTACAGCCAGAAAGAACAAATAACATTGTATATAGATTCTACAATTAAACGCTATGAACAAGTCTTCCTCATCCTAGACCCTAAATGTTAACTGTGCAATTTTAGCCAGTTTCAACATGGTAATTTATTCCTTAAATATTTCCTTTTCAGTCTCCTTTTATTGGTGGACAGTAAAACGCTAGGGTATCGGCGAACCTTGGTGAACTATCATTTTTTACTGCAGGTAGGAAACATTTTTGCAAGACTGTTTTATGTCCATTCCTGATTGAAAAAACAATGACACACCAGGGGGCCTTCTGCGTTGTTTATTTATTATCACATTTTTTAGGCCACCATTGTGCCTGACTAAGTTTAATACGTGTCCTCTTAAAAGACATGGAAAGCAGTCTACCGCTCGGTGCCCTGGGTCTAAGTGGACTGGAAAGATACTGATAGAGTGCTCTGGTGAATGTAATAAATAATTCAAACCAGCGTGCTAAGTGTCTCTCTCAGACGTTTGTAAGCGGAAGCCCCACTTTGGCGACTGGATTGGTATGTGGACAAGTGTTGATGTGAGAATGTGTCGGTTTATGGAGTTCCCAGGTGGGAGTGCTGGGAATATGAAAGCATGTTACAGTACGTTTCTGATCCGAACTGGTGACAGCATTCTGCAGTGCCTTTGCTAACAGCAGAAGGCAATGTGGAGCTGATATATGTATCACACTGAAAACATAGACCGTGAAGATCGTTATATGCTCATAGGGACATACGGAGAGGTGAGAGATTGGTTAACCATTTAAGAACTAGATCAATTATATTAGATCAATCAATTGTGTTTTAAAAGCATTTGAAAAAATACTTGAAGGTTTAAATATGTTTGTTTTTTTTTAAAAATCATGCACAGTATGTTGGAGCCAGGCACATGTGGTGTTTTTTTTTTTTTTATTTTGGACAGATTTTTTATCTGTGCGATTTCCTTAAGCTCTTACTAACCAGTGGTTAATCAACAGTGGGTGGTGTAGTGTGTGTAACTGACGGAAAACAAAAGAACAAAAGACAGCCCTCCAGGCATTGAAACGAGGTACGACTGCACAGCCACGTAGTTTATGAAAAGGAAAGTGAGAGCCGTAAACAGGCTCCACATAGCAGGCATTTTCATACTTTCCAACCATAGATATTCAAATATCTCAGTACGAGTCATAGACAAATACGTGTGCTCTGACATATACTCATTCACACATACACTACCATTCAGATAGATGCCTCACCCAAATATAAATTCTGTGCTCCCTCTTATAACGCATAGTTAAGAGACTAATATTCTCTTAATAAAATAGAAGGGCTTTAATTCAAATTACAAACATCTGTTTCTGGTATGGTACTTGTAGATAAACATTTTCATACCCTCTTCTTAAATAAAATGATGCTGAAGGTTTTAACTCAGAGAGGTGCTGCGTAACCAAGGTTGCATTTGAGATACACAGTATAAAATATAATAATGCTGCAATATCCATGTTACTGGCCAAAGAAAAAAATAAATAAACACCAGGCAGAGGTAAATGCTAAAGATATACTGTACCAAGATGCATAGTTTTAAAATGGAAATTTGGATACAGTTTAACAAGCTAGCTAACCCACCACACCCGGCTGCGCTGCTCATCCCCAGTATCACAGCAGCTGTGCTGCAAAGTTGGCATCTCTGCACTGCTGGGTTCAAACTGCTTTTTTGTACAGACGCTCCACACATTTGAACTAGCTGCACTGTAATTAAAGAAAAATCAGCTGGATCTTTTTCAGATTTTTTTCTGTTTTGTGCATTCTGAAATGCATCAAAGTTGGTTTTGTTTCTGTTGACAGCCAGTACAAAATGCATTCCTTCAATCCAGGAGAGAACACTTGAGACTGTCTGTTCTACTATGACGAGAATATAAGAGCAGGTGAAACAGCAATGTAGGAACAGTAGCAGCCCTGACCATACTGCCTTATAACCGGCTGTAATCATATATCGAAGCACTGTATGTAGATACAGATGAATATTCACATGCATATATCATATCTCATTATTGGTTGTGTATGTACACAGACATGCCAAGATGATATTAGTGTATAAACATATTTATCTCCATGTGGTAGTGTATTTTATCTTTAAAAGTCTAGTGTCTGTCAATTGGTTGTTGTAGGCGCACACAACCATACAGATTTTTTTTTTCTTTTTCTTTTCAGTGTTGAAATCTGGCACCCAATTTGCTGGTAGCTTGCTGCTCCAGGGTTTCTATGTGTCCAAGTATCGCTTAGCATATCTCTTTAATCATTGTAAGCTTGCTTCTCTCTGATAGTCCCTTTATTTCAAGCAGCGGGTCCCGTTTAAAGAACCCTCACTTTGACAATGTAGTTTTGTAGTTTTTATAGCCAAGGATGGACAGGGGGGAAAAAAAACAACAAAAACACACACACACAGAAGCAGCTGTGCTAGCAGGTTTGTATCAGTAATACAGAGCGCTCTTAGTGCCAGAGCCCAGTGCACACTCGCTCACTCACAGTTATTCATAATACATCTCTCTCTCTCTCTCTCTCTCTCTCTCTCTCTGCTATGCAGGAATACCATTCTCTGCGCACACAACTCCTCTCAGTCCTAAAGCTTTGTTATCATTAGCAGTAGTAGTATTATAATTACTTTGTATATTTTGATTTTTTTTTTTTAGGTAAGGGAATAGTTTTAGAGAAGCCTGTCGGTGTTTGATGTGCCGCCTCACGTCTGTGGCAGCTCTATATAACAGGTCTCCTCAGAGCCCTTTTCCAGCCCTATTAATAATGAATGTGTTCGCTGCAGGGTTAATCTGCTACTCCCGGGTGGAGCTCTGCTCTCAGGCGGCCGCGTGGCTCCTAATTGGGGGGAGGTTTTTGGCCTTGGTGTGTGCTTGTGTGTATGTGTGTGTGTGTGTGTGTGTGTGTGTGTGTGGAGGAGGGAAGGAGGGGTGGCAGGCAGTGCTGTGCATCAGTGCTTTGGTGAAGTGTGGTACAAAGTGATTCTCGCTTATCTTTGCAGGTGTCGTTAGCTGAGGAGATAAAGCCGCTCAAGTGGTATCCGTCAGTGTACCTGCTGGTGTCCCTGTTTCCTCTCATTAACAGGTACGGATGTAGCATCAAAAACTGAACCAACCACCTCTGGCCACTCCAGCATATTGTGATACTGTAACTTCACCAGTGCAGTCCTCCCCAATATTTCATCATTCGACAATTTATTAAATTGGTTAATTCACTGTTAAGCCAAAGTAAATGAGATATTTATAAAATTTATAAAAAAGAGAGGGAGAGACTACATGTGGGCTTACGATTTCCCAAGAACTATGCAGTAATTTCGCTTATGTCACTTCCCAGAAACAAATTCATTTTTCTTATTTATTTTTAAGTACAATATATTTTCAAGGTATCCTATAGTATTTTGAACAATACATGTTCAAAAGGCTCATTAGCCTTGTTCTTAATTTCTAAATGCTGCTTCGTGTTAAGTGTAATTTTGTGTATGTGCGCTCTTGATTCTTGGGTGTGAGTACTGCCATGGTGCTTTTTACGACGAATTGGAAACCCAACCCAGGTATCTGACAAGCGAGCAGGGGTGTACCTAACAGCTTGAACTAGACGGTGTGTGTGCTGTTTGCTGTACTGAGCACTTGGATGCAGTGCTGTCTTTTTTTGAATATTAATAGTTCCTCGCACACACAATACTGTGTTGTTTCCCTCCAGGGAGCCTGAGTGACAGGATGAAGGGTAACTAAGTGATTAGCTTCAGGGGCTCACTCTTACTAAGGAAAATGTTAATCTAAACCTGGGTCAATAGAAGGGTCAACTCCTCCAAAAGCCCCTGGCTGGGGGTTGCAGCTCAGCGACTGCAGTCTTGTCATTGGGAGCTCACGTAGGGATGCACCGCTCTGGGAGTACGGAGCCCTGAGCTCCAGGGGTTATTGATGATGATCTACAGTACAGCGAAGAAGAAAAAGGAAAGCACAAAGCATCTTCATTTATTCTATCAACACAAGAGTTCATTCCGCTGCAGATTAACCACAGGATGTGTTCTCCTACTATCTGTATGAAAACCCCAGAAACCTTTTGTTTCAGTGGCTTATCAGCATGGTTCATGCATGACATTTCATTATTAATCAGTGTAATTAATTGAAAAACTAAAACTTAAGCGATTTCTCCAAGCGTCCACTGTGCATTAAAGAACAAACCCTGAAGCCTGAAGCAGGTGCTTTTATATATTTGATGTAGTAAAGCCCACACATTCACACTCTAACAGTGTACTCACACACACACACACACACGCACACACATAAATACAGACAGGCAGCCGTTTCTATTATGTCTACGCACTTCACCAAGTAAATGAATTTGGTCAAAATGAACAAAGTATGCAGTGCTAATTCCACCAATCAGCTGCTGCTGTCTCTTTAATTTTGAAATCCCAGTCAGCGCAAGAATTCTAAAGAACAGCAGGGGCTCTTAACAGCCTAAAAATTAACCATGTAGCACCATCCTCCTTCAGAGAGATGATTTTCCCTTTTTCCCTTGAATCTGTCATACCAGTGCCATCAAACGCCGCAGAGAACACGCACACGCACATACACACACACACACACACACACACACACACACACACACATTTTAAAGTAGTTGCAGGTGCTGCACACTGTGCTTGCTGTGCAGGGTTTTGGTCTGAATTTATTACGATTGGGAAGGGCTGGGACAGGGGGCTGTGTTCTGACCTGTCTGAGATTGAGATGGATGGGTCTGTGTCTCACTAGCTTGGTTGAAAAAATCAAGAGCTTTAATTTACAAAGCAGCATGACCACTTGAATGGGTTGCAAGAGCTCGTCCAACATTTACAGTTGCAGTGTACATAAAGAAGGATGGTTTAGACTGTAAGCTGCCTAAAGTATTCATATATGCACAGAAACAAGATTATGCCTTTATGTGTTATTATCAGGGATACCGTTAAACTCCTACTGTTAAACTGATAGATTCCATATCAGGTACACATATACTGCTTACCAGAAACATTTCTGTAACATTCTAACGAAATGGCTCAATATATAAAAAAAAAAATAATTCAACCCTTTGTTCTTGAAATATGTCAAGTTACTGTATTGTCAGAGATATTAACCATTCATTTTCCTAAATGAGTTGGCATGCTTTAAAAAAATAAAGCAGCCATTCGCAGTGCTGTCAATATAATCTTTATGCCTGTCCAACTGTGTTTCCACCAATCGAGCTGTTGGCTCTCGTTTCAGGCAGTGGCAGCAGCAGCACATTTGTATCCCTTTATTTAAATGTATAAACACAAGTCAGTCTGAGCTGTGATCGAGTTGTCAGGATTAATCCGTCCTGAATTCTTGCTATAAACAATATTTCACTGGTGTGCTTCTGTGCGCTCTGTACAGAAGCATCTCACTCTGTGCGTCTGTTCTTTTACAAAAGCCCCCAACCTCATCAGAAGGCTAGTGCAAAGGCAGCCGCAGCCAGTGAAGATAATTGCCCTGTTCAGAAATATTTACGATGCATGTGTGACCCTTTCTGCAGATCGCTTCAGGGGTCCACAAATGCGCTCCGCCAGCCTGCAGGAGAGCCCTATGTAAGATGAATACGCCTCACCAGTGCCTGCTTTCTGTTCTTTCACTGGGATGAACTTTTAACATTGGCAGAGATTCAGAGGTTAAGGCACTCAGTCTGTCCTTACAACAGCTTAGGATATCATCGCATTATAACCAGAACAATGCAACTTTTGAGTTTTTCTTTTGTTTTTAGCAAAGCCAGAATTAAATATGCTAATGATATCTGCGGCAAAGTGGCAGAGAAACAAGAATTGTGCCTTTATTCAGCTGACCCATATAATTGTGTTATTATAGTGGTACAGTGTTACCACTATAAGCAATCACTTAAAAACATGCGTTATTTTGCAAAATAACAACTGGGATACTTTATCAGGTACACATACTGCTTACCGATAAAATGACTGTAATGTTCTAACAAAATTGCTCAATATATAAATGTTTTCTCAACCCTTTGTTCTTGAAACATGTTAAGTTACTGTATTCATTTTCCTAAATGAGCTGGCACGCTTTTAAACATAGATTTGCATCGGCTATACTTCAGTTAACCTGTTTTCAAAAAAAAAGAAAAAGATCTGTATCAAAACAGTCAGACAGCATGTTTCTGTAGACTATAACAAGGCTATAACTGTACTGTTGATCCAATCCTGACCTGAGACTTACACTGACTTATAACGTGATAACATGGACAACTCCAAAACCAATCTCTCCATCTGCCTACAAACTGTGCAGTGTGGTCAGGAGAATCCCCTTGCCCTGCACCAGTCCCTGATGGGATTTGTCAGTAAAACAATCAGGTGCAGTAAAATATGGAGGACCATGCTAAACCTCTTCCCTTCTATAGTTGCCTGGATCCAGGCGCAGGTGCAAGACCCATACTGTTTTCACACACAATACTCTTATTCTCCAGTAGTAGTTTGGTATTCACTTCTTTACATGTAATTGCTCTATGTTGCCTACACAATAGGGAAATGATCCAGAATTTGCTTACACACTGACTTCAGTATTTGCATGAAACTCAGGTGCGGTGAACCGGAGGTTTGTAGAAGTAAGCTGTTACCTAATGCACATGTTCACTCGTGCCTGCCGTTTCTATGCTCTACAGCTACAGCACACAGCAGAAAGACACAGGGAGCCAGTAAATACTCAGTGATTTCATCTTTATGTGGGATTGTGCTGCAGTACATTCATACTGTCCCCTTGTTAATAATTCCTGTCACAGTTCCAGCTATGGCTGAGTGCGCTCCAGGAAAGCATCCACATACAGCAGATCCGAGTAGCATGGTGGGGTTTGGTTAGGAGGTAATGAGCAAGCCAGTGTAGTATCGTCCATACTTTTACCGTGTTGGAGTTTTTTAATTGGGTATCGAGCTGTGGGAGTAGTCAGTTTAGAAGCAAAGTGAACTTGCTCTCTGATTTTCCTGCAGGGGTGAAGATAAAGAGTTGAGGACTGAGTGCTCTCGCTTCCGTATTAAAACATTGTGTGAAAACAGCACTGCATGTTCAGGTGAATGAGGAGATAACAGTGTTCGTGGTGGATAAAATCCAAGGCAGTGTTGATGATTTCAGAGTAAGCTCACTAGATGTGCCCTGTACCCGTTGCTATTATATAGCAAGTGTTTTGGTCTTTCCTTTTTTAAGGTCATGGATTTTAATTTTTAAAAAGGCAGTTATGTTCTGCTTCCAGTCATTCTGTCTCCACGGACCACGTTACTGCAAGATAATAAGATTTTGAATTCCAATGAAAGTTAATGGCAGAGGAATTCTGTATAACAATTATTCTGTCTGATCCATTCACTGTGGGTCAAGCTTGATTGCTTACTGTTGATTGCTGGAAGCTGTTTTAGAAACAAAGCTTTGCAGGTAGTAAAAAGCTCAGTGTAGGGCAGGGCAAATGGTTTGTCCAGCCCTGAGTGCAGCCTGACTGTCTGCCAGCCAAGTTCCTGTTTGTATTCCTCTTCAGTCAGAGCTCTGATGCTGGTTGATATATCCTGTTCTGCCTTGCTTAATGACGGACTGCACACATATTCTTTTATATACATTTCTAAATGAAAACAAGAAACGAGTGTCTCCAATTCCACTGCACCCTAACGCAGGCCTCCCAAGCGTGTAAAGCCGATGTCACAGACAGGCTGTTCCTTTATTTCATTTTTTTTTTTATGTGCTATTCGGGTGCACCAGCGGTCACCTATCATCAAGAGGGGATTATTTTCACAGTAATTTTGATGCGGAAAGCCATCCTAAACAGGGCTTATGTTTGGAATTAAATACTGGGCTCCTGCAAATGCTTGATTGAGCACTGAGTACAGACACGGACACACACACACTCACACACACACACACACACACACACACGCACATGCAAATTCAATACCAGCTGCTGGTCGCATGGATTGAAATGGCTTCCCTTTTCTGCAACTCTTTTTTTTTTTTTTCAAAATCCCACCTACTGTGACAGCTGTTCGTTACATTGTTTCCCTGCGCGAGGTTCTCAGATTAAACCTCACGCTGACATTTCCTCCTGTCAGAGCTTCTGCAAGGAGCGACTGAGGGCTTGACTTTCACTCGCGTCATATTGTTTAATAGGTTCTCATGTTCTTTATGTTAGGTCACCCGTCTATACAGATGTTCTAGTCCGGAGCCACACAGACCCATGTTATAAATGCTAGTTTGCAGAAAACTACACTTTTGTATAAAAGACCTACTGATTCATTCTTCCTGAGGATATATCAGTATTTTCAGCACTCACTTTAATCCCAAGTAAGAGGGCACTCAAACTGTTACTTGTGCCCTAAGAATATGCAGATCGGACAGTATGAAAATTATAATTATAAATAAGAGTCAGCTTGGTTAGTGCTGGTTAGATCTGTGCTGTGAAGAATGACAAACAATGCCCCTTGTGTTAGTAATTACTCATCTAGTCTAGCGCAGCCAGCAAGGACAGCAGACAGGCTGGGAGTGAGTGAGTGAGTGAGTGCGTGTGTGTGTGGCAGGGTGGCATTTTCCAATAACACACTGGGATCCCTGTGCTCTATCTCTCTCTCTCTCTCTCTCTCTCTCTCTCTCTCTCTCTCTCTCTCTCTCTCTCTCTCTCTCTCTCTCTCTTCTCCCCCCCCCCGGCCTGAGATGACTGAATTAGATAAGTTCATTCATATTTGTGTTGTAGACTACAAACCAGGATTACACCAAGAGCCTTACAAAAGACTTTTATTTCCTTCCGAACTTAACAGCAACTAACAGACACCCGATCTACATATAAGGATAGACACAGCTGCTTTTGATTTAACCCCTTCGTCACAAGAAACTGAACTACAGACTCCATTAAGGTTCAATGAACAACTTAAAGGGCATCGGTAGGGCTGACGGAATCCTTGTGTAAGTTTACCATGGTAAAAGCACAATGTAGTGAAGTATGGCATAGCATGGGAAACAGGGAACGGTATAAACAGTGGTAAAACCGCTTGGTAAATGCATAGTATAAACATGGGAAGCACATGAGAACTGCAAAATTACTGTGCAAATTGGCCATGGTAGTTTCAGATCTGGGTTGTTATATGGGTGGTTGATTGCAGTAGGGATTTTAATTAACACTCTGTCTGAACGATGAAATTCATTTGTGAGAAACAAAAAATAGAATACAACTAATGAGTATCCAACTGACTGTTAATTGATGGGTAAAACATTACTTAAATATATGTAGCTGGAAATCCGTAATGAAGGGTTACTTGGATATGTGTAAATAATTATATATAGATAGATATATACACTGAATCAGTGGTTGGAAATCCTTACACCACTGGGCAATATAATAGTCTCAGTCTGTCATGTGATTGGTTCACATCAGTGTCAGTCCTCCCCTGCACTCACAACAACAGAAAATGGCTGAACACTGATTCTGTGATTTAACATAAGATGAATTACAAAACCTGCTAGAAAATAGAGATGTTTATCTTGAGTTGTTTATTTAATGTTTGTTCTGTCGATTTTCTCTCATAGAGGTCACGCTGTACATTATAGATATGCCTGCCCAGTGGTTTTAATAAAACTTGTGATTTAGGACTTGGATGGGAAAAGCGCCACCTTGTTGCCAGAGACTGCCACTACATAATATTGGGGGGCCTGTATGGCTGTATTCGTACGTACATGTTACCTTTATTATTATTATTATTATTATTATTTGTTTATTTAGCAGACACCTTTATCCAAGGCGACTTACAGAGACTAGGGGGTGTGTACAATGCATCAGCTGCAGAGTCACTTACAAATACGTCTCACCTGAAAGACGGAGCAGAAGGAGGTTAAGTGACTTGCTCAGGGTAACACAGTGAGTCAGTGAATGAGCCGGGATTTGAGCCGGGGACCTCCTGGTTACAAACCCTTTTCTTTAAGCAGCAGACCACACTGCCTCCTGTTAAATGTTTAATCAATTCGACAATGATACACATAGCCTTGCAATGCACATACTTAAACCCTTCCGTCACTACTTCATACTCCGATTCATTATTGATGTATCATCTATATTTAGAAATGATTCGACAATGAGGCCAGAGTTTCAAGCCATCTGTCATTTCCCCCTGGTTTTGCAGACCGGCACCGTCTCTAGCAGAAAGCCACCTCCTTGTTGTGTGAAAATTGCCCTATATCTCTTATACTGCCGATATTAATACATTGTACCAGCCACACTGTGCTCTCAGACTGTCTTACAGACTCACTGATTTAAATATTCATCATTCTGGCTGTGCAGATAGCCTTGGTCTATATGTGGCATAAATTGGATTCCTTACTATTTGCCCTATTAAACATGCAAAACCTGCCACCCATCCCTTTATAAATTAAGCATTGTACCTCCGGATAATAAAAGATCACCTTTTTGTTCAAGTAGCACACATCTTCCCACCAGCCAGCATCATAGGCTAAGCTCTGTCCACTGGTATTTTTCATTCATTTCAATAAGGGGTTATGTATCTGACGTTAAAACTGGATACGTGCAGGACCCGACAATAAACATCAATGTAATGAAATGTTACTAGTTTAGAGCTGCAGACCCACACAGCTGTGTTCTGGGTGACTGTACACTGTATTAAATCTGAAACCAAACCTTGTTGGCTTTCCACTTCTCTAAAAGTAGTTTCAGCTGTATGCCACTCTGGTCAGTTAAATAAGCTCAATGTTTTGCAGGCACACCTGATCATTTAATGATAGGTAAGAACGTTCTTAAGTACGTAAAAAGAGTTTACATTTTAAAGTGACTATATCTCTGAGGGGCGCTGTTATGGAAGGACCTATTTTGAAGCAGATTGAAAGGACATTTTTTTCACAATAAAACAATTGTAAACTGCATAAATCTAGCTAGAAACAATTTTGTGTCAGTAAGGAACAGTTAATTTATTCCACTGAGTAGTTTCTTGCTAGTTTGATATAATTAGTAGTTTTTTGCTTGATTACTCCCAGACAGTTTCCCTTTGCACTTGCGTCAAGTCCCTGAGTCTTTAAACAGGTTGGGAATTGCAGTAATAGAAATATGAACCTTGCAACAACCTTTTAACAACGTATGCAAAAAAGACTGGAGGAGTCCTTTTCTGTAATCCAGCACTCCCCATTGTGAGTCAGGTGCCTCTTGCACAATGCTTTGGACTTTGTGTTAATGCCCCTGGTTCTTGTCAGCTCCACTGTGTGCTGCTGGCTCTGAGATGCTTAGTAACCACACAGCAATGTGTGCCAGCCACTTAGTGTGGCGTATGCACAAACACTGATCAGATGAGGAGTGGCATTCTTTAATCTGGAGCATTAGAAGCTGAGGGGAGACTTTTAAGCCTGTGCTTCCAGCCTCTGAAATAATGTATGTAGTGCTTCAATCGCATGCAGGTGTTTCCAAGGAGGAGTGGATGGGCAGAAAATAAAAAGACAAAGATGATATGAATGTCTCACCGTATTCTACACTTCTCACTGCCGGTTCTCACTTGGACATCCGCCTGTCAGTACTGACCCTGCAGCGACCCCAGCTTTAGTGATCAAAGGGGATTATGGTGCAGACTGCAGCTCTGTGAGTGTCGTCAGTCAGCCTTGGCTGCCTCAGTGTTGTTAGTTCAGTCCAGCTGTGCTAGCACTGTGGCTCAGGGCATCAGCGGGAGTCTGATCTCATCCTGGAGATGCAGGAATAAAAAAAGGAGCTTTCAGATTGTCACATTTACAAGCTTGCTTGCTCGCGTTATCCCCTGTTATTTTTCACCCGTCCAAAACAAAATAGGCAGGGCTCTAAAAGCCTTTTTGTTACTGTTTGGTTTTATAGCAGCTTGCTCAGGTGAGGAAGCATCAGTGTATTAGCAAGGTGGGGAGATAAGCAGAAAAAGCTGTAGTAGGATGGGAGAGGTGATAACGAGCAAAGGATTAGGAGAGCTGTGGGTTTTAAGTAGGAGGAAAAACAGGAGTGGCAAAGGAACTCGGCATCCAGCATGGATATATCATATTAGCTTAAAATAATTCTTTAGTGCTGAGACTCATTAAGGAGATTCACAAAGCTTTTTTTGTCATTAGTTCCATTTTCCACTGAAAGGAGATAAACACTCGAAGTTACAAAACGAGATATAAACAACTAATGAATTGTATTCAAGGGCTCTCAAGTATTCGTCAGTGGAATCTGGCTCTATTAATCCAGGCTGTACTGGCTTCCTGTAAAAGATGGGTCTCTAATTGTACTTTACGCAGCCAGTGCCAAAGCCGGGGTGATTCTGTGACAGCCTTTTCCAGTCACCGTCCAACTAGTCACGTGCTGTTTCTTAAAGGGTGGCAAGGCTGAAGCTGTCCTAGTGGAACAGTGTTGATAACAAGGTGATGACATTTTCCATTAAGAACTGAAAAGCGATTGTAATGAGTGTGAACCCAGGACGTGAGAGAATTCTGGGTGATGAAATGACACGCTGAAATTTTGTCAAGACTCAAAAATAAGAATTAAGGCACGACACAATAATTGCACAGAGCATTCCTTTTTTTTTTTGGATTACTTTAGCAAACAGGTGAAGTGCGAAGCCATACCAGTCATCCAGATAGAAAAGTCAGTCCAAAAATATTGATTGAGTTGGTCGAGGGAACGTCTGCATTGTTGAAAACAACCGAAGGATGTTCCAGCGAGGCTAATAATGAGGGATTGGGCTGAGTTGGCAATGAAGGCTGACAGGATTAGACCCACCCCAGTTTGGAGCAGTGTGTCCAAATGGGAGTAGATTGCAGTAACTATGGCCATGTTTTGAAGGTTTTTATTCAGTGCGTGTGATTTGAAAGAGAATGATGCATGAAGCGTAGCGCTGTCTGCAAATGAGGGTATTGGTTTTCTCGGTTGCCGGACGAAGGTCGTTTATATGAAACAGAAAGAAGGTTGGTGACAGAGCAGTAATGGGGAACGTGTGCACACTGTTGTACAACCTAGTTTGGGTCGAAGAGCATTGTAACAGTCATAACCTGTTCACTGTGGCCTAACTCTCACCTTATAAGAGACTAGGAAGCCACCAATAGTTTGGGCTTTTGACATCTTACCG
Source organism: Acipenser oxyrinchus oxyrinchus (assembly GCA_030684275.1). Classification (NCBI taxonomy): domain Eukaryota; kingdom Metazoa; phylum Chordata; class Actinopteri; order Acipenseriformes; family Acipenseridae; genus Acipenser; species Acipenser oxyrinchus. The sequence goes on along the minus strand of CM060253.1, from coordinate 33,661,116 downwards.
GTTAAGCTTTCATGTAATCTTAAGCATTTTTTAAATATTGCTTGTATATGAAATCTTTAAATCTGTATATATAAAAAAAATTTAAAAAATACAAAATTAAAAAAACATTGCAATAGCTACTGTGGTTCCAGTGGGACACACTTACAGGGTAATAAATGGCCTGTTTATGCGATGTAATTCTTAATCCACTCCCACAGTCTTTTACTGAATATGATCTGCATGATCATTAGTACTCCTTATAAAGATATTTAGCCAGGGCCGAATCTAAGTTGCAGTTTCTTAGAGGTTGCCACTGTCACAGAAAACTGCTCCTGAAAGGGTAAGGCCTTTGGCATTGTAGTATCAGTCAAAACTGCCAGAAGATTGTAATGCCATCTAACTGGTGTGAGAGATGTCTGGGTGACAGAATTGCATGTTTGATTTTGTCAAAGAAACTGAAAAAAAGAAAGCTGTGGTGTAAATCAGGAGCCACTTGGGGAATCATTTTGTGTGTGTGTGTGTGTGTGTGTGTGTGTGTGTGTTTTTGGTTGTTGTTGCCTGTTTGGACAGCTACAGAAATATACTGGCTGAGATGGTTCAGGGTACGACTGCGTTGCTGAAAACAACCAAAGGATTGTTCCTTAAAAGCACACCGCTATATTTCCAGGTTCTATCTTGAACAATGTATCAGAAACTGTGGGAGAGGCAGGGAGGCAGAGAGAGGAGGTGGGGTATGGAAGACAGGGGGTATGGATAAGGGGAAGGGGGGAGAAAAAGAGGTTTTCAGTCTTTGTAGTATTACTGTTGTTCCTTTTTTTGTTTGTTTTTAGTATTTTGTTGTCTTCTCCTTGCTTAACATGCTGACACTCTCCTCAATTTTAATAATAGACGTTTTAGAGCTACAAAGAGGTGTTTATCATGCATCTCAATCTTGATAACTGGGCTTGTTTGTTTAGTTTGCGTCTTGTCTTTGTTGTTTCATGTTCCTGTTCGCAACCCAATCTCAGCTTTTAGATTTGCAAGCCTGGAGCAAGCTGTACAGATTCTAAACATCCATTCAGAGCAGAAAAAAAGAGGCAATGTTGATTTATTTTCACATTAATAAGAAGTGAAACAAATCTGACTAGCATCTGGTCTTTGCTAATTCTCTCCATGAGCTGCGAGCTTACTGCAGTTCAAAAGAGCTCTGTAATGAAACCCTCTTGGGTGGCCCCAGCAGACTGACGTCAGCACTCTGGATCCTCAGGTTCCAATTCCAGCCCAGCTTAGTCTTTCTGAAATCGATGGCAGGAACAGAGTTTTAGTGTCTTTAGCTCAGTTATTATGAATTAACGGTAAAAAAACAAAACAAAACATAGATTTATAATATATGTACTGTATATCAAAAGGTTTGTGATGAATATGCATGGATGTTTTGGTTTTTGTATTGGCACTTTTCTCTTCGGATTACCCAAAGAAAATAGGTGTGACATCTCATAAATAAATCAATTAAAATCTTTAAAATCAAATTGTAATTGATTGGAAACAAATATTCTTCACTTCTGCGCGGTTATTCAGATTTTTGTTCTGGGTGTGTATTCCATGTGAAATAACTTCTTTCGTCTTGTTTTTTTATAAGGATATGCAGTGCACTTTATGTCTTTTGATATCTTTTAGACTCCTGTTGGCTGTCGGAGATTGATAAAAATAGTCGTCGTTGGAAACCTCTTTGTTCTTAATTATATAATCAAAATAAAGCTAATCAGAGCTCAATTTTTCTGCACTGAAAAAAGGCTTGGTTTGAAATATTTCTGGATCCAAAGCTTTTCCACATACAGTCTTGATAGAGTGTTGCTTCCCGTCCATATTTTAAACATATTTCAGTTTGGTAATGATCTCTTGACTTGTTTACAAGCTTTTTTCAATTCTATTTTTTATCTGAAGAATGTCATGGGATAGCCGCAGTGGCCAAAAACCTGAAAGTCAGAAACTCCCAACAGCCACCATGCTACGGCACAGTTTGAGTTCAGGGTCTTTGCCCATCTTTGCTTCTTGTTAGCATCTGAAATCAGTCAAAGATTGAAACCCATGGTGGTATGGTTTGCCATTTATTCTTCCATTTCCTCTACCTGGTCTCTTCTCACTGGCTGTGCTGTATCGGCTCATGCATAATGTATATGAAGGGGGAAGTGTAATCATCTGGGCTGAGTCCTGCCTCCTGCTGTCATTATTAAAGAGCTGCAGATTGTGAGAGATCAAGCGGAGAATGTGTCAAGCTGGGCTGTTACTCAAACCTAAACCTATATCGTCTCTTAAACATCAAAATGAAAAGCCTGTGGCTGTTAAGTGATGTGGCTTCTTAGACACTGGGGGCAGTATAAAATGAGTGTGGAGGAGACACAGTGCGTTTAACAGATCCTCATAACCCCACAAGCCAACGGCAAGAAGGTTAAGCAGTGTGAAGGTCACCTGGATAATGTCATTTCCACACCACAGTGTTACAGTTAAAGTAAAATAAAAATATATCGACAACAAACAAGCAAAAAAAGATGATTTTTGTATTTATCCTTGAGGGTTAATAGTGGTGGTGCCCAGTCATAAGCAGACTAAGCAAAAGCTTAGGGCCCCAAGCAGTTAAAGGGGGTCCCGATTTCAGGGGGAATATATATATATACACATTTCTGAAGGCTGTATTTGCATCCTGAGCCATTCGAAAAAAAGGTATAATAGCACAGTAGTGAAGTCAAAATGTGATCATTCCTCTAGAGGAAAATATACTTGAACTTTGACCCATTCGACTCCTCGAGACCATCACTTTCAGTTCAAACACAAAATGTCTCACTTTCAGTCACTCGACAACACCCACAGCGCAGAAATGTTCATTAATGATCAACAAAATGATAATATGTTAAAAAGAAAAAGATGTAAAGCTGGTACATTCGTATCTCAGAGAAGCTGGAGAAACGGATAACGACATAGAACGTCTGTACAGCACCTAAACACTACGTTTAAAAAAAAAAAAAACGAACTGTACTGCTGAACCTCGTCTGCTTTAATATTAGCATCACAAGGGTATCCATGTATTATAAAAAATAATAGATGGACCTCTTCAGTAAATTACAGGAAAACAATTCCATCTCGGGTTTCTGTGACAGTTTATAAATTACTCGACCTTCGGTCTTGTAATTTATGACGTCACAGAAACCCTAAATGAAATCATTTTCCTGTAACTCACTGAAGCCCATCTATATATATATATATATATGGAAGAAGCGAAGGCACCGCTACACAAGCTCAAAAAGCCTCGAGACGTTGAAGCACCGAGGTGTGGAGTCCTCGAGGCACCGAGGGCATCGAGGTACCAAGGCTCTGGGGCAGCGTGGGACCGGAGGCACTGCTGCACAGGCTCAAAAAGCCTTGAGGCGTAGAAGTGCCGAGGTGTGTAGCTCTCAAGGCACCAAGGCTATAGAGCACCAGGGCACGAAGCCACCGATGTCGGGAAGCGCTTGAACACTGAGGGCGCGGAGGCGTCGAGACTTTTGTGCACTGAGGGCGCCGAGGCACTGAGGGCGCCGAAGCACCGAGCACCAAGTATCGAGGGCAAAGCATCAAGGTACTGGGCTGAGTGTCTTTGTCTGGGCTGCTTGCAGTAACACAACCAGGGGCAGCGTGTGGCTTGCAAAGGTGTGGAGCCTTCAGATAATTGTAGTGCGGTCACACGACCAGTGCAGCGTGAAAACTTGAGTGGAGTGGAGCACCCAAGACGGCGTCCGGACCACGTGCTGCACGCAACCGGTGCAGTGCGTAGCTTGCAGCGGTGTAGTACAGTCACGGACCTGGAGAAGGGGGAAAGACAGACAGAAGAAAAGAAAACACACTTGTTTGTTTTTTTTGGTTTTATTTTACACACGAACACACCGCTTTATGGGTGAGTGGTGATGCGCGCGGTCTGCTCAACACTAAGGTCAAGGCCCAACGGAGGAAGCACGCGGTTGTCATTTATTTATTTATTTTTTAAATGGAATGCAGTAGAAAAGAGACACTAGACAGCAAGCTGTTTTTTATTTTATTTTACTGTAACAGTAGGGGCGCTAGGCCGAGCACACCGAGTGGGCGTACTGAGGTCGCCCAGAGCCCTTGAGTCAACAGCGGCTGCAGAGCGAGGCTGGAAGTCTCCGCGCAGTGAGGCGGGACAGAGGACGTCACTCCGCAGAGGGGCCTATCGGCAGCTTTGATATAAAATGCTCAGCGAATACCTGACAAGCAGGCATTTCTAGCCCTCGCTAAGGACAAGTTTATTTATTAAAAGAGGAGTTCACACAAGGAAAAAGACTGGTACACGAATTTAACTGCTTATTTTTTTGAAGTATTTACAATCAAATATAATGTCTTCTCATAAAACTATTGGTGATTACATGTATAAACAGCAGCGTTTTGTTGACAGGACAGTGTGCATGATTTGTATAGTGGAGCTGTGAAGCCAAGCCAAGGCAATGGCGAAAAGACCTTACCCTCTGGCAGAAAAAATAAAATAAAAATGGAGATGGAATGCATACAAAAAGAAAACTTTTGTATTATTATTATTATTATTATTAGGTATGGGTTTTGAACATGTAAATTAAAAATGTTATTTCTATGCACATTTTGACATCTGATGAGTAGTTATAATTTCATACCCATTTTTTAAAATGTTATTGACAACATCAGAACGTAGTTGTTAATCCTAGTTGATAGCATTGGTACATGAGATAAAGCAATTTCTTTCAATTTCCTACCGCAAGATTAACTTTTTAAATCTTTAAAAAAAACAACGACATAGCCGACTATCAGAGGTTCTCAGCCTGGGGCGTCGGGGCTTCTGGCTGCAGAGCGAGCGTTCTAATAAGAGATTATTGAAATAAATTTAAAAAATCCAAATACACGTTTTACACATCGGTCTCAATGTGCATTTTAGCATTGTTTTTTTTTTTCTTGCTCTTTTTTCTGTTGAAACGGGATTAGCCGCGAGTAACAATATTAACTCTCCAGATGTTTGACTATTAATACATTAGAATCATAACAATTATGTTTCATTGCATTGATATGGAAAAACGGAGATCTCTGTGTAACCTGCAGGACTATGTATTCAGCCTATTTGATAGCCTATCTATTAATGTTGCAAATGTAAGCAAGCTGAATACAGAAAGCAAGTTAGACTTGTCTTTTAAATAAATTTTGCTCTGGAGCAAAAAGCTTTGAAAATCAGTTACTGTATTAGCTAAATTCATTTCACAATTGACAGGTTTATCAACGTTTTAATTAAGAATCGGAGTCGGATTAAGGGTAATACAAATTAAAAACCCAAAGGTGTGGAGTGGGGGGCATAAAATATTTCCACTTAGGGCCCCCAATCAGCTAGCTCTGACTGCCTTGGCTAAGATGAATATGCAGAATCCTTGCTAGAGGCGCCTCTGACTGTGTGAATGTTTCAGTTCTACATGCCTGGTAGTTTCAATTCACCTGTGCAATCTGCCCAAAGGATTTTCAGATTAGATGCAGAAGCATCATATATAAACATTTCTGTCTGGGGCTGCATAGAATGGATTGGCAGTGTGCTACTGGCATGCAGTAGTGAGGGGAGCAAGTACCAGAAATGATTAGACAGAGAAATTCACAAAACCATTTACTCCAATGTACATTTCATTTTGAAAGGAGAAATACACCCATTGAGGTTACCAAACTTGAAAATAAGCAGCTCAGGTATTGAATTCCAGGGCTCTTGGGTATTCATAAGTCTTTTATTTCCAGTTTTGTTACATTACATGATGTTTTTCTCTTTTTAGACAAAGACTATAGGTGGGGAGTAAAATGGTTTGTGAATTTCGGTTTCTAATTCTTCCCTTTTGCAGGCAGCCTGGAAGTGGGGCCCTGCAGCTACAGGTGGCTGTCACCTCCTCATCTGGTACACTGGCACGGCGACTTGCAGTGGTGCTTCCTGTGTACTGCCTAGATTGCTGGGGAATAGAAAGGAGACTTGAGATATATCAGTGGTGTCTTTCATGAGTTACAGGTTATGTTAACAAGCTGTGAAATTAAACCTGCTGTCTGTTTTCCTCCCCAGGCTCCACAATGCTTTCAACCCCCTCCACCCTGTGTTCTCCCTGACTCTCCTGCACGTTATCTCAGCTCCGCTCCATGGCCTGGCCAACGCCTTCGTGTTCGGGCTGGATAAGGACACCTGGGGCCAGCTGAACTTCACTAGCATTCAGGTACCTGTGCCTAGTGTTTTCATTTCCTCAGATGCATGGTTACCAGACTTCGTCTTTGTTGTGTAATCGATGGAGATCTGAAACAGTTTGAACAGCTTTGCTCCTTATTAGATGGAGGATAGATCAGTTTTTATTTAGAAAAAAATAATAATCATACACCGCAGGTCGAGAATGAGACATCTTTTTTTTACTAAAACGATATTTATTGTTTAATTTGTAACATTAACAAAATTATGAAAAATACTGAATCTAGCCCATTGGTTAAATAAATTACCATCTGAGTCTTTTAAATTATTATCAGCAAACTTCCCTAGCAATTCACTTTTGCAGTCAGCTCCTTGTACTAAATGTAGTTGGAAAACCTGCTTGTGATTTGAAAATATCCATCAGGAGCTCTTTTAGTCGATCTGTCATATAAATCAAAGGGTCATTAAGAAATGCTTTTGTGCTACCACCCTGATCTCCGTTTCCATTTACTCATATTCCATTGGGGAGCAAGCTGAAAAAGATAACTAGTACAGCTCCACTCCCTGTGAGCCTGCAAACCCCTTTAAATTCTGACGCTAGCAAGTCAGTGCCCTGGTATAAAACAGTGGCATCTGCCTGGAATATCTTGTGATGCTGCCAGTTGTGTCTGTCTCTAGTTTAAGCCTGTGCAAACAGCACACACACATGGAATGCTGCCTTGTACTTGAACTTAACAGTGAAGCAGAGACGCTGGCAGACAAACCTGTGATGAGGCACACAGTCAGAAACTGCCTTCTTATATTTCCAAAGCTCCGCTGGCTTATTTATTTTGTGGGGGGGGGGCGTGGCAGGGCGAACCACAAACTAAGTTTTGCGGCAATATTAAAGAAATAAAATAAAGAGAAGCTGAGTGCGCAGCGTTGCAGGCAGGCAGGCAGTGCAGGCGGCTGGCTTCGAACTGAAGCCTGGGAGCCTCCAGATCCTGGTTTCAGATTTCAGAGCAGGCACTGACTCACTGCTTTCCCCCAGGGGGCAAGCCAATCCAGGCCTGAACACCTGGCCACACAACCCTTCTGCTGTACTGCGAGACAAGAGCAGTCTAGGATTCGCAGGTTGTCATGCCAGTTGGACAACGTACACTGCTTTGCATTGTAGCCTTCAGGAGACAAGCATGCCTCTGTGCTGCCTGATATTTAGGTTGGAGGCCGATCACAGATTCATATCCAGTGCCTTAATTACTTAAATAAGCATTGCTTTTATAATCGATGGTGACCCGTCTGTTAATTACACCAATGTTTTCAACAAACGACTGTGTAATACTAGCATATATAGTCAACATAGATGGGGGAAAAGGAGGCACCCTGATATAAAAAATAAGAGGTTTGGGATTTGATATTTTATGCATGAAAAGCTGGGAAGTGTTTTCTGTGTGATTAGTAACGGCAGCCCTTTAGAATCCGATTTGCTGGAGAGGAGTAGTAAAGTGCACGTAGCTTACTCGTCTAATCCCTGTGATTTGCTCCCTGGTATTTACATTGATCCTGTCTTTAAGTTACAGAACTGTCAATCTGTATTTTTTTTTTTGTGGTTTTTTTTGGCTTTTTCACCATCTGAATTATCCCGCTGTTTAACCCTCTCACGTCCTTCAGTCTTGATGTAGCAACTTCTCAGCTGCATTAACCGCTCTCAGCAGCTTGATGAACAATAAAAAGGCTTTCTGCAGACATACATCTATAAACGGATTTGTACAGTTGAGCCTCTTTTTATTCTCCACTGGGGATGGAGTCCTGCGGGGTGAGTCGCCAGTACGCTCGTATGCTCGTATGTATAAAATACAAATAACAAACACAAAACACACAACAAAAAGCACGTTGGCCAAAATCAATAATAAACAGGGACAAATAAAACAAATAACGTCCGGAATGCAGTCAGCCGGATAGCAATTGTTTTGTCTTACTTTGTGATTGATATCGCTCTTACTCTCTCGTTCCTCCTAACCTGCAACCCAGCACCCAGCTGCCGTTAATATTGATGTGGCTATCCTCAAATTGGCAAACAATTAGCCAATTTGAAGACAGGCACATTCCACACAAGTATTTCTAACAGGGAAGGTTTTTAACGCCTTCCCTGCCAAACAAACAACAATAATAATAAAACAGGTTTTTCACACAATACATTTAAATAATAACAATAATAATAATAATACAAAAATACAACAAATAGCATATGCCGTACCCCATCACACAGGGATATCGTGAAGGCTCCTGAGTCCCATGCATTTTTTTTTTGTTTTTTTTATTGCTCTTCCTGCAGTGATTTAGAGGACAGATCTCAAACCCCAGTGCACTAGAGCAGCCATTTTGAAAAGAGCTTTGAAACAGACTTTAAAGTTATAAGTGTAAAAAGTTTTCAGGCTGTTAACAATGAAAAGAAACACACAGGGACGTATAACTCTATATGTTTTGGAACCCTACTACTTACTCTTTAAGAACATAAGTATGAAGTGTAGGTTGCACTTTTGACAGATTTTTTTTTCCTTATCATAGCATCTTTGAAAGCTACATCTTGGGAACCTGTCACCAGATTGGTGATTAAACTGCTGTGACAATTGTTACAATAAGTCATTTCGCATAGTTTGAATATAGGCTGTAGTAACAGGGAACAGGGGTGTGTGTGTACCATTGCTGTGATAGCTTAGGACTAGTGGTTGATTTTTTTTTTTCTGTGAGTTTCAGTACCCTTAAGTAAATGGAATTAACCAATAAGCCAAGACGCATGCATGTGTGTGGGAGCATGTTTTTAAGAGCTGCAGATAAACCTCTTTGTCAAAGTGCTGGTGTGTCTGTGAATGCAAATTGTTTGTGCTTGTAAACGTTGAGCCTGTGTGCGTGCAAGGGTTTGTTTTTATGTGTGCACCGTTCAGACTATTCCTCCACTGTGATGCTGACAGTTCTGCCACTAAATAGCTATATTTAACATGCCATTAACCCAAACGTAAAGGAGCTTCAAAAGAAAGCCTGCTTATTAAATGTGTTGGGTGTTAAATTACCGGGTGCCTTCCGCAGCAGTGCTAAAGCCGTGGTTACTCAGAAGCCATTCAAAGAAGCTCCTTGTACGATAGAGCCCTGTGACCTTTATTGGAAATGTCATCAGTGATTGTCCCAGATTCATTCTAATTTATGTAAAGGGGACTGTTTCTTAAAGGGAGGTATATTTACTAAAAGTAGGGTGTATTTTATTCATGGAAAAAAATTCTTATTTTACAGTTTAAAAATAGGTATTTTCAAGATATTTAATGATTAAACAATTTTATTAAGGCGTTGTCACATTCAAAATTGATAAGTTATTATACAACAAATGTTCCTAAATATTTAAATGCTTACCTGAAAAACAGTAAATGGTAAATTGTAGAATATTTTGATTTTATGTGCTTTTAAAGAAATTCTATTTTCACCATCAGTGAATGATCAAACAAAATAAAAACATAAATACAGTAATGTGTCGCGTTTCCACCCATCACATATCCGCCCTAACTGTTTATCCGCCATGGTCAACCTCTTCAGCAACATTAGTTTATTATTGAACAGAGGTTAGTTCAGAGATTGTAAATCCTACCAAAGTTTTCATACACTGTGTTGTATGCGCTCCGTGCGTTCCCATTGCTGGTAGTGTCACGCAAGCTGTTCAGCGTGTTGATATGTAAATAAATCCTGTTCGCCATGGGGCGTATCAACTTCAACCTCCATCTTGATCACCTGCCTGTCACTCAGCAGCAAGTGCACGCACCCTCAGGGCAGACGGCCACCCTGTCACAAGCATTAATACCCTGTATCTTTCTAAACAAGGGATTTAGGGGAACTCCCTAATAAAAGCTGAATCTCAAAACAATCATTGTGTGATTATAGTAATTGTTACAGCTGTGTATAATGGTATTTAAAACAGGATTCATTCATCCGACTCTTTACATATCCGCCCTTACTGTGGTCCCACCGCGGTTGGATACACAACGTGGACGGGAGCTCCCAGGGGCGGCGCAGTGGCGGCGCCACCCAAGGTGGGAGGGCTTAGGTCGGCCATGGTGTCATCGGATCACCGCGCACCAGCGACCCCTGTAGACTGGCCGGGCACCTGCGGGCTTATCTGTAAGCTTCCCAGAGCTGCGTTGTCATCCGACGCTGTAGCTCTGGGTTGACTGCATGGCGGGCCTGCAGAGTGAAAAGAAGCGGTCGACTGACGGCACACGCTTCGGAGGACAGCGTGTGTTTGTCTTCACCGCTCCCGAGTCAGCGCAGGGGTGATAGCGGAGAGTTGAGCCTAAAAATACAATTGGACATTTCAAATTGGGAGAAAAACAGGGTAAAATCAATTGGCGATTACTAAAAAAGAAAATAAATAAATAAATAACGTAACACAACTAGCGGATGAACTGTAACTTTTAAAAAAATTAAATTGTCAAGAATGCCCTGTGCCTATGGGGCACACCTAGAAGTACAGTGTTGTGAGCTGCGAACTAAATTAATTAAAAGTAATGTATGATGGTAGCTAGTAGACTCTGTAGTGCATTGCACATAATAAGTAATACACTTGAGAGGTATCAGATGGGGTCAGAACTGGCCGACGTGGTTTTAGTTATCCGAAACCACTGATTGGCTTTAATCTTTTAAGCCTGCTTTTACTGCTTAAAATAATTACGTTTCAAAAGATTTACAGCAAATCATTAAAAAGGACAAAGGAAATGGGAAGGTATGTGCAGGAAGTGCTCTCTTGCAGGTGCTAGTTCTGCAGCTAGCAAGTAGAAAGGGGTGGGTCGGCTCCACTGTTGAAAATACCAAGTAAACTGCCTGTGACTCTGAACCACATCATGACGGTTTGGGGCGAGACATCAGATATACCCGGCAGGGTTTTTTCCATGCATTTTTTTCTACTCTCATTATTTTCATTAGGGACAAGTATCCTAGTTTTACTTTGTGGCAATGATTTAAAAAGAAAGAAAGAAAGAAAGAAAGAAAGAGTTACATAGTGGAAGACTGTATAACTGGAAGAGGTGTTGCATCATGTCAAAGGAAGACCAGTGATGAAACTTAGAAATAATTGCCGTTCAGTGTGTGACTGTTAAGTGGTATAACCTGCTGTATTCAGATTTGATTAATGCAAATGTAATTCTCATTTGACATTGAAAATGACAGTAACAGGAGGTTTATATTTTAACTATGCTGCTGGACCCTTTTGGACTGTCTCACTTATCTCTCCTACCAGGACCCCGCTAGATTGTGAATGACCTATTGTGTCTTTTGCGGAGAGGAAAAAAAATGTTCAGTACTGTTTTTTTATATATATATATATATATATTTACATGCTTTTGGTGCTGAAGTCTGGCTATCATGCCAAAAATAATTTAACAGAGTTTTGAAACAGAATTTCATTGTGTTACTTTAAGCCTTTACAATAGATTGAGTCAAAGTTGCATTTAACTTGTAAACAAAACATTTTTATATGTGCTTGCTTAAAAAGCAACACATTCAGCTCATTTTAAAATTTTGGTTTTGTCCTTCAGCAGATGTTTGCTTGTAGTCTGTGTGCCTAATGTGCGTGTCTGTTGTTACGTGTGTTTGCATAATTAGTCAGTAGCCAAACAAAAGCGCTTCCCTTGAAAACTTACATTCCCATCTAGATTACAAAACAAATGGCACTGAGGCCAGGGTTAGAAGCGTTACTGCTTTAACTACTGCTGCAACAGAAGAGAGTCAGAACAGTACACAAGAGGCTGCAGGGTGCCTTAAGGGCAAAAAAATAGGTTTATATACACAAGGAAAACGGTAGCCATTCTGTCCAGGGTGGTGAGCATAGCTTTCTTCTTTGCTTCATTGCAGCTGGCGATACACTCCCGCTTGTGCGACAGGACGCTGATAAAGGAGTACCATACCGGGGCTGTGCGCTACATGCCCCCGGCTGAGGCGGGCTCCTTGGAATTGGGGGACGATGATGACGACGACACCACTGTGCTGTTCTACTCTCCGGCGATGACTCTTAAGGACAGGGGGCCGTGATGCAGGCTCCCCCCCAGAAGCAGCATTACCACCACCACTGAGCTAGCTGCCTGTGTGTGGCGGCAGAAAGCAGCAGCAGCGGATGGGAGGACAGCCCAGGAGACACTGGAGACGAGCTGTCAGCCTTCATTATTAATTCCCAGCTCTTAATATTTAATGTCATAAAACTGCAGCTCCCCCACGCTTCTGCGGAGTCATCAGACATGCAGAGGACATATCAAGCTGAGTTCCGGAGATGGAAAGTGTGGGGGGGGGGTGAGAGAGTGCAGTGTGCGTTGCTTGCTGGCTCCCAGAGCTTTGGAAGGGATTTAGATTCTTTTTTTTTATTTATACAGTATATGGGGCTTCCCCAATTGTTTAGTTCATTATGCAGACTTGTACAATTAGTAATCTTTTTTTTTTATATAAACAAATGTAGACATGCAAACTTATAAATGCTGCACGTATTTATTTATATTAACATTCCCTGGTATTTACCACATTGCCAGTTTGCCAGGTCTGTTCTTTTCATTCAGTGATAAGCAGACACTTTACAGAACAGTCAGTTTTCTAGATTTATAATATACAAGAGATAAGACAGGCTTTGATTTTGGCGTGCTGGAGGAGAGATCCTTGAGAGTTTTGGGCAATTAACCCTCCCCCCCTCCCCTTTCTCCAAACAGCAGTGCGCTAAAGTAAACAGCTGCTGTCGGGGCCACACAAGATCTGTCAGATCCTGACGTGCTGTTTTGTAAAGCAGAAGTTGCTGTTGCCGCTTGATTGGCAGGTTGTCCACAGCTGCCGATCTGGGTTGCAGGAGTCAAGCTTCGGAAGTTTAGTGTTAAGTGAGAACGTGTTCTACTCCCGAGCTGCACCTTTGTGTACAGATTCATCTTGTATCTGTCAGCAGGGACGCTGACCCGCAACGGCCTGACCTCATTTCAACCCTGAAGCTTCATTTACCCAACCGCAGCATGGGGGCAGGGGTTCCCTGGAGATGAACACTCGTAGTCAATGGACTACGCTATATAATAACAAATATATAGATGAATACATAGGGCATGTAAATCAAAGTGTAAAACACTCCTGGGCTTGTTTTCTTTGTTTTAAATCAAATCGGTAAATGTAGCAAAGACCAAATAAAATTCTGTCAGCGTATTTCTTGTTTTTTGTTTTCTGTTGCTGTATGGCAGCTACGGACTGCTGTGCCTTAGGAGAGGGGAGGGGAAGGGGTAATAACACTATTGCATTGGACATAAGATGGCAGCCTAAAACGAAGGCAGCTTTGCACAAGCAGCAGCAGCCTCTCAAGCCTCACACCTCATTACTTTCCTAATTTACACATAACGCTTTCACATGCCAGTCTATTACTCATTCAGGGAGAACTGATTGAGTTAAAAATGCCTTAGCCAGCAACTAGAATCGCACATACTGTTAGTTCCAATTGTCTGGTTACCTGTTTTATGTAAAATTCAGATTCTTATAATTCAGCATTATCATAAGTCTGCTTTATCTGAAAAGAAAAAGTACTTTCTTAACAGGGTTTTTTTTTTTTGTTTTTTACATATGTTTAGAAACCATGCTTTTCTATCTCAAATAAAGCTGTGTATATGCATCGTGAACCTAAAAATATGCCTTTAATACAGTAATTCTAAATAATCAAAAATTATGACGGGTACAGATTCGTAAAATTAAAATAAGGCTTTATGTAGTCTATTAAAGCTGCTATTTGTAGTACACGTTTAAGTAATTTTACATCATGCTCAAGCATGAAATCTTGCCCAGATGTGCTTTCCTGTTCTTAGGGCATATTTTCAAAGTGCTAATTGTATATATGGAAATGTTTCCATAACTTCTGATACACAGTAGTACTGTATAAAACAACTATACATACCAGTCTGCTTAAACCAAGGTATTATTGGATAGTTGTTGCTTTTCGATCACAGTCTAACGCTAATAAAACAAAATGATAATGCAAAAACCTGTACAGTAACTGGGAATTAAATTTTCTGTAATATGTAATTAACTTTGTATGGTGCACATAAAATAATCAAATCTCGGGCTGTCACATGGAAATAATTATTTCCTGTATCACCGCATGTGCAGTAATTGGATACAGTTTAGCATTCGCAGCCCCCTAGCATCAAAGTGCCTGCCACAATCTGGCCTTGATGCTGAGCTCATAAAAGAAGCTGCAAACCCTCACGTGACAAAAGGAGTAATAGGGGGATCTGAAGAGATTCACGTCAGCTGTTGGGAATTAGCCTGAAGCTGGTGCATTACTGGTTAAAATACAACAACTGGCAGCGACAGCGCAACAGGAAAACAGTTTTAAATTGAAGCCCACAGCTGACTAGATATGAAAGGCAATCAGACTGAGCAGGAAGCATTAAATGTACTGCTTTGAGGGGCTTGACTGCAATTGTGCAAACCTTCTGGCACTGGCTGGAAAAGCTTGTGGGCGAGAGGGCTGCCTCATAAACTTCCCCTTAAACAACAGGAACCACTTGTTACGAGTTTCAGCCAGACCTGTGTTTATCTGATCGCTTGCAGACTCAAACAAAACAGGGCTGTTAATATGAAACACGGGAGAACCGAGGGCCTCCATGGAAAGCCTGCTCACAGTTACGTTCACCTCAGGGTCAGTGCTTTGATTTGCAGCCAGGTTAGTAGCTGCTGTAACAACGACCAGAAAGCTCTCTTTTTTGAGTCTCTGTGCTCTTCCTGTAGCAGTCAACATCATAGTTTGCGCCTTCCTGCTCTTTAGCAGCTGTCGATCAGGGTGAAAGAAATGGGCAAGCTTTAACCTGAACTACTGTCTTACCATCAAGCATACTGACAGCAGGGCATGTGTGTGGCAGAGGGGTGCCATGTTTTCACTGTAGATAAACGGGATTCCTAAATGCTATCAGTTTAGTACCTGATCTACTGGCTTGGGACCACTATTTAGCATCTTTTTTTTTAATAAAATTCATAAGGTTATCCAGTTTAAACCAATGAGAAACAGCTAGCCAAGCCTGGTTAAGAAGACAGTAAGACATACCATGCCCACTCTTATAGTCAAACCATTTCTTCTATTGAAGATTATTTTATGAATGATGTATTGTTATCAATATTCTTATGTTTTGTTTTAACTAATATCCTTGTAATAAATATCACACACTACAAAGGTACTGTGCCACCGGGAACTAACCTATATGTCAGCTGTGAAAAGCTCACTTTCTAGATTGGCTTTGCAGCCTGCACTGTAACTCTGAACATAGCTTGGATTTCTGTGTACTCGGAACGTAGGGATGCTTTTGAATCCCTTGTCTGGGATTGCCACACTAAGCCATGTCTAAAATTACAAATTTGGGGCAGGCAGGGCTACCTGCAGGTCCCTCTGCTTGTGGCTGTAGTGAAAACAAATTGCCCCTTGAGTTGGCTGCTTAGTCCCACAGCCCCTGGTGAGGGATGAAGGAGGAGCCGGCAGCAGTATAAAGGCATAGATCCCCAGCATGCGCTGCAAGCCGCTGTGCTGTTGTCCAGGAACACAGACACTCGCCTGTACATGTTTCATTCCCCAGCTCCTCATTATGAGTCTGTGCCTTCAGTGGATTTGAAGAACTCTCATCTTTTACTGCTTACCATCCCGAGTGTGTGCGCGTCTGTGTGTGCGTGTGTGTGTGTGTGTGTGTGTGTGTGTGCGTGCGTATCAGAGAGAGCGAGCGTGTGCATCTGCATTAAGCTCAGTAATCTCTTGTCTTACGGTACCCAGAGGGCAGATATCACTTGTGAAGGCTAGCCTGCAGCGGTAGGGGCAAATAATAAGCAGTTACTGGAAGCAAGAATGCAGCCACTTAAAGGAGATCTGTTTTTTTTTTAGATTTAAAAAATGTATTTCTTTTTTTACATTAGTGTACAGATTAGGCAGCCCAAATGAGTGCAGCAATGGGGTAAGCAAATGGTAGAGGGAAAGTGGGGAACATTGAAATGGTTTTTCATTTTTCTGTTCTGTTTTTTTTAATTTTTTTTATGTGCTTTGTAATTATTTCGCTTAGGACAGACATTATTATACATTTATAGGGGAAACACCTGCCATTACACAGTCTTAAAGGGTGTAGGGTGACCATGGGCCACTAGGACAGCAACTGATTCTCCAAGGTATTTATGACCCAATGGTTAGCACCTCTGTTTCCCTGGATGGAAATCTGCAACTGGTCTGTTCTCCAGAGTGGAGTGTATCATCGCTTTTGAGAAACAGACCACATATTCTTAGATACAGAAGCACCTGCCAATCAAACAGCACCAGCTATCAGATCTGTCACGTGTGTGGTCTGTGGAGAGATGCAGAACTGGTATAACTAACCATTCGGTCATGTAAGGGATAGCCCTCTCCATGCCCTGAGATTGCGGCTGCAATACCGGTAGATTCCCTTTTAAGACTTGGCTTCTTAATACTTGATGGCTGAGTATCATAAGTACTTTTTTTTTTTTTTTTAAAGAAAATTTTAATGTTATTGCTGAAGGGTCTTAATATCTGCACACCATAGCAAACACCTCTTTGCAGTGCCCAGAATCCAGATTAATATCTGCACACCATAGCAAACACCTCTTTGCAGTGCCCAGAATCCAGATTAATATCTGCACACCATAGCAAACACCTCTTTGCAGTGCCCAGAATCCAGATTAATATCTGCACACCATAGCAAACACCTCTTTGCAGTGCCCAGAATCCAGATTTACAAGGTGAGTTGAGTGGCTTTCCCAGTGGTCATTTTTTTGGTTTTTTTCCAGTACAGGCAAGTGGCTGCTTCTTGAGAGCATTCTTTCATTGTGAGCAATTGCCATCCAGACAGAATTCATTTACTCTATAAAAAATAAAAGGAATCTCTGCTGACAAATGAGAAATGGTTGAACTTGGCTTTAAAACTCTTCTTCTTTAGATTTGCAATTCATACTGTATTACTTGTGTATGTAAATACATGTTTTTAGTAAAACTAATAAATACATATAATTTTCATGAGATTGTTCTAGATCAGCGGTTCTCAATCTGTGGTCTGCCGACTCCCTTCCAATGGTCCGTGGAAAGGTTACATAATTACAGAGAGGATGCGGCAGCACAGTTTATAGATCCCATTGCAAACCAAATTTTGAGACCTTAAAAACTCACCTGCAGAAGCAGGAAGAAAAATGCATGCATGGAGAAAATCTCCAAGTTTAAAAAAAAGGTCTAAACTCTTCTACAGAAAAGGAGGCAAAGACAAAGTTCACTATCCATGCATTACTAACGCTGACCAGGAGAAGCTAATACAAACATACATTATTTACATTTTTAAATGCTTGGTCACTAGCAGGCTTATCTTTGTGGTTTAGGTCAGCACTGTTTATGGAGCGACTGAGACCAGAACAGAGGCTAACACAACAAAGCTCAGTAGCATATGCTACTGTGCCTTTAACAATAAGGATCGATTGCGCTGCTTGCAGACTCCGAGACCTTGCTCTTGGTGGTCTATGCACTCGCAGTTTCAAAATACGTCATAGGGTTGTGGCTCGATAGGCGTGACATTCATAAAATCAACAGCAGCAGGTGATGACATTTCAACTCTACGAAATCAAGACACCCTATCCTTAACCCAACCCAACCCTAACCTTAAGCAACCCCAGCCCTAAAACCTAACCCTAACCCAAGGTGAAGGGAGGTGAAGATTTAACATTTTAATAAGGATTGCGCAACTTGTAAATGAACAGTGTTGGTACAAGCGGTAGCCTGTCTTTGCGCTTCTTCGTGTTGTGTTTGTTTATAACTAAAATACTATAGTCATAGTATTTTAAAATGTACTTCTTGAAGCATTACACCTCTTTGTTTTAGAACACAAGGAGTGAACAAAGCGAGCAGAGCAAAGCGAAAACCCCCACGATGAGAGAAGCAGCCGTGAGCTCCTTTTGCGGATTTCTCTGCGCGGCGGCAGCAGTCCAGAAACCAGCAGCATGAAGGTGTTTTAAGAGAACGGCCTCAAAGAGAGTGACACGGCGAGTCTCTGGGAAGCCGGCGTGTAATAAAATTGATAAATGTGCTGTCCTTCCTCATATAAATCTTAAAGATTTATAGCAGGCCTTTACTTCAAATATATATTTATTTCTCGGTGTATAGATCTTGGACCAGAAAATACCTGCTGAGTTGAGGCATCTCATTTACAGAGGTTCGCAGGTCATACTTTGCTATAGACGGGGAGGACGTATTTTGTAAGCTGCGCTTAAAACCAACTGCATTTAAATTATTGTCTATGTGCGTCCCATCTGTTTTGCTGTTGAATCTATTGTGTGTATTATATTGCTCATTAAAACCATTTGCACCACAATGGCACGTTTGCGTTAAGTATCCACAGTCCTAAATCTGTTAGAAATCTGCATTGTTTTTCATTTCACACGAAACATCTATCACAGCTATAATGCTTAGTTCAAAGCAAGTGAACAAAGGGGATCTGATTGAAATAAAAACCTGGACAGCTGACAACTACTAAAACATAAACATACATCCAAGAAATAAATGTACAGCGTATTTAATGTTTGCTTGCTTTATTCTGTCTCATTCCACTGCCACTGTAAACAATAATACAGTATTTTTGTGTATGTGTGTTTATCTGTTTATTTGTTTTAAAATCAATAAAATACAAATTACAAAAAAAAAAAAAAAGCGCCTGGAGGAAAGCGAGCTCCTTGAACTACCACGACCACCCCCGGGAATGTTAGCGTTTCTGTGTAGATTGTTCTAAGCGATCCATAACGACCTGCAGGTGGATCGCGCAGATTAATCACGGCTGCTCGAGGCGCAACTGCGTGCAAATGACTAGACTTCCTGCAATCGGATCTCAGTGCCTGCCACAGGAAAAAGCCGGTTTCCAGCGTCGAGCATCTTGGGTCTGTCGAGGTTGCAGTGAAAGCTTTTTATTTCAGCTCTCATCCACCGAAGAATCAAAGCAATCTTCTGAGTGCTAAGAGCAGATGGCTGCGTCGGTTTCACTTTCCCGAGTGCGGTACTCTTATGCAAGTCAAGTGCGCATGTGGTTTGTTTCCTATGCCAAGCGCTTCATATTTTATTTAATTATATATATATATATATATATATATATATATATATATATATATATATATATATATATATATATATATAACACACACACACACACACATATACAGGTGCGAGGTTGGTTTTGATCTGAGTTTAAGCCACGGGAACCGGAAACCTGCACGAGCGCTTCTACTGCTGTATTTCTAAGACGTTAGCCAGATTCAGACAGAAGGCATTTCATACCGGGAACCCTTTATAATTAAGACTCTTTTTAGACATGTACGTTCTCTGTAAGCATAAAAGTACCAGCTCCACAGTGGAGGCTGACTGTTGTACACAATCACCTTACATTGCCAAGTAATTCTCAGCATATTCTAAAAGTTCATATTCAAACGTTATACCACCAGCTAGGGTTAAACCGTAATCTATCACACATTATGAAATGGACCAGAACTGAACAGAACCCTAGCTGATATATTATGAGAAGTAATTCATTACTGTGAAATTCCTGTTTTGGTGTTTTTGCAGCAAAAGCAATATGTTGCATTGTGTTGCCTCATAGTTGCAGGATTGCTCACACATGCTTGGAAATTATTTCCTCATTCTTCTGATGTAGTACTGACACAGTGCATAACCACCAAAGTTAAGATCTATTTGGAATGGAAATAGATCCACTTAATTGTATTAAGTAAAATAACTATTATTATTATTATTATTGTGAGGTTGTAAATTCACGTGATGGTAATGTCAAATTCCAAAACAAAATACATAAGAAAAAAACCAAACATTTTAGGTCTCGTTGTGCATGTTTATTTTCTGTTGAGTACAACTTGGAAAAAAACATTTGTAGCAGTTCTACCCTATTTGGGAGGGAGTATTTGGTTCAAACGCAAGTATGTTAAGAGATACAAACTGCTAACTGCCTTCATCTGCCAAGTCACTGACGTCAACCTGCAAGAACAATTCGCTGTATTGTGACTCAGACTGGCACACTTGTTTGCATGCATACCTGCAGAAGAGATGGTTTCAACTGATGAAGTCTCTTGGACAGGTTCCATGAGCTAGCTCCAAGAACACTCCCCTGCACTGTACTGATAAAGCAGAAATGAAGCAATATTTACAGCCGCTGCTACGTGCATGGTTTTGACATGGTTGTCTGACCAGAAACAAGCAACACCAATGCCACCAGTGTCACATCTCTGCAAATCTGTTTACCCTGTGAAAAGTTGTATTCAGAGTTATAGTGGTTCTTTAAAGGGGCCACTGTAGTATAGTATTCCTGCCACAGAGAGCATGCTAAAGGTGTCGGAAATAGACAACAGCAGAAGTCAATGTCAGGAAAGGAATGTATAGGAAAGGACAAGGCTGCAGACAACTGTATTGTACTGCATTTATAAACCATATACAGAAACCTAAGGCACTCATAGAGCTCTTAATTAAACTCAGAACAGGCTGAGTGTCTTAATGAGTGAACCCTCAGTGAAGGCAGCATGGCAAACTGGTGGATGCCCAAGACTGTCAGTGTAATGACTAATGAGCTCAATGAACTGGGAAGATACGCCTGGGGTCTGCTCCTCCTCCCTCACGATTGGGGTGTAGTTATTAGAGCACTCTCCTTTTACCTCTCGCAACTAGGCTTCTTTCCTACTGGAGAATGTCATTACTGCAAGGTAAGACAAACAATTAAAGCTGATGCGTGGTGTGTATGTGCACAATGGAGCATTTTGAGCACACATTTCTCTTTCCGTTCAGCTTTATTCTGCATAATACAGGGTAAGGTGACCGTATGGCTCCGTGTTCAGCGGGACAGTGTGGGACAGTTCAGGCTTTTCAACTCACAACCCAATGCATTCTGGTACGTTTTACCTGTCAACCCAATGCATTCTGGTACGTTTTACCTGTCTCAGGTACCATTCCTTCCTTTAAGAGAAGCAGGACTACACTTACCAGAATGCATTGGGTTGTGAGTTGAAAAGCCTGAACTGTCACCTTAATACAGGATGACTATGATTATATATAACAATTATTCAATACAAAAGTATTGTCTTTGATCAGTTATCATGTACAGGTTATGCAAGAATAATTAAAAGAAATTGCAATTGCAGCAATGGACCAATAAGTGGCACTGTGTGCTATACAAAAAAATTAAAAAAAAAAAACAGGAGAAGAAATGCATTTAAACAATATTGGATTTACAGTGAAAACATGAAAAATTGGTTCTGGTTTAAACTGCCATTCACATTTTGCTCTTTGCATTTGAGAATCAAGTAATCCCTGCCAGCAAACGTACAGTTAAGCAGATAAAGCCTCTTGCCTCGCCTAGACCCATTCAGCATTTCAAGGAACTTATAAGGGCATTATGAATGGCCTTCGTGGAAGTAATCAGTTTGGAGTTTATTGCAGCAGTCCTTCATGAACAACATTCCTCCAGACATCTGCGAGAGAAGGACCCCCTCCCCCACTAGAAATTGCAGCCTTTGACAGATGTGTAACAGCTATGAGCTACCGCCTTTGCACATTGCTGCTCAGAGTCGCCAGAAGTCATAATTGCATGTTGTTTCGTAGGTTGTCAGAATTTGTCACTGCGGTTTGCCGTTTGCAATGTCAACAGCCTTTGATAAAAAGGAGAAATGGAGCAAGCATGGGTACAATGGCCTGACCGAAGCAGACTATTCAGCAAATACTCTTTTATTAGGATGCCATTATTATAACTCACTTCGATATGTTCATGCTATGAAATACAACAGTGAAATGTTTGTCCTGCACTATAAAAAAAAAAAAAAAAATACTATTGGGATGAAACTTACTTCTATAAACAATGACTTTCAATGATTATTTTATAGGCATCTACGCTCACTGATTTCTGTGGTGGGATCCTAGTATGTAAATCTTGGTTTGTGACATGTTAATAGTTTGCAAGTGGATTTGAACAATAGGATACAAATGTGTGAGGAAAGTGTTGTGCCCACTGAACTCCATCTGTGCCCCGTGTTTAGGTTGTGCTTAGTATGGCATGTGCATTCTCTCAGGAACAGTGGTTATAATTATATAACCCAGCAACAGGAATGCAGTGCAGACACCTTTACTTACAGATGTCCCATTTTTAGTTATATTTTGAAAATTTACCAAAAATATGCAGGGTCATTCATTTTGAGATACTGTTCTGCATGCTGGGGATCATTTGTCTTGACAACCTATTACTTCATGGTACTAAAATATGTGTTATTTATATCCTTGCTGGGGGTATGTATGTATGTTACCGACATGCCTCATTATTGTATTGGCCAGTACTGTATGTGTGTGAGTGATGATGTCATCTTTGAAATGAAAAACAACTCCAAGGCAACATTTAAACAGTGCTTTTACTTGACAGATTACTACAGCTATCGTCAGTGGCACACTAAAACATAATTAAATACATAAATAAATACTGTTTTTAAAGTGTTTATTTGGCCCATGGCAATTTTTAATCCCAGTCCTGACTCAGCTTTACAAAGTTTACTCACCCCATGGATCCGTCTATTTCTCCTCTCCAACACTCATGGGATTTAAAAAAAAGCAACAAAAAAAACAATGGTTAGGCATTGAAGAGTCTGTTTCTAATGCGCTGTACACAGTGTGTCACCCATGTTATTTACAGTGTTAGTCATCTACGTCACCTGCCTGTCTAACACAAACAAAACAAACCCGTAACAAGAAGCTGTTTAAATACGTGTGGGTAGGCAGAGGCACCAGTGCTGCGGCACGAAAAAAAAACCCTAAAAGCTTTCAGCGAGCGCAAAGCGGGAACATCTGTGGCTTTTAATTTAGGAAGGAAGTGAAACCACTTCCATTTTACAAGAGTCTCTGCGAACTGTCTGCAGTGCTGAGGGGGTTCTCTGAGCTGTACGCGACGACGACACGTGCTGGTTCAGTCCCTCCCCAAACCGAACAGCGGCCAGCTGCAGGAAGCGTGTGCGGGCACAGACAGCCACCCTGCTGTGAAATGTCGACAGATTTTATTTCATTGGTGGATATTATTTATACGTGGTAGGCCTTGTGGTTAGGTGTGCCCAGGAATAAGCACTTTCCTTGTGCTGTTATATTGTACAGATTGATTCGTTTTTCTTATTTTTGTATTTTGTTAAAGTTATAAAAATGTACTGCAGGTATGGTCAGGTAAATGCATAAGCAAAGTGCAGTGAAAGCACGTGCAAACATGACACATCACAGATAAGCATGGTTAAACATTGCCAAATCCATGCTGACTTTAATTGATTTTATTGATAATATATTGCTCAAGTTATTATATAGACATTTGTGCCTTTAACCCATTTTGACGATTACCTGGCTATGTGGAGGAAGCAATCATAACTCCCCTATGAGAAGTACTCCAAGGGGTAGCTGCAAGGTTGGAGATGGGGGAGGTGGAGGGATGCCTAATCAAACGCAAAATAACAAGGGCATTGGTTGTTTCACATTGATTCCCCCCGACAGTCTGTGTACATAGTCTACTAGGTCTGTGTGTGTGTGTATCACCCCATCCCCCACCCTTCTCCATAACACAAAGACAGAATATACAAACAAGACTTTCAAATCAGGTTGTGTCACCCTCCAATCAGACAACAACAACCTAACATTAACATGCCAGGACAAAAATATATTCTGCTCAGTCTTGGAAGAGTTGTTCATTTCTGTAGTTGCGCACGTATGCGTGTTTATTTACTGCACCTTAGAAGTCCTGTTGAGATTAAAATCTTTTTTACAAGGCCAAGAAAATTGAAGTCCAAGATAAAAATCATAAAAAAATATATAATGATAATACAACCCTAGCAATTTCACGTAGTTAAAACAATCTCGCAAAACAACGCTGGTCTTAATGATTCATAACACGTTTTAACAGCCAGAGAGTCGGAAACAGGAGATTGTATCTGATACTATCAGTAAAATAGTTATGAACTTTACAGTCATTCGGTGAAGCCACGTTACCTGCTGTGAGCCTTTAATTTTTTGACTTGCAAAGAGCACAGTGTTACCATGGAGATCCATATGAGAGGGTTGAGAGACCTTACTGTCCAAAGAGAAAAATAACGTTTGAAGACTCACAGTAAGAAAGAGGTGTCTTTTAGGGTGGGGTGGAGGCGTGGTAACAGTAGTTTAGGGCCTCAGGCCCTTCAGAAGTCGGTTATTAAGATGTGCTTACTTGACACCAGTGGAATCAAAAAGTGAGGGAGAAGCTTTCACAGTTTTTAATCTCATACTTAAAAATAAATACGTCCTTCTGTGGGAAGCATCAGTCATATTAACAGGGTGGGGTCTGCACTGGTGAATACGGGGACTTGGCAGGTTTAATTAAGCTGTCAGAGAAGCCAATTCCTGCCCTCATTACTGCACTGTCCTTGGGAGCCAAGAGTTTGAGGGTTTTAATGAAGGTGCTTTTAATGGGATTCAATGTAGTCTGGAGCAAAAGCGCAGTAATAGCGCTATGTCAGGGATTGTGTTAGCAGTTGAGAGTGGTGAGAGTTCATGATGTGAGGGAAAAAAAAGATTAAGTATTGAAATGTCACAAAGATAGAGTGAGGAGTAGGCTACTTGCTATTTAGCACTGGTGTTTTTTTTTATCTCGTTCACATTTAGAGTTATTGTAAAAAGGCACAATTCGAGAGTTGATGTTACAGTCAGACTTCACTAGACACAGGGAATAGGTAAAAGCTGGATGAGAAGGACATTTCTTCTATCCGGAGAACTTAATTCAATCTTAATGAGACATATCAGATGTCAATCATACATTTTAATTGCCCCCCTCCTCCTGATTATCTAAATAATTATTCATGAATCACCTATTATTATTATTATTATTATTATTATTATTATTATTATTATTATTATTATTATTATTATTATTATTACTGTTAATTAAATTGAATATGAGGGACGTAGAGTCAATAAATCTTCCTAATCTTACATTACTCTATTCATGACTCTTACATTATTTAGTTGATTCCTAATTTCGCATCTGCCAGTGCAATAATTTGATGTAGGTTTTAAGACCAGGCACAAAAAAAAAATATGGGGACTTCTTTAATGACCATTCTTTTTCAAATGTAGACTATAGGGGGAAGGAGTAATAATTTTAAAATATGAACATTTCTATAATGATAATTCCTGTTATTTAGACAATCAAACCCCTTTAAATGCCCCATCCATCCTGGCATTTTTGTCTTGGTCCAGCTTTTACCAATTCCCCTGCAAAACACCTACATTTTTTTCAATAAGGCAGACTATGATTAAGCTGTTGTTTAAGCAGGACTATTCAGTAGGTATTTTTATGATGAAGGATATTAATTACGTGGTTTTTTTTAAACTGATTTTAAAAAGCATTTGTTGTGGGAATATCTGAATTCAAAGCTTGTTGAAGCCGCCACTGCTACATGCCGACCCTTATGAAAATAAAGACCCTGTCGAACACCCACACAGGTAGTATAAATAGATGCGCTTGTCTGCTCCACTAATCAGGCCTAGTTCTCTTGGCATTGCAGGCTGCACTGCTGTTGCCAGTTTCAAACCAGCAAGGCTTCAGATCTCATTGCCAAACCACTGAGCCAGGCAGCTAACTCAGATAATCCAGTAGGAAATACTACAGTACCTGCTGTAGAAAACATGATTCCATGCAGCTGGAGAGCTCACAAAATTACCGGTCCTCACCTTAATGGGGTTTAACAAGCACCAAAGCACTTAGAGTCTCTTTGCACTGTTAGTGCTGTGAGGTATCAGTACGGTTGCTGTTTAGATACGTGGTTTGATTTGAATGCAGGCTTTGTTATGAATTTCTTTGGTTTTGTGTGTCTTGCCCCTAAACACCCCTGCAGTCAGGGTGTGAGATCTCAGAGGAAAATAAATAAGTAAACATCTCCAGCGCTGTAGCACAGTGCTGAAGCCTCAGAGCTTTCCTGAATACATTACTGAAACTTGTTTCATAATGGCTTTTATTAAGATTGCATAAGAAATCATTCAGAATGGTACAAATTCCACAGTGGCATGTATGTGATGCTATTAAAAAAATTTAAAAAAACAGAATAGTAATTACCATCACTTTTCTTAATCATGTGGGCCACTATTTTGAAAGAGCACAGGGGGATCTAAATCCCTGCCCAGTTCCATTATGTCAGCAGTTCTGTTTTTTTGGTAACATTATAGCAGTGTAGAGTCACAACCACTGATTAATTGCTATTCTTTTGTGTAATTGCTATTCTGGAAATCTTCAGTTTTTCAATTGTTTAGTTGTTTAGTTCAGTCATTTTTAACCTTTTCAACTCAAGTTCCAGTGTTACCAGCAAGGGCCATTAGTTGTACCAGTAACTATGAGCAATCGCAACATGGCTATTGTAAACCTACCCCATTACAACTTTTTTTTTTTTTTGTTCCAAACGACTCTGAAGATGTGACAGCTTCTTTTTTTTTAATTTAGTAGTTGCCAATTATTTTATTATTTTCTCCCAATTTAGAATGTCCACTTATTTTTAGGCTAGGCTCACCGCTACCACCCCTGTGCTGACTTGGGAGGGGCTAAGATGAATACACCCTGTCCTCCGAAGTGTGTGCCGTCAGCCGCCCGCTTCTTTACACACTGCATGCTCACCATGCAGCCACCGCAGCTCTGGGCAGCTTACAGGCAAGCTTCGCAGCGCATGGCCAGACCACAGGGGTCGCTGGTGCTGGCGAGCGAAAACACCCTGGTCGACCTAAGCCCCCACACCCGGCGGCGCGCCGGTGTGCGCCACCCCCTGGGAGCTACCATCCACAATCAGCAATGGAACAGGGCACATCCGGCACTCCACGCGGAGTGCCTTTATCGGATGCGCCACTCGGGAGCCTCGATGTGACAGCTTCTTTTAATTATTTGACAAGAGTTCACCACACATAACACAGTGGGGCTGCTTTGGTTTGCCATGCGTAACTGTAAAACTGTACAACAAATACTTCTCTTCATAATTTCAACACCACTTCTGCTCAGTCTTGATAAGAGTCCTTTGCTTTATTGGTGTTACAAACATATAGCGTGATTAGCAGCGTATTGTGTTTTGAGAATCACATTGTCGTAAAGCTGCATACTAGAAACTCTGTTTCTCACCATACCAACCAGGTGTTACTTCCTAAAACTGCAGCACTACACAGGTTCATTTACAATTACCAGTACTAAGACCAATACTGTATTACACAACTATTTTTTCTCAGAAATGTTCCATTATCAGCTTAAATGAACCTTTCTACCACCTCATTGTTTGAACCTCAGTCCATATCAATGACCCAGACCACACGCTTTGACAATGGGCAGAATACAGTTCTTACACAGCTGTATTCTATGATTCTTTCAGTACAGTTCCATTACTTACTTGACCCACTGAGCACACACATGTAGTTTTGGGGTTCTCTCTCTCTCTCTATCGTCTCCCTCTTGCAGAGGCTTCAGGCTTGTGATGTGTGCGTTTGCAGGTGTTTGCTGTGTTCAATCTCTCTCTCTCTCTCTCTCTCTCTCTCTCTCTCTCTCTCTCTCTCTCTCTCTCTCTCTCTCTCTCTCTCTCTCTCTCTCTCATCATACCACTGAGTTATTTAATTGATGCACTTCCTTTGACCCTGTGAGCTTCAATCCAATTGTCTCTGGGCAGCCCTTTGCTTTAAGGCACAATGTTTGTATCCACCCCATAGTTTACACTAAACAGTGCTGTGTTTGTACAGCAATAGCAGAAAACAAAGCAGCTGGGTTTTTCTTTTAGTCCATAAAGGTTTCCACTGGCCTTGAGCCAACCGTCTTGGCCAAACCCATCACGAGTTAGCTTGAAAGCCCAAACCAAGACAAACTGCCGGTTCCTGGTAGTTATCGCATTGCAAGAACACAGCTTAAGTCACAGTGGCAGTCCTGTATTTTGAAGTCTGTTTTGAAACTAAAATGTTGGAGTTTCAGTGAACTCTCCTGAGATGTATCTAATCACAAAGGAGGTGTAACACAGCAGTGAGTCATTTACACCCAATATCACCAGCCTCTCCCGTTTCTGAGATTTCCTGCAAAACTGCTTGGCTCAGCATAGACTTGTGCCAGACGGTGTGATCTAGAGCAAGGGTCTCCAACCCTGGTCCTGGAGGACCCCAAATCCTCAAGTTCTACAGGTGTCTATGTCATCAATGGCTAAAGATCTAGAACACCTGTTAATCTTGACTAATTAAGCCAATAATTTGCGCAATTAAGTAACTAAGAGCTTGGTTGAAACGAAAACCAGAAGACCCAGTAGCTCTCCAGGACCAGGGTTGGAGACCCCTGATCTAGAGCAGCACAGTTCTAAACCATAGGTAAAAGACAAGTACATAAGAACACAGCCCCACCATAGCCTCCCACACCCATAACTTGTCTTTGATATTTAAGTTAATGGATTTGAACCCTTTTTGTGTGTAGAGTATCAAAACAAGTTCAAAAGTGAGGCATGGCAATTGGTCAGTTAGAAGTTTCTATGGCGATAGACATAGAGTCAGACGCATCACAAAGTGTACTTTTCCAACGATTGGATTGAATTGGCATCTCAGCCCATTGAATTGAATGGAAAGGCAAGGGCTGGACTAAAGAGCAAGCTCTGTAGTCGAGAGGTAAGTACAGGTCTTATGCTGATGTCAGTACAGTATTAACTCATCCACCATGAGTAAGTTCTATGGGGTGTGGTGGCTCTGTCATGTAGTCGTGCAGAAAGAGCGCAATGACTCCCGAAAAAGACCAAGCAGCTTAGTCTGAGGGGGGAATCGACAGTTTTTAATGAAGCTAATGCTTTGGTTGGGATCTTGTAAAGGCTGACGCCAAATGTCAAATTAAAGGGTGAAAAATTAATTACAGGCAGATATGAGCACGAGTTGCTGGAATTATCAGCACTCGGAAAAAGCCAACAAAAGGATTTATTTATAGTGCAGACATCCTACTCATGCCAATTAGGAGACAGATGTTTATAAAGGGACACCGTCCTGCATCTGTGGCCAACTGTACAATAATGTAATAAATTATTCGACAAACCTTGCTTTAGTGCTAGTGCTATACTGAATACAGCCACATATTGTAAAAAGAACGCTTTAAATAAGAAAGAATCAGAGAAAAAATCTTTTGATCTGTATTGTGTGCATGACTAGCAGTGCCTGCTGCTGGGTAGTGCTAAGAAAGAATCAGAGAAAAAATCTTTTGATCTGTATTGTGTGCATGACTAGCAGTGCCTGCTGCTGGGTAGTGCTATTCTCACCCCCTTATGCTGTCCATTGGGTGGCTGATCCTCTGGCTAATCATAAACACATAGTCAGAGGTTTCACACATTTCATAAAGCTCATGCTTTATTTATTTTGGATTATTATTATGATTATTATTAATAATAATAATAATAATAATAATAATAATAATGTTGTTGTTGTAGTATATATATTGTAAAAGATCCGCCCTCACCGCGGTTCGTTGCCCCTTTAAAACACTGACCCAGCACACACAAATGGATTTTTGAAGCGCGGTTGCGCTATTTTTAATGAAAACACACAAAACAAAATAAACAAAACAAACACCTAGCTCTCTTTGAGCACTAACTAAAACAAAACAGGAACCTAAACTAAACCACAGGACATCTAAGCTGTTTACCTGCATCAAAACAAACAAAATCACACACACAAAAAAGGACTCACTCTACCGTTTTTTCTTTTAAATTACGGCTGTACCCACACACCAGCACAGTCGGGCTTCTACCCTCTTCAGCAGCCGCCCCGAGCAGACTGACTGCTCTCCTTTAATACCGGGCACCTGGCTCCAATTTTCAATAGTAGCCAGGTGCCGGTAATGATCAACAATAAAACAATAAACAATTAAACAAAACAATTAACACAAATTAAACAATTAACCCAAAATATGCCTTACGCACAAGTTTTCCTGCAGGAAGGATTTAACCCCCTCCCTGCTGTCTCACACATCCCCCCCCCATGTCTTTTCAAGACATCGACCATACAACGGCCACCTCCCTCCACCCTTAAAAGACCACCCACCCTCAAGTCCACAAATGTCAATTTTCGCCCTCTTCCACGGGAGGGCTTGAGGTGGGTTAATCCCGGCGTTCCAGGAGGGACCCAGGACCGGCGAGGAGGGACCCAGACGGCTTGTCCAAGGCGACCATAGCGCAGACCGGTGACCGGAGCCAGGACTGACAGGAAGAGGCGTGCGCCTGTGGACCTGCATGGCGACCTCTGGAATCCCAGGTGGAGCGTAGCACTAGGCAAGGGGAGCGGAGCAATCAGCAGGGGAACGCTAGTGACCTCTGCCCCTTAGCGTAGCGGCGCCTGCCTCTTGCGCAGCGGCGTCTGGGATTCCAGGGGAGTGGAGTAAGGGACCAGGCAAACGACTGTGCCTGGCTGTACGGGCGACCTGGGAGCAAGGTCCAGCGCAGGGAGGTCTGGGCATTCCGGCCAGGTGTCCACGATGACGGGACAGGGAACCTCCTCAGCAACGCCGGACTCACTTGCACGGTTAGTTGTTCTAGAAGCGGCAGCTCCACCCCTCTGGCTCTCGAGATGGCAGTTCCACCCCTCTGGCTCTCGGGACGGCAGCTCCCACTTTGCAGCAGTAGCTCCAGTTCGGTCGGCTCCCGCTCCTGTATGAACAACGGGGCCACGCCCAGCTCCTGCCTCTGCCTCTCCATTTTCTTCGTCTGCTCCTCCTGAGCAGCGGTGTTCTTACTGAACCTCTCTATTAAATCTTTAAAATCCATTTTTGGGTCATTAGGGGCGCCCACACTCGCTGCCACCATATGTAAAAGATCCCGCCCTCTCTGCGGTTCGTTGCCCCTTTAAAAACACGGACCCAACACACAAATGGATTTTTTTGAAAGCGCGGTCGCGCTATTTTTAATTAACACACAACAAAATAAACAAAACAAACACCTAGCTCTTCTTTGAGCAATAACTGAAACAAAACAGGCACCTAAACTAAACAGGACAGCTAAGCTGTTTACCTGTAACAAAAACAAACAAAACCGCACACACAAAAAAGGCTTCACTCTACCTTTCTTTTTAAATACGGCTGTACCCACACACCAGCACAGTCGGGCTTCTACCCTCTTCAGCAGCCGCCCCGAGCAGACTGACTGCTCTCCTTTAATACCGGGCACCTGGCTCCAATTTTCAATAGTAGCCAGGTGCCGGTAATGATCAACAATAAAACAATAAACAATTAAACAAAACAATTAACACAAATTAAACAATTAACCCAAAATATGCCTTACGCACAAGTTTTCCTGCAGGAAGGATTTAACCCCCTCCCTGCTGTCTCACAATATATATATATATATATATAGAGAGAGAGAGAGAGAGAGAGAGAGAGAGAGAGAGAGAGAAAGATATATATATATATATATATATATATATATATATATATATATATATATATATATATATATATATATATATATATAGAGATATATATATAAGGAGCTGCCTTTCCATCTTGAAGTAATCATAAAAGGCCAAATCAAGATTCTGGATTTTTGCAAGGGAAACTAATCTCAGCAGTGAATCTGAATTCCATTAAGCTGAGATGCTGCAAGGGGCATTAGTCTGCTAAGTATCAATATCCTCCGCAGGCTGTTCTCAAGAGCCTCAGACGAGGAGGTAAGCCGTGTCAGGCTGTAGATTGTACAAGAGTACAGAGGATCACAGCCAGGGTGAATGAGCACGAAACAGCCTCTACAGCTAGCTGTGTGTATTAATACAGCACTAGAGGAAGGAAAAAATCACGAGCTCTGACATCTCATACTGAAGGGCAGTCTTTTCAATCGATCAAGACAATAGTGGATCCAAATACCGCTGTCATTAAAATCAGTAGAAGAAGGGGAGTCTGTCTGTCTCTTTTCAAAGGCCACTTCCTATTTTGTTTGTATGTTTAAACAGCAGTGCTTTTTAGGTCCGTCCCACCCTTTAGCTAAATTTGATAGAGACCCCCAAGGTGTCCTGGGGAGAACAACAGAAAGTGGCTAGAACAAATCAACCCATCCTAGGTTCCAGCACATATTCACTGAAAATCTCCTACAAAACCATTACACAAGCTTCAGTGTCAGTCACTGATACAGCATCATACTTGATGCGGAAAAAACAAGGGTCTGTATTTATGCTCATCAAAAAGCTTGTGGATCAATTGCAGCGTACCAAATTGAGTTTGATCCACTAGCTTGGACAAGCATTGGTACTATTGCTAATCCCAATTGCAGCATACCAAAAGCTGATTAACTCATTGGGATAATCAGTTAAACTAGGTCAAGTTTAGTACTGATTGCACCGTACTAAACCAGAGATCCACATTAAGTGGATTAAGTTAGTCCTGTGAAGATAGAGACTGCGCTAGTCTGCTCGCTCTGATTTGTCCCCTTACAAGCAATTCTGTTTGATATGAGTTACACACGTTTGCTCTTCATGTCCCTTATGTCCATATTACTTCAGCCAGGAGAGAATTCAGGAATGTGTAGAAGAGATCAATTAGGGGATTTTTGATTTGGAAAAGAACTAACCCGATTTATGAATATAGCTGTTAAATAGTCCTGGTATCTGAACCAATTACATATCAATCTGCATGCAGTTAATTGTGGAATTTTGTAATTTGTGACCTGGGTTGGCATGGCTCTTGTAGACCACAGTTCTGCAGATATTTGATAGTGGTCTGTGTAGAACCATATTGCTTTCTCTGTTAATCAAATCTTCCTCAGAAAGGTAATTCTTGGTTAGCAGCAGGGTTTTAGAAACAGCACCATGAAGTGAAGTAGGAAGTATTCTGTGACATAGTGTGAAAAATAAATGATACAAAATCAATCAATGCATGTTGTATTTAACTCTAAAGACAGCCATGACTCCAAGCTAAAGGTTAAACACATCCCTAGTGAATCAGGTGCCAATTTGTTGGCTTCTGTAGCACAAGAGCAATGATTGCTAAATGAATCAATGATTGCTAATGAATGTCCATTAATATTAATATGCACACTAGAAAATACTTAATACATTATTTATTGGGTATGAATGGTTTTAAATAAAGCAAATGAGGCATTCAATTAATTTATAGTGCATTATAACAAATGTTCATTAATATGCTTTGTTTTCCTTTCAAGTCTTCTGCTAGGTTCAATAGAGAGTTAGACGCCATTAGAATTAATAATAATAATAATAATAATAATAATAATAATTTAAAAAACCCAAACATTATTGATCAGTGTGAATGCGTCACGTGTTTATCCAGCAGCTGTTCTTAATTACAAAGCTGGACCAGAATCATAGTTCTTAATTGAATTGGAGGCAATTCGACTGGTAAGACCATTGCCCAAGATTTATGAAAGGAGTTTTATTATTTTTAATGAACATCGTCAAATGATAGTGATAATACGGGTAAAATTGGAATTGTGGGGAGTTTTTAAAAGGTAGGATTAGGTCAGGGTGCTGAGAGCATTTTGATTTACACCTGGTGCTAATAATGACACACAAGAAGGTGCATTTATGTCATTTGTTGGGTAAATAAGGGACTTTAATATCTGCCCATGAACAGCAAAACAAATGAGTGCGTTTACAACCCCCTCCCTTCTCCTCTCAAATCGAATTATGCCTAAAGTGGTCATTACACTGCCCAGTGTGACAAATAAACTGATTTAAACCACAGGCTTCCAGATTCCCTTTCTTGATAGATTCAATGGAGGGGTTATAAAACACTGACATTTTTCTGTGTTACGTAGCGTACAACAGTAACAATATAAACTAAAATTGCATCTGCCTCTGGTTAGACTCATTAATGTTTTTGTTGCGCTCTTAGGATGCAGAAGATAACTTGTAGTTGAGCAGCCCTCCAGTGCTAGATTGCCATTCAACACAAAGACACCATTATAATACGAGTGCATTTGCATGAAGACACCCTTAGCAGACCACAGCATCACCAGCAAGAGGCACAATGCATTCTGAACTCAGAGAATGATCAAACTCATAACACTTGTCATTAAGGCAGACCAGTCTTATGGTGTGTATCAAATAAGAATGTCCCTGAGAACTAAGGGCTTACATCTCAGCAAAACTACCTGCATACATAACAAGCAAATAACATTTTGCAGCCCAACAATAAAATGAGAGATGCCAAAGACATTTTATAAGATTAAATGCAGTATGAATTGATAGAAATTAGAAAAGCGAATTAATGCTGGAACTTTATGTTTTATCAGCAACATCTTAAAAGGACCAATCTTGCAGTGAAAAGAATACATTTGGAGGAAACCATTTGTGTTGCTATAGTGACTCAGGGCTCAGCTAAGGGATAGCGCTAGTACCATTTTTTTTTTTGTCGT
Source organism: Acipenser oxyrinchus oxyrinchus (assembly GCA_030684275.1). Classification (NCBI taxonomy): domain Eukaryota; kingdom Metazoa; phylum Chordata; class Actinopteri; order Acipenseriformes; family Acipenseridae; genus Acipenser; species Acipenser oxyrinchus. Next base: position 33,626,519 of record CM060253.1, on the reverse strand, counting down.
GTTCTCCCACTACTGAATAATAAATGATCCAAACGGCTGCTTAGATTTGAAAGCAGTCAATTCGGAAGTGGACGTACAGCAGCAGAAATGCAACACATCAAATATCTGCAACAGCGTCCACGCTTCCTGCCGTCAGTCGCCAGCAACAAGTTCAAGATCCAGCTACGGAACTGGCACGTTGCTGAACACATTTAGCTCCACATCGAATTGCTAACGATGCCTGTAGGCAGCTCTCAGAAATACATCAGACAAAAAAAAAAAACATCACAGCAAAAACAGAGCAAGATGTTGTTTATAATGGCAAGCTGTATTAATTGAGCCTTCAATAAATAAATAAAATTCTCTCCTTTTGACCAGAAGATCACGCTCAGTCCCTTCCACTGGGAAACAATCCACCCCTTAGGACCTGCTCCCTGTTGAAACATTTAATATAGTCTTAATAGAGGGTTTTTAATGCATTTTACTGTTCCTTTATAACAGACCATTTATTTTGGTTCTTTACATTTTGGCATATGTCTGGCATCGTTCTCTGCTGTATGATAAATTATAAATCATGCAAGTAATCGTTAAGTATTTGTCAAAATTTCTGTCTTCTTATCCCATGCATAGAACATATGCCACAATACAACTATGTGCAATCGTAATTCCTGAGCACAGTCTTCATTTCTGAAGGCACGAAGAACTAGTTTAGTTGTGTAATATGGTATAGATGGATGCATGGAGAACATTATGTGGTTAACATTGTAAAATACTAATTGGCACACAGACAAATCTGACAGTCTTAACTGTTTTATTGCCATTTATTTAAAAGGAACTTTTGTTTTGTAAAATATAAATACAAATAAGGTTTTTTTTTATTTTAATTAAAGAAGTTTTAACACAGATCCAAAAAACAATACACACATCAGTCAGAAACATTTACTGTAATCCTCACCCTTTTATATACAAAGTTCAGGCTGGTTTTCCTGCCAAACATTTTAGTATTTTTATTTGTAATATCTTACAAAAAACCACATGAAAAAATATTTTAAAATGTTCATCTTTAAATAAAAAGGTCTAAAGTCAAAACCAAAGTCAGAACACAGGTATAAAATAATTTCTCCTGAAGTTTAAACTTTGAGAGAAAAAAAAATAATAGGAGAGGTGTCTTGCTGAGACTGGAAAAGAACTCCATTCACATTAAAAAATAACTTGATTTCAACCAATATATTTTCAAGTTTACTATCAAACATTTGGAAGTGCACCACGTTGAATAATTATAAAATCATAACAAAAAAACAAATCTCCCTAAAGTCATGTGGCAGATAGACACACACTAATAATATATATATATATATATATATATATATATATATATATATATATATATATATATATATATATATATATTATATACACACACACACACACACACACACACACAAAACATCTATTTCTTTTTCTTCTGTTTTCTTATTGTTTTTCCAAATGGAAAGAAATTGTAAAATTGACCCTTGAAATGTATACATTATTCTGACTGGGGGTGGTGGAGAGAAGACATTATGAAGGTGTTTAAAAAGAAAGCAATCTATAAAAACAGATTAAAAAACAAAATCCTTCTAAATGATATCGGAATAATCCAATTGCCTAGGCAGTGATGTTATCCAGTCTTTGTTTTCTCCAATATGTACACTATGTACAAATATTTATACATATATATTTAAAATTTCTCTATTTATAAATCCTCTGTTGAGAGTTCAGTGAATGGATTGCCTGGAAGGTCAGGACCTGTCCAGAGAGACGGTGGCTCCCCCCCGCTTCTCATCCAGGCACTCCAGTGTGGAGCCCAGCAGCCGCACCAGTTCATCGGTGAACTCCACCAGGTCCAGCAGCTCCTTGCTGTCGGAGACGAAGGCCTCCAGGTCCTCGGGGCATGTCAAGAGCTGGCTGAGCGACGCCTGCTTGTAAAACTCTGCCTCTGCGATTGTCACCACATCAATGTGAGAGAAGCTGCAGCGGAACCCGCGGGACGTCATCTTCAGCCTCTTCAGCACGTCTGAAAGGAGCAGCCAGTTCCGAGGCCTGCAGGAGAAGGGGGGGGCGAGACGTCAAGGTTAAAACGGCTGTCAGATTTCCCTAAAATATATGCATTCTTTGGGGTTTATAACCTTTTTAGAAAATTGACAAGACAGCAGTTGACTTTTGTGCTTTGCCAGGAGTTTCTAACTTCCTCCCCCAACCTCTGGATGCAACTAAGATTTGCTTGACAAACACAATATGCTAAAGGGTTACAAAGGTATCACGGCACCACTGGGCATTGTGGAGTTGCCAAATGACCCAAAGAAACAACCTGTTAATCTAATAATTATCCATGATCAAGACTGACTGCAGCACTGATTACAGGTCTTAGGAATGTTGAGCGCATAGTCCTGACTTGGTGGATACTCAAAACAAGCTGTAAGTAACAGGAATGCGGTGTAGCATCAACAAGCCCAGGAGAGAAGATTACAGCTTTTGTATCACAGCTTCCCCTTTAAAAAACATCTTTCTTCTCTTTTAACCACTGAAGGAATGTCAAGGATGCTGCTTTGCCATCGAAGGATAGAAGTACCGACATGAAACAAAGCCGACTGAAGTAACCTAACCTTTTAGCACTGGAGAAGTATTATCAGGGGCATTACTAGGTGTCTGCAAAATGTGGAGTATGCTGTGGAAAGCATATTTCTACTAAGGGTGTGGGCAGAACAAGCTAAAAGTATTACATTTGAAAACGTATTAAATGTGTTTCCGGACGATGCATCCTGGTTGATACCTAGAGCCTGGGTTGGGCTGGGCTGACAATCTGCTTGATTTGTTTTGTTATCGTCAAGAAAGCAGAACATAAACACTATGATCCAAATCACTGCATTTTATAAGCCGCTGCTTGTAGCGTGCAAACCTGTCTAGTAGGGGTCAGGTTACTCAGTAGTCTATTTTATGGACTTGCTGTCGTCACATCACACAATGGTTCAGAGCAAACAGTCTGCTGTCACAATGAGCCCCCCATCCCCCTCCCTCTCGATCCATCCATCACTCGCTCTGTCCACTCACTTTAATAACAATACAATCTATGATCCTGTGCATAGGGAATTCCCAAGAATGGAAACAGCATTTACATGTGTGTAAGTAACGCAGCTTTCTTACCCCTGAGAGAGAGACACCTGGATGTTATAGCATGGCAGGAGCGGGCGGTCGGAGAACTCGAACGCGAACACTTCTTTAAAGTCCTCCTCCTCCTCAGTGTCGCTGGGCCCCGGTGGGTTGGCCAGGATGTCAAAAGCTGCAGTTTCATCGTTTGGCTCTGTTGAAAAAGATTTCAGTAAACTTATTCCGTCATTCCCCACAATATAAAACATTCCCACGTGGGCATGCTCTTGTTATATCGTCTTTGATCATTTTCCATTTGGGCTCTGTATGCATGTGCCTAGCTATACACAGGGCCATGGAAGCTCAATGAATTGCCTGGTGCTACACTGGGGTTAGATGATAAATCCCATATGCAGCTTTGTTGCCTGAATTCTTCAGTCTCAGCAGGTTCCTGGCAGATCTGCTAAATGTACAAACTCTTAGCAGTGAAAACAGCTTACTGCCCCTAGTAATGCCAGTTTCTTTCAAGAAAGATCATGCTTTTCAAGCCCTCATAAGAACAGTGAATTATGCCCCCCCCCCCCAGCTGTCGTCGGGGTGCACTTGGCAATACGAGACTGCCTGGATCCCTGGTGACCACAGCCCGGCTCTTGTGAGATAGCTCTAATTACTCGCGGGTACCTCTGGGAAGTCGTCTGCTCAATATCAAACAAACACTCAGGACTGACTGAGATACTCGCTTAATATATTTAGCTGTGTCTAACCGGAAGAAAAAATAAAAGGTGCAGTCTCGAATTCATTAAGGATCAGACGTGCCTCACATGTTGAAATATCTGCACCAATCTGTATATTATTATTATTATTATTTATTAAGCAGACGCTTTTATCCAAAGCGACTTACAGAAATTAAACAAAATATAAAAGTATATAAGTTATAGGCAAAAATGCAAAACACATATACAATATACACAAAATAAATATAAATTAAAGGAAAATACAAATATATAAAATAGGAATTTACAAATAAAAAGGTTGATGAAGTGGGTTTTAAGAAGATGGCAGAAAACAGTAAAAGACTGAACAGTCCGGAGGATAACCAGTAGCTAGTTCCACCACAGGGGGTCAAGGGAAGAGAAGGAGTGAGCATGGGAGGAAGGAGGAGTGAAGAGAAAGCATAACAAGGTCGGCCACTAGAGGATGAGCGGAGAGGGCATAGAAGGAGACACGAGGGATTGGAGATAGCAAGGGGCAGCATGATGAATAGAGCGATAGGCAAAGCAAGTGTCTTAGAATTAGATGACAACATGTCCTTTCTCAACACTTAACCACAGCTTATCTGGAAATTTCAGCTCTTATGCAGCTTGCCTTGAAACATGTATTCATCCATAATTCTAAAGGACTCCTACCATACAAGAAAAAAACAAAACACAATTGGCTCTAAGCGAGGCCTCAACTGTTGCAATTTTTAAGTCAAGATTGAAAACCTATTTTTATGATTTATCATGTCAATTTTTGTTTTGCTGCTCTTTATTATTTATTTTATGTACTAGGCTTTTACTGTTTTTATGGTTTGTGCAGTTTTATTGTTGAACTGTAGTTTTCTGTTAAGCGCCTTGAGCTGGCTCTGCCATGAAAAGCGCTATACAAATAAAGTTTGATTTTATTTGATTTGTCAAACCGAAGGACTACTTTAGTTTATTATACTTGTATTTCAAACATGTGCAACCTGACAAAAATATCTTAATAAATAGCACAACAGATATGCCCCCCCACTCCACTCCACTCCACAGACCAGTCAGCTTAATGCCACAGACAAGAACTGAAGACATGCATTGAATGTTATTTTTTTAAAATAATGCCACAAAAAGAAAATAAAATAAAAATAAATGCCACAAATATTCTGGCTATCATTCATTTTTTCTTAAAATCATGATTCAGCTCAGTTATCTAACCCTCCTCCCTCAATAAAGTAAACAGCACAGCTCTGGCAGCGTTTCTCCCCTGGTGTCTTGGATAATGCCGACAGGCACATTCAGCAGGGATGCTCTGCAGCGCTCTCCTCGTTCGCAGCAAGCTGTTTCACGCTGCTGTGAACACTGTTCTGCTGGCTGCTTGCTTGCTGGTGTTACTGCACATCAAAACAACAAGCCCTGACTCACCGCACACACAGCTGCCGTAGAAGTCCCAGTACAGGCCAGGGTCATCGTCTCTTCGGCTCTGCAGGTCAGCAAAGTACTCTGAAGGAGAAAAAACAAGATGACAGGGTCTCATCAAGACAAGCAATGGACAGCAGCATCAAGGGTCTCAATCCACTGTCTGGGTGAGTTATTAACCAGCAAACAGCACAGACAGGGTATCTCTTTTTTGTTTATTTAATGGGAGGATAATCTGGCAGAATGTGAACAAGTAGACTCCACATCTAACTGCCAAATGAAGGTAATTAATCCTTTGCCCTTAGGGACTGTTGGAACAAAGGGAATCTCAACCCCAGTCATGCAATTGGAAATGATGGATGCAGCTTAACATTTTTTCCACCATTTACCATAGCTTCATTTTTACAATGTACAGCATTACATAAATCCATCAAAAATGTAATCCATTAGTTAATTCATATACATATATAATCATATTCATATATAATCAAATAATAAACAGTGCATCATCAGAAACTTACTGGCCTTGTTTTTGCTACTTTAAGTACAGTACAATCTTTTACATAAGTTGGTAAGAACAAAGACCAATATGTAAGCAACGTAACCAGTATAAATGAAATTTGATTAAATTGTTCAGGCATTGCTTGGTCTAGATTGCAATTTCCCAGTTTCAATCTTGTAAGCACCTCACTGCGGTAGGGCATTGCAGCCTCTAACATTGAGCAGAAAGTTCTAAATCACTGGAGGGACGTATGAAGTAATTAAACAGCAACACTGAGAAGGGCTGATTAGGAAAATAATGAGGAGCGTGAACAACACGACGAGGGGATGTAAATTAGAAGGGGGAAGACGAGACACAACAACGCTTTTACAATTTATTGCACATTTTCACGGACCATGCGAAAGCCCCTGTAAAGACGCAACATCAAATCACACAAGAGATCCTTCAAAGAGAGTATCGTCACCTGTGTCTCAGTGCCTAGTAGATAAAGATGTTTTATCACCACTCACTGGATGAAGGGAAAGCATATCAAGTAACAAGGGATGGATTTGTTACCTGACTTAAAACAGTCCCGAGAAAGTAAACAAGTGCAAAATTCATGGTCAAAACAAGATCGTTCTCAAACCAGTGTGGCCTCACATAAAACTTCATCTGGCAGGATCATTTATAACCCCCAGTCCACTCTGATGAAGGAATGACTAATTAGGGACATGATGAATAGAAGTAATTTGATATGTGTGTAGATTAGAAAAGGGGGAGTGTGGGTGGAGGGAGGTCCCTTAAATAATAAAATAAATAAGACAGGAAGGCTTTTGTTTTACAGGATACGGTCTGAAATCAGACAGGCACAAACCACCATTGAATGATTTGGACAGAGAACAGAAGAAAAACACACCCACAATGTCATCATAGCATATGGGTAGTTGAGATTCTGATTTGGAGTGGATTGACTGCAAGAGAGTTGGGGTGGGACGGTGTGCTCAAGAGCCGATTATAATAATAAAAGGGGAGTACACAAAGGGCACGGATCCCACAAGCACACTTGGACAGGTGGGTGGGGGAGCACAGGAACAGTGTCATGGGTAAAAGACAAATAAATAAAATAAAAACAAGGGAGATAGGAGTGGAGTTAAAAGGTAAACAAAATAAATAATAAAAATTGAGTTGGTGTGAATTTAGGGCTCTTACTACTATAGCCTCAGCACTAGATGCATTCAAACCACTATAAAATGGCTACATATCCAGGAATGTACAATGCATGTTTTTCATGAACATACCATGTTGTGTAATTAGAGATAATGCTGCATTGTTAAAAGTACCAGCACACTGTGACTTCAGAAGGGGGACCAAAAAAACCCCAAAAAAAACTCACACGTGCCTATCTTGTTGTTCTCTGGTTACTACGGCAACCGGAGAGCAGGAAACAAGCATTTTAAATGCTAAGTAGCAAATAATGATTAAAGAATGAATGGCACGAGAGGCCTAATTGTAGCTAGGGGGAATGGGTTCTTGTGATGCCAAACGCAGCATTTTTGTTGCATTCTCTATCCCCCACCACCCCCCCTACTTAAGCATGAATATTACTGGCTTCTTTCTCATTATCTGTAGGTCAGGCAAGCGGTGCAGTGATCTTTTGTATGTGCCCATCACTCTCTTCTGTTTCGTTAGCTATGTCTCTCCATCTCTTTAGTTCGTTATTTACCCGACTGAAACTCAGTACCTACCTTAAATTATAGGTTACCATAATAGTACCTTAATTATAGGTTGGTTAAGAAGTAAATGCAAACCCAGGCTGTGAGTACAATTAACGCAGGACAAATGCCTTTCGCAACCAGCCACCCCTACAGCAGTGTGCTGGGTTCCATGCAGTATGCCCGAGTCTTTGGATTGGGAGGACGTGGGTCAGATCCCCTGGCCAGGATTGCCTGAGCAAGGACTGAGGAGGAGGAGAGTCTGAAATAACAATCTCGGTGGCAGGCTACCTGCCTGTCTGTAAAGTAATTGGGTCCTACTTGTTATCTGAAGAAGAGACAGGTGCCCACTGGAGCTCAGCTTGTGAAATGATACCACGTGTCTAACGAAGACACCGAGTCTCACAGGAACACGATGGAGCCGCAGGGAGGGATTGATTCAATAAGCTCCAGGCGGATTGGGGGATGGGGGATGTCTACACTAACATAATGTGAACAGAGACTGTGCAAGACATGGCTTTGTTTATTAAGCTATTTCCTCGTCTGGACAGGGAACTTGCAGTCCAGTCCTGTTATCACTGATGCCACTCAAGCTCAAGTTTCATAAAAGCCAAAAATCTGTAAGCAGCAGACCTGTTAAAAATGAAACATCCAGTGTCTGTGTTTTACTTGATTTCAGACTCCTGCAAGTATATTCAAAAGAACTGGCCACAGCTGATTTGTAATATGCCTGTGTATAGGGGAACACTTCAGACTTCAGCATTTTCTTTCAAAAGGAAAACTTTACACATGCCACATAAAATGCCTGCCTGCAAATAATTGACATAAATCCAGGAAAACTGCGAATTTTACTTTTTGTACAATCACTATCTAAAAATCTAGAGAAAAGATGAGAGTCGCCTTTCTGACTGCCTAGTGAGTTCGGTTTTGCTTTTTGGACCAAGCCAAGTTTCCACTACTAGTTGCTTAGCAACCTAAAAACACCAGTAAGCACGTTGAAGGTTAAGCAACATCCTTCCTTCCCGAATAGTTCAAAGTTTCAAACTGAGACAGCTATTTCTGGCTCTTCCAGTGGGGTGAAAACACAGGGAGTCGTGTATGGGGGGACAGTCTTTAAGCTTTTGATTCCTACCTGACAGAAACTTCTCCATCAGGTCGCTGTGGGTCATCTTGAGAATGCTGCGCCCCGAGTAGGTGGCGAGAGTGGGGTCCGCCCCATAGGAAAGCAGCAACCGAACGATATCCAGGTGGTCATTCTCCACAGCGTCATGGAGAGGCCTGAATGAAAACAACAAGGAAAGGGATGATTTAGCCTCTCATCAAAACATCAGAAAACATGTCCGTGTGTTGGCATTGTGGTGTCTGGAATGAGCATGCTGGCCTGCTGCCTGCTGGTAGTAAAACAAGACGTGCTTGTGTGTGTGCGCGCGTTTGACCCCTATTATCAAGCTGGATCCCTATTATAGATTCATGGCAGCACATGACGCTTTTGGCAGGAGTCAAAAGTACCCTTTAGTTATCCACAGAGCAGGAATAGGAGTTGTGCAAGGCAGTACCTGGACTCAAATGTGTTGATGTTGTGAATGTATGAAATTTCCACCAGAAGAAAAGAAGAAATTCCATATTATCCTTGGTTATTGCTACAAAGCCACAACATATAAATATCCACCAAACAAAGTTGGACCTTGCTGCTTGCTGACCGTTTGTTTTAGATTGGAGGTTTCAGGCTGAAACTGGGGCTTTGCCCCCAGCCTGATTGTAAAGTATCCTTCAAGCTGCAGGGCAGTGTCTTTAGAGAAGGGGCTGCTCACCTGGTTCCATCCTGGGCACTGCAGTTGACGTCAGCTCCATACTCCAGGAGGTGCTGCACAATGGACAGCCAGCCCCTGGCACAGGCTTCATGCAGAGCACAGTACCCGGCGTTGTCACGGTGATTCACATCACACACCTTATTTTCCAAGCAGTATAGAACCACTTCCTTTAAAAGAAGAAAAAAAGACATTGGAATGGTTATGCATGAAGAGTCCTGTAATTGAAAGGAGTTTGTCAGGCTTCACTCAAGGACACGTTCTGCATTGTCTGCTTTAACAGAATAGGTGCCGGAGGGTTTTTTAGCCAGCCTTCCAGGACGGGTAAAATGGATTTTTTTTTTTTTTTTTACACAGCACATTTCTGGCATACATGTACACGAATGGGTATTTTATCCCTTGAGAGACACATCTGAAAACATGACAAATCTCAATGGATTTTCATGGCTATCCAATTAAAAAACAATTTCTTATGTCAATAATCTACACCATCTTGATTTTGCTACCCCCCCCCAAAAGAAAACCAGTGATTAGAATACCTTTCATGACTTGGTTTTGTTTTGTAGGAAATCTAAAAACAGGCATATTGCATTGATAATTGGTTTAATGTGCAGGTTGCCAAGGTCAGTCCCGTTCCATCTTTTAACTTGACAGGAACAGAAATGAGCAGTGTAGCTACATTCGATATCGCAACACAAGGGCTGAAAACATCTCATTTGAACTTGCTGCAATCTTTTAAAATTCCTATTTCTATGCAAATTCAGCAGGCTCGACCAGAGACTTTTATAATTCTCCCTTCTTTGCGGATTGGGGGAAAAACGAGAATAGCTCATCCAATCTGTCCACAATGGTCAAATTAGAATTTGGACAAAAAAAATTATATAAATTATAAAAATCCACCTTCCAATCTGCTGGGTTTACAGTCAGTACTCATTCAGGTTTCTTAACCATCAAAAAACTGTTTTCTGAAATCCAGCACACAAAGAAGCTCTAGATTAGGGGCTATTTAAAAAAAAAAAAAAAAAAGCACTTTTAAAAATTCAGATAACCATTTCAGCTTGTTAAATATTGTGCCGACTAAAAAGATGAGGGACAACAGTACTGGCTATACAGTGAGGCACGGTGCTGACTGGCCTCCTCTCCTAGCTCTGAATGCACACCTCAGTCCTGACCTGGATACACCCTGCTATTCAGTACGGGACTCTTTCAAGCAAGATTTCCATGTGACCTAAGCCAGATTCAAAGCCATGGTCCCCCACTTCTGTGTGTATAGTATTAAAGGATTCAAGACTTTGGAAATTGAAAGACTGGGTTATTAGGATTTTTATGGACAGAATTGACATTAAATGGTACTGATTACACCAAGATGTAATTAATACTGCAGATGCTTTATCTGCCACTTGAATAAAACTCTATACTATACTACAGAGAATGAACCATTTTCTTCCAAAATTAACCATTACACTTCAGCACTGTGTCATTGCCTAGCCTTGCTTTTGAAGAGTAATGTATTGGTGGCCAGCTATACTGCCTCTGTGACTGGCAAACGTATCGTATTTTAGGATTCAAATCTACCATTACACATATAAACTACGACACCAATTGCAGATAATAGACACCAAAGATAAACCGGGACAGAAGCTTCTAAAAATCTGGTGCATAATATATGACAAATCTAACATTTTACCTAACATGAGATATACTTGGAGTGGAAACGACAATATTATTATTAAAAGCACTGCAGAAAGACCCCTCCTTTCACAGTGCAGCCTCACCACATTTGAAGTTCTATCTCTTAGTGGATTGCCAGTTGTTAGCTGGTAAACACAACCTCAGCTGACAAAGAACCCTTCTCACACACACACACACACTCTCTCTCCACTCCTTCCCCAACAGTGTCCTAAATCTAGTGTAACAGACGCATCATCTCTCCTCGGGAAAAACTCATCCAGCGCATTTGTAGCATTTAGTTACGTGCTTCTTGATTTCATCGACTCGGGGATTGGTATCTAGGATACAGCATGAAGCTGCTCCATTACCAGGCCTGCACTAACCAGAGTAACGTGGATCACAGCAAAAGCTAATGAGCTGTCTGTCCGAGGCTTGAAAATAACCCAGGTCACATGACTACAAGGATCGAGTTTACAGCAGGCACTCACTGCTTAAGTAGGGAGAAGGGGGGGGTGTCTGGATAGAATCGGAGAGGGATCAGTATGCCTGAGCGTACCACACAGAATTTGTAATTAATCTTTTCTGTAGATGGAAGAAAGGAAAAAAAAAAAAAAAAAGATTTATTTATTCACCCGAATAAATCAGCGAAAGAAAGCTTCATGTTCCGGCTTTGAACACTTCTTACTGATTTCAGCAGGAGAGGAGCGTCAGCATTACAGTGGCTGAGGTTTACCTCAGGAATATTTCCCCAGGCCAAGGCTTTTACCAGCCAGGATTTTAAATGGTGAAGCAGGAAATGAGAAGTGTCTGTGTGACTAACAGCTCAGGGGGAAAAAAATATATATATATATATATATATTGCATTGTTACTAACATTTCCCTGACTGAAAAGACATTTCCACAGCTCACTCTCTCTCACGTACTTGTCTGTGCACAGTTTCAATGGAGAAAGGAACATCTGTTTAGATAAAAGATTGAATCCTTACTGGCAAATAAAGTCTAGGTGAAAATGCAGATCGATACAAATATTGTATATTCCAATTAAACTGTCTTCCTTCTAATAAAAAATAAATAAAAGTATACTTATAAAGCCAAGAATAATTCCTATTTTTTCACCTTTTTCCCTCGTAACACCAGGCTTCTGCTTTTGCAATGAAACGACTCCAGAGACCGAGTCAAGACTTGACTTCAGTGTCTGCAGGGGGTTCTGACTGGGAAGTGGTGCAATTCCCATGAAACAGTACCACAGCCTGCCCTATCTGGAGCGGTGGGGGCTACCAGACGACATGCAAGGGAATCTGAACCCTGTGTCAGCCCTGTGCTGCTGCTGCTGCTGCTGCGTACATCCCCGTGGTGTTCTTGTGCGTGCTTGTCAGTCGCTGGCGATACAGGAGAGCGCGCAGGGCTTTTCTTGGTTTGGCAGCTCAGAGCCTCTGGGTTATTAACAAGGCTGCCAGTAACCACAGCAGGTAACTCCAAGACCAGACGCAAACCATGAAGTCTCAATTTGCGATTTACCTCATTAACATTTTAAAACAGTGCCAGCATGCATCAAAAACCACAGTGAGGATGAGTGAGTGAGAGAGAGAGAGAGACTGAACACAGCAAACACCTGCAGGAACACACATCACAAGCCTGAATTAACATGGTATCTGCAAGAGGACTTAACATAGACTTGACTCAAACCCTACAAGCCATTAACTCCTTTCCGCCCACATGACACCCCAAGAGTCAACTTATCTCTTTTAAACCATTTTACCCTGCAACTGGGACAAAGCAGCAATACAATGCAAGTTATCTGGAAAACATCCTCCTTCTACCCCACTAAGATGTGCAAAAAATGGTAAAAATTTTTTTTAAAAAAATTAAAAATGGTAAAAAAAAACCCACATCACTTGGTGACAAGTGGAGCTTGACAGACACAAAGCCCTGAGAGTTCAGGCTGGTGTTCACATCTCATGGCGTTTTGCCAAAATAGCCTCAATATTCTGATCCAATCTGGGAATCCTAGAGGTCCTTATCTGCATCTGACACAGCCTAGCAGGCAGCAATCATTTGCAATTTATTGTTCAATAAAAGTCTATAGAATATTGGATCTCAAGCCCTCAAAGGAACAGCTCACTTCAGCCAACAGACCTTTCAGTCCTGACCCTCTCAGTCAGTAAGGTTGTCAATTAGTGCTAGTTGTGATAGAACTTTCTATTGCAGCCAATTCCATTCACCATGAACTGGGCAGAGAACTCAAACTCGTTTTGCATGCTTCTGAACTGCCAAGAGATGCACATGAATAACAGATTGTCTTGGTAATAATGTTATTCATTTCAATTGCTTTTTTTTTTGCATGGAAAATTAATCAATCTATTGATGCAACAAAAAAGACTAGAACCTGCAATAAACAGTTTCATACACTATAATTTTACAAACTAAATCAATATATAAAATAGACAAAAAAAGCAATGAAATATGGAACTGAAAGGACAAAGAAACACAATAGAGCAAAAAAAAAAAAAAATTCAGAATAATCACTAAAACTTAAATTTTAAAACCATCAAAATGTGTGCTCAAAAATCTATGCACAATTATTCATGATTATATTTATTTTTTCTGCTTTTGACAAAGAAAAAAAAAACTGAGCCAGACCTGGGAATAAGCAGAACTCTATATATAAAAAGCCTACAGTATTAGTGCCAATTAAAGCAGTGAAAGACTAAAAAGAAAAGAGGGTCTCGAGAGACACCCATGTAATGGTCTAAAAGAGCACCTATTTAACACCTTCCATACAAAGCGCCATCACCAAGAGGATTAATTAAACCCAGGATGGAGAAGTGCACTTGTCGGATAACTGATTGCGCTTTAATGGCAAAGAGCAATTTCACCCCCAAAGAGGTATTTCACAGCAGAAAGACTACAGTACAGCCTCTGAATGGCTTTCACATTGTAATATTTCATTTCTCCATGAAGAAGCCTAACAGACAAAGGGGAGGGTGGGGCAGATAGAACCTTGAGAGTCTTTCTTTTGAAGGGTTAATTTAGAAGCCCTTTCTTTCTCAGGAGGTACAGTGGCTTAATGAACTAAGGATGTTGCAATGGGGGTTGCAAGCCCCTGGGGAGTACAGAGGGGAGGGAGGTTGATTCAGGCAGCTATGCTGTACAGTGCGCGATGGTGAAGACCGCCCATCCTAGTACACAGCACAGACAAGAGCAGGGCGGCACACTAACAGACAGGCAGCAGCTGCCAAGGAACCTCCAGCTGCTCTGCTCCTGTCTCCCTCCCCAGCAGCTGTCTCCAACAAGGGTGGGGAGAATACATCCAGACACGGTTCCAAAATAACATTTAAAAACGGGGTTCTGTATCATTCACTTACTCTACACTTTTCATTTCAAACCTGAAGTAAAACACGTTGCAAATAGCCATTCAAATACACAATTCTCCAAAACCATGATAGCCAAGATTTCTCACGAAGGAGGAACAATTAATTGGAGTGTATAAAATAATGGCTGTTTAAAAGCATGATGTAAAAACGTTTGTACATTTTTGTATGTTGCTAGCTGACAAATTTGAAGTTAAATCCAGACTATATATGTTACAAGGTTTTTCAGAGTGAAAGCATTGTATTGTGGCTGAAATTGGTTTGAAGGGATCACACACGCACACACAGTGGAGAAGTGATATTTTCCAGCGCTTGTGCTAAGCTTTTGCTTGGTGCCTGTCGGGGCACGCTGACACGCTGACACTCTGCCTTGCAGTGCATTAATGAAATGTGAGGAGGCAGCGCGTACGGCAGCGGGGCTCCAATGAAGAAGGAAGTGGGTGTCACCAACAACAATCCAAGTCACAAAAGCAAGAGGAAGAGCGGCTTCGAGTGGCGGGGCGAGGGAGGAAAAAGAAAAGAAAAGGGGCTTACCTCGTAACCCAGGCGGGCAGCCCTTTGTAGCAGCGTCTCGCCAGCATTCTTATTCACAATCAGCCTTCTCGCTTCAGGTGGCATGGGCCGGCTGATGGGGGTCTCCTGAAGGGGGTTCCCAACAGGCAGAGGGGAAGGGTGGGTGCTCGGCGACTGCAAGAGGCTGGGGGTCTGAGAGAAGCTGGGGCAGGCCTTGGGGGCACTAGGCTTGGCCGCCGAAGAGTCATAATCCGAAACAGAGGCTGTCCGTTTTCTGGAGGATCTCTTTACGCTGACCTGTCAATGCAAAAGGCAGTGTGTGTAACAGGTGACAATAAGACAGTTTTCTTACAGTTACATGGGAAATAAGAAGGGGTTTGAAGGATAATGAAAGACAAGCTATAAAGCGGTTTCAAACAGAAAAGATTAAAAAAGGGGGGCGAGGGCAATCATCTAGATCTATAAAGTTTTATGATGAGGCAGCAATTTGGTATTTCACAGCGCATTGCAGAAAGATACAGACAGCACTGCACCATGTGGAGCGGTTAGTGTTCTGGAGCAACGAATGTGATTGTGTGCGTCTGTAATCTGTAGTTTTAATAACACTTCAAATAGGGTAGCTCTTTGATACGGTGTAGGAGAGAGATGTGTTGAGGATGGGATTAGATTCTTTGTAAAAGAAAAAAACAAAAACTAAACAAAATGCAGAAAAAAAAACAGCGATGCTTTACACTTGCAGTCATACCAACATATCTCTTATCGAAGATACGCAACTGGTATTCCTGTATGCTGCAGCTAAGTATGAAACAGTTCCACAAATCTCCTCGGAATCCAGCGGCTGCTCACCTTTTCTTCCCCGTGCTCAGCGTCGGTGCTCTCATCTCCGGTCACAGATGTCCTCCTGCGCCCCCTCAGGCTGATGTGTTTGGTTTTGCACTGCCGCTTTCCTTTGGGTTTCTCAAAGTCCACGTCACTTTGCAGCCTGGGCGTGTCGCACTCCTTCCCTGCCGCAGGGGACTTGCACAAGCCGCTGGTCTTGCGGTGCTCCTTCAACCTCTGTCGCTTGTCAGAGAGCCGGGACCCAGACTGGGGGGTCTTTTTCCTGAGCACAGCTTCTGTGGTCGAACTCGATTCAGGGCACGTCCCTTTGCACGGTGGGGAGGCAGGAAGAGTGGGTAAACCTTTAACACAAAACACACAAAAAAAGTCTTTAGGAACAGGTGCTGGCTGGGTCATCACTAAAATGCAAATGCTTTGCTTTCCTGACTGCCAACATTATGAGCAAGACTGACCTCTGCTTGCAGAGGAGGTTTTCAGTGTACTGCATAAAAACACCAGGGAAAGCTCAATACGCACGGGAGAGTAGCAAATCAGACGTAGATCACAAACACCTGAAAATGTCACTTAGACAGGAAAACCTACAGTACAAAGTGAGAGCTTCTTTTAAGGTCTGCCGTGGCTCTTTGAATATATAGTGTGCGGCTGTTTGACTAGAGAACAGTACACCTTCTATTGCAGAGGCCTTGCTTGGGAGAGCATTTTGTTAGTTTCTTTTAACCTCGCTAACCTTTTAAACCATTGGCAAGTAAAAGTAAAATGTGAAAATTGCATTAAAACACAGGTGCATAGTGCATAGGACTCTTATGGGCACATGTGACAGCGATGACCTTAGTAGACTGACAGATGTTTTTCACATACATACACATTCATATCCAATATGATAAGCAAAACAACCAGGTAATAATGCAAGACTCAAGTGACGATTAGGAAAAAATAATGTCTTCTATATATTAAAAAAAAAATCTGGAGGCAAGCTGGAAATCATCTCTCTTTCTGACCAGCTCTCTACAGATACCCTTTTACTTGGTGCCTCCGATTCCACAATACGATAATAAATGCAGCACACCCCATTTTGGAATCCAATTAAAATGCTTGCAGTTGTTTTGACGGTCCAGCCTCAACCTTAGAAGGCCAGGAAAGGGTTAGCAGTGTTTTGTTATGCTAATCCTGACCCCCTGCACTCGCCCCTCAATATGAATGTTTTAAAATGCAATCGTAAGTTAGCCTCAGTATTCCGTAAATAATTTATTCAGTTGCGCTTGAAACAAATGTGCTGCCAGAGGAAAGGAAATACAGCCAGTCTCATGACCGGCTGCACCACACACACACACGTTTAGTTTGATATGGCTCGCTGCAAACAGAGCTGGACCTGCGCTACACAGCAACCGCTGTACACCACATTAATTTCTTTGCTCTTCTTTTTTCAATTGAATTTTAAAGTGGCTGCATGCTCAACACTCCTGGTAGATTCAGAAACAAGTCTTTGAGTCAAGACGTAAATCTTTCTCCTTGGATAGCAAATCTATTCCATTCCATGGTACGGCTCACAGCAGTGAGTGCTGTCTAATGCCCCCACCCCCCCACCCCCACCGGGGAGAGCAAAGAGGATCTGGTTTCTGTGGATTGTCACATCCAGTACATCTTACACATTACCTCACACACCACGTTCCCTGTTCAGAGTCAGGGGACTAGATAGAGCAGTGTTGTGGCCCCAGTCCTGTAGGCACCCACAAGGTCGTAAGAAACCAAAGCTCCACGCTGACAGACCCATCAGATTACAAGCATTTTGTATCTGTACAGTAGTTTATTTATTAACCTTCAAAACATTAACTTTCATGTCAAATAGAAAAGGAATCCCACCCCGATCTCTAGAGTACCCTACTGGTGATGTTTATGAAAATGTCATTAAATTGAATAATAATTATTCCCCTGTGAATATGTTGGCTCATTAGTGCGCAGCATGCAACAAATTAATAAATAAGCAAATGGCAATAAGGAGAGGTTTTAGTGAATGTAGAATAATGTGCACAGAGATCAGAAGGCAGTTTACTACTTCATGGGCTAGTTTAAATTAGCCACTGCACGTTAAGGCTAGGAGGAGCATGTTACTATGTATTATCTAGATGCAATCTTAAACACCTCCAGCCAGCACGCTTCTTGAAGACCAGCTATTTGTATATAATGGTGTTTGTTGTTTGAAATGTCCCATTGATGGAATAGTTAATGAGAAACGGAATGGGATTTGGTTCTGGTCATTAAATAAATCAAGGGGAGCCTCGCATATCAAAAGTGCATGGCAAGACAGCTTGTTTACTGCACCTCGTTCCCCTTACCCTGCAACATGGGAACGCAACTGCCCCACGCCTCACACTGAATTACAGGACTACATGTCTAATATATGTTAATAAACAATATTTACTTATTATGCCAATTATATATACTATAACAGCGACTTACAGTAGCACACGCACATGTATAGATAAACAGGTAGTGATATATAGATACAGAAGATAAATAGATACCGCTATATAAGATGTGACATTTCTTACCTTGGTCGTGTTTTCAGCAACATTTATTCAATTTTTTTTTGTTTGTTTTTATTTTCAACAGCACAAAGAACTTTAATGTGAACCGATGTTTCAGGACGTTGTTGCCTACATATCCTTTGAGTATTTTTTGAATTTGTACTTGCCGTTTGACTTTGCCGCTTCCAACTATTTATTACTTTTAACGGCGACACCGTAGAATTACACAGGAATAGCTGAGGTTGCATCGATCCCAAAGCTCTCTTTTGACCAGTCCAACAATTTTCACTTTCAAACCCAGTACTTCTCTCGCACGTCTCCTCACTCTCGCGTGATTTTCAGACTCACAACCGGTGCGCTTCCGTTTTGGTGGACAGACAGATGATGTATTTTCAGCAGCTTTAACCGGGCAAGTGGCAATACTGCAGCAATGATCTTAATGTTCATATTGAAGTAAGCTTTTTCATTAAAACTTGTTTTTCTTTGTTGAAATTAATGTTCAGCTTTAATATTTTGTTGTATAGTCATTTAATCAAACCAAGTAGTGCAAGACGTTTTTCAAATCAAGTAAGCTTATTTGTGAATAAAAAACGACAACAGAGTCGCATTCCTTGTTGTGCTGCCAGTGTCATTAAGACACTCAGCTAAAATCGTAAAGTATGAAAGAAACTTGGTAGCGGACTGTCTCTTTAGCGCGGACGCAAGAACTGTGTTGAGAATTTTAAGAAAACTCATTTGAGAGCAAAAATTTGCATGAGATTTTTAACTCAATTAAGCATTGGGTGAGAGGTCTCTGGGTTCTGCAAAAATAAAATAAAAAAAAAAAGATTGGTCACCCCACGTCCTTAAATCTAAATATGCAGTCACTTGTTTTGGTGTGCGCATTGAACTTTTGTTTCTAATGTTTATTTTACTTGTTTATTTACCTCCACAGGAGCACCGATCACATAGTAGGCATGCTAGTAAAGTGGTCAAAGATTTCAGACAATGTTGTCTAAGGCTATATATCAGACCCTATCTGCTCAGCAGAAAATTATAACTGGCAACTCTTTTTACTTAATGCTTTCCCCTGCAACCTAAAAACAACCTCAGACTAAAATAAACAAGTATCCAACACCAACATTGGGTGTTCCCATTTAGAGGCCTAGCCGACGTACCTTTCTCTGTGTCACTCCTACAAAGACGCTCTTCCGACCAGCTTCTACTGCTTTTGCCCTCTGACCTTTTCCTGCTGGGCCTTTCCTCAGCCAAGCTGACTTTGACCTTCCTTTCGTTTGCTGTGGCCTCTGGCTGGCAGGGCTCAGCAGAGTCAGTCTTCCTGCTGTGTGCACCGGGGGAGGCCGGTGTCGGTGACGGTGCTAGGGGCGGTGTCGGCCTCTCGGGTGACAGCTGCTGCTCCCAGAGCTCCCGGAGGTGCTGGAGGTGGCGCTGCTTGCAGGGGTGCAGTCCCGTCAGCTCAATGCACACTTTCAGATTCTTCACTTCATTGCAATAAGACTCTTCCAAGACCTGCTCAGCGGATGGGTTGGTGAAGTCCTTCTCCGACCAGTCGTCTTTATATATATATATAAAAAAAAATAAAATAAGAATTACCTCAGAGCTCAGACAGTTTCACAATACATAAACTGCAGCACATGATTTCTCTCGCTGTCTTTTTACTGCAAAGTGCGGCGAAGCATTTCCTTCCCCAGTCCGAAGCGCATAGCACTGCCAGACATTGAAAACAACTCCAACACTGAGCTAAAGCAGAGACAGAAGCATTCCTTTTTTATTTTATTAAAAAAAAAAAAAAAGTCAGCAGACTTTTTTATAGGGGAGGACCTTCAGTAATCTAAAGGGCAAATTAACTCAGCTGAATTAGGTTTAACAGCTTCTAACCAACGGCACCTTTTGTAGGTCTGAAGGTGTTGGAGTCAAATAAAAGCAAACCGCTCCAACTCTGTTCAGGAAAATTTACTGGCAGGAAACGGTTATTTAGAACCAACTGCTGCAGCAAAAATCTGCAACATATGCTGTTACTCCTATAGAAAACATATTCAGCAAGCATTCACCCAAGTGCTCCATTTGCAGCAAAACAGAACTGGTATGTAGGATCGCAAACCTACCAGTTATTTATTTGAAGCATGTAACGGATTTTGTTGCATTTCTTTTTAGAGATATATATTTATACATTGATACACAGACTCACAGTATTTTATTGTATAGCAACATGCAAAATCTTAAAACAATACGATGGAAAGCACAATAAATATAACACGCGCATGTAGTTTGATTGACAGAGATTCTAAATGATTAAACAGTGTGTGAAGCCAATTAATCATGTTTTGTGTCTTTATTCCACAATGGTTAACAGCTAACCCAATAAACTTCTTTTTTCTCTGAACGGTGGCCAATGAAGCAAATTAGAAAGACACGAACAGGGATAGCGTGACCATGACGTTTGCAACAGACAAGGGATTCACTTCTCCCGGCTCACTCGCTTGGCTTGTCTATTTATTACACGCAACAACGTGAAACATGACTGTGCAAGAATGTGCTGGAAGAGACAAAACACGAGTGCTCTGCGTACTGGAGGGACTTTCTACTGGATGCAAGGACAGGGCCCTTAACCTCATGAAACTATTGTATTCGGTAATGCAAACTTCTATAATCGGTATAGAATTTGATACAGTGATGTAACATAGGCAAATAAATCAAGTTTATACATTTTAGGGCTGCAGGATTAAGATCTGTCACTTTTTAGACTTTGATTATCCAAGTAGATGAACTCAACAGCTTAGTATTTGCACCATGGACTGTCGTGACAAACACAGCTAGTACCGCGCTCGTTTGCCTCTTACCCCTCAGAATCCTCTTTCTTTTGCCGTCCTCTCCCAGCTCCTCAGAGGCACTGTCACAGCAGCTCCCCTCATCCTGGGGCCTTTCCTTGCTGTGTTTACGTTTCCTGGGCAGTGCCGGGGGAGCACTGAGGCCAACATCCTCCCTCGGCTGGCTTTGTTGTTTTTCCTCCGGCTGCAAGCTCCCCCCCTCAACCAGCCGTTCATTTTCCGGAGGGACAGCTGATCCACCTGGGCCATCGGGAGAAAGGCAAATCATTAACCCCTTTGCCTTTATAATAATATACAATAATAAACTTTATTTTATATAGCGTCTTTAAAAGCAATCATCTCAATGCGCTTTACAAGACAAACAAATCACAACAACAAAGAAACACATTCACAAAAATGCCTTTCTAAGTCTTTAAGCTAGATTTAAAAGCACTCAAAGTGGCTGAATTCCTTTCTTTAGGAATGGTGTTCCAGAGTTTTTGGGCATAACAACAAAAGGCCCTGTCACCCATGGAGCGCAGACGAGCAGGAGGAACACATAACAGTCCAGAATCAGTTGAGCGAAGGTTGCGTGAGGGAGTGTAAACAGATAAAAGATCAGATAAGTACTGTAGAGCCAAACCATGCAGATCCTTAAAAGGTAAGAAGAATTTTAAAATCAACTTGAAACCTGACAGGCAACCAGTGCAAGGACTCCAAAACAGAAGTGACGCGATCACCTGCATGTGACCTAGTCAGGATTCTAGCTGCTGAGTTCTGAACATATTGTAATTTGGTAATTGTGCTTTTAGAGACGCCTGCAAGCAGAGCGTTACAATAATCTATCAGTGAGAAAACACAGATTACGATTACGGATTAGGTTACTGATACCTCCACAAGCCCCTTCTGCGTCAAGAATCGTCCCTTTACAATACTCCACAGTGAAGGCCACGAAGCACAAAGGCAGCGTTGAACACAAAGGATGCAAATTGCTTGGTAAACATCAGCTGCCACCTATTGCAAATCCTTTATGTATTCATGGTCAAGGTAGAAGCTTGATGCTTTATTGTACTGGCTCAGTTCTGGACAGACAACTGTGACAAGTGTGAATGCTTTTAAGTTTACAGTGATTTTATTGCTCAGCCGAAAGACTGAGGAGTTAGTCAATCTGCCTTCAGATTGACACTCCAGGGTCATTGCTTGTCCTTATTGGTCCTGCTGAAATGCACTAAAACTTAGCATGCAGCACAGTCCAACGTAGGGCAGAATCTGATTAACTCTGACTGACAGTCACTATGTGGAATACACAAGCAGTTTTTTGTAATTTAAGTTCTCTTGTGCATCTTGGAGTTGTTTTATTAATTAATTTATTTTATTTTTATTTTTTTAATCATCAGCATGGATCCTAACAGTAAAATCAGAGACAGGGGCGCACAGCTTTCATGATAGTCTTTAAGCTCTGAGATTAAATACATAATTATCAAAAAATGATAAAATCAGAAATGTATATTAACTTAGCTACTAGTATATTAGGGTATACAGGCAAAATATAAAAATGCTGGAACATTTCTTCCTCAATTTCCCCAGCAGCTAATAGTTAATTGAATAGGTTTATAAATATATTTGTTCTAAAGTGTAGAGCACAAATTCCCCAAAACTCCTACTACAGAAGAGTGTCCTAAACTGGTAAACTTTGTTTGCAGCACAAGGCTGTGGTATTTGCCTCTATGAGCAAGAGCCCTTCCCAGCCCTGGGCGATCATGTGACCCTGCACAGATGTGAGCGAGCCCCGCTGCCAGTGGTTTAAAAAAAAAAAAAAAAAAATCACTTGATCTGCGAGCAACAATCATATGACTCATGAATTCCATAATTTATCACCATGTTTGTGCTATGGCAACCCTGCACAGAAGGATCACCATGGCAACACTGGCCACTTCCCCATAGCAACCAAGCCGCTTCACCGTTCACTGAAAATGTCCATTGATTCCCAGACATGCAGGAAGACTAACTGGGACAGCATGGGGTCATTTCTGCTTTGGAATCGCCGTCAAACCTTTTTTTTTTTTTCTCTCCTCCTCAGGTTTAGGGGGCACATTCTGCTGAGACACAAGGCACTTGGCTCTGCAGTTCATTTTGAAACTTCACAGGTCCAGTTTAAAGTCTTTGAATTTGGATATGTGTTTCTGTAGAATGGTCTGAGGAACCTTAAACAAATGTCACATTTGAATAATAAAAAAAAATAAAAAAGGGAGACCATGCAACAGACGTGAAACCATAAAAAAAGGGATTGGATTAATTTTCTGTGCGATTTGCCCTCAAATACGATAAAGCTCATTAAAAGTAAAAATAAAATTGAAAATCTAGTGCTTTGTGATCTAGTTCCTTTTCTTGTTTTGATTGTTCTGAAATTTGAAAAAGCTTCAATTTAATAAAAATGAAACTTAAAGTCCTTTTGAAATCAGTTAATGGCCGACTGTGTATCGCGATTTATTTATATTTTTTTCAAATGATAATTCAGACCATGAACAAGTATAGAAATCTTTTATGCATCAGAGACATGATAGCGTTAATTGCCTTTATGAGGGTGCAAGATGAAGTGAAATTTGCAAATTGTCTGCCACTTTAATAGGGGTGCACGCTACAATTAAACACAGAAATCCAAGGAAGGAAATTAAGGACTGCAACCCCCAGTATAGCTGGAAAAATGAGCAGTTTTATTTTTAAACCTATATAGGGGACTCCATTCTAGCTAGGACATCCTCCACCAGTCTCCACACTTGGGAATTAATTACCTTCCCCACAGGCCGCCGTCTCCTGGCCTGCCTTGCCGATGTTTGCAGTCCTCTCTCTGCTCTCCCTCTGTACCTCCAAAGGCGTCTCGCTGTGCGTCCTGTCTGCAGGGTCTCTCACTGCCGTGCTGCCCTCCTTTTCCTTCAGTTCCAGCTCAGAGAAACGCATCATTGCACGCTACAAGCATATATAACACAGCCATGAAAAAAACTAACCCCCAAGCATCCATGCAAGCTCCTTTCTCTTATCTTTCATTCTTCTTAAGCTTTTCCATCTAACTTTTTTCTTATAATCTTTTCAACAAAAATATCACAATAGTTGTATACCTTCAAAACCTCAAAACACTTCATTCCATACTGTCTGGGATTTTTAATACAGTTTCACTTTTACATACAAACTCTTTACATTTCTTAAAAGGAAAATGCTTGCAGCCTTCTCTCTTTTTTTCTAACAAAAAAAAATCCTGGTGCATCATCATCACCCTAATTCCCTGTGACAAACGCTGTAACCTTCTGCACAGCTATGTTAAACTTTTAGAATTTTTAAAGATTTAAATTTGTAATAAGAAATTTAAAGAACTGACCTCACAGTTAGCAGCAGGTTGACTTAAATTACTGTCCTCTTGTGATAATCGTTCCATCTAAGCAATTAAAATGGGTACTCAATAGATCTTTCAATCATTTTAAAACGACAAATCTTTAACATACAACAGTGCAGACCTTACCCCCTATTAAAACACACAGAAAATTGAACACCCATGAACAGTTGTTGCAAAAACACACACAATTACGTATGTATGTCCATCTAGCCTAAAATACGGTCCAATGCAGAATTATGCTTTACTCAACTGTGACTTTGTTCACAATTGAAATGCACAACTGCTGCTTGATCAAAGACAGTATGAAAATGCAACAACTTTAAAATCATCCAGAAACTGCAGGGTACAATCACAATACATTTTGTACATGAGAGCAGTTTCAAATGTCAAACCTGCTTCAAACCAAACATGTTTGCACATATTATACAGAGACTTGCAGCAAAGTAAATACAATGGGGTGTCTATAGATTTGTGACAAGCCTCTGTACATAAAAACATCTGTATATACACACACACAGCATTATCTATTTTAAATATACCATTCGTAGCAGTCTTATTATTTAACACCAATGACCTTTTATTGGGATTTGTTTTTGATTCAGGCCACACTTGGAAGTTTAAGCAAGGGGGGGTGGGGTTGTCAGGCCAGCACAGCCAGTTCAGACGGTTTGTAAAAGACTATGCAGTACTTAGCTAGAGGGCAACAAGCAGTCTCCCCAGGGAACCAGGGAACAGCTCATCCCCACAGCTCGCCTGCAAGTTGACGGTTGCCTCCAGCAGTATAAGCTCATAGGAACGCAGCAGGCTGCTGCTGGAGCTGAGCTTCCACACTGCTAAGCAGCATAGGGAGACAGCCAGTGTTGTGCTAACCCTTCCCACTGAACCTGCAGATTCTAGAACCCGCAGCAAATAAAGCTGTTTACAACACAGCTTACATAGTTTAGATGCCTTGCCTGGTGCAGACGATGAATTTGGAAATCATGCTACCTGGCTGGATAAGGTCAATGAGGTAGTCTCCATGGTAATACCATATTTATATTATATATTATATATATATATATGCATTTATTAATACCAATAAATCTGCAATGGGCTTTACTGCCATTTTGTCTCCAGTACACTTGAGTAAGACACAGTGCATGGTGTTACCAAGTAAGCAGCTTGTAAGAGATAGAGCTGTGCAATCCAAATCCTTCATTCAACTATACCCAGTATTGAAATGACCCCCCGCAGTACCAGACCCCACCTCTCCCTGAGCCCAGTTTGGGGTGCTCACCTGCAGTGCTCTCTGCTCGCGACTCAGCTTGCTGGTGTCGGCGTACAGCTCGGTGGTGACACACTTGAAGCGATCGCCCACGTAACCAGCCGAGTTGGCAATCCGCTTGGCCAGGTTGGACTTCCTAGATCCGGCAACGTTGTGGTCATCGTCATCATCATCATGTGTGTCCCCATCCAGGCTTTCCTTGTGAAAGCCGTGGTGGTGGTGTTGGAAGAGGTGCTGATGGAAACCCAGCCTTTCAGCAATGGAGGCTATATCCTCTACCCCCCTTGTCCCAGATGTCCTGGCACAGCAGAAAGTCTGCTGCTCTGCAATGTCTGGGAGGGGGCTGGGTCGGACTGGGCTGTCCTGGCCTTGACTCTGGTGTGGAGATAGGTGCTGTTCTAAGCAGAAGCTTGGGGTGGCACAACCCTGCTCCTCCTGCTTGGACGGGCTGCAGATCCTTGGGTGCCTTTCTGGCTCTGCCGGTTTTAGAGCTACATCCACACTAGAGAGAAGCTCCTTCAGCTGCTGTCCTTTACCCTCAAATCCACCTAACTTAGTGGCATCTCCTTTCTTGCTGTTGGGACTGCTTTGTTTGGCCAGTTTGGTTCCCGGATCTGCGTCGTCCTGGATCAAGTCAATGCAAACAATTCTTGCTTTGTCCGTCACTGGCTTTCTGTGCTCCTTTGTACTCTGGCTTGCCTGGTCAATCGGGGTCTCCTTGCCTGGCCTGGAAGTTGGGTCAATCCTTTCAGTCGTGGGGCGGCTTTTGGGAGCAGACTCCTCAATCTGCCCAGGCCGATCCTGCAACCTCGACCTCCGCTCAGCCCTCTCATTGGCTTTAGCCTCCAGCGACACACGGGGGGGTGACATCAAGGGGTGAATCATCTCCTGGGAGTCCTGGTAAGTCAGAAATTCACCCCGGCTGGTGGGCAGTCCATATGGGAGGCTGTGCTTTGGGGGCAGGCGTGCTGGATAGAGGCTGCCACTGCCCATCATCATTGTAGGTGGGTAGACTGGGCCTTTCCCTGGCAAAGGTAAATGAGCAAGAGACAATCCCTCTGGGACAGGGTAGGGTAGGTATCTGTTGGCATAAGCCAAAGCAGGAGGGAGAAAGGCTTCGTTCTGTGGTAGAAACAGGTGGCTAGGTGTGTGCCCATTCTCCAGATGCAGCTGCTGTTTTTGCTGCTTATAGCCCAAATCCTGGCTCTCACCTCTTTTGTATGCTTTGTTATGCTTGACAGAGGATGGCTGGTTGCCAGCATGGTTGCCTGGGGCAATTTTTTCAGAGTGATCAGCATTTGCCTTGGGCCACTCGCCATTGGCATTGGGTGAGGGACTGGCAGAAGCCGGACGACCCAAACTTGGCACCAAGCCAGGGACTGGATTAGTGGTAGGGCAGCTGTTTGACTCCCCAATCCTGGGGCAGGAGGAACTGCGTTGCTGGGGCAGAACACGTTCCAGGGTCTTGTTTTTTAGCACAGCTGGGCTCTTGCTTTGCAAAGAGGTTGGGGGGCCTGGGCCAGGAACCACCCAGGAGGAGCGTAAAGTGCTGATCATTTCAGGTCTCTCAGGAGCAGTGGATGAGGCGCTCACAGCAGAAGAGGATGGGGACAAGGTGTCCTGGAGAAGTAGTCCATAACGGCCGGTTGGTGAGTGGCCCACTCTGGCAACGCCATCTTCCTTGGGGGAGTATCCATCTGGGGCACCTCCAAAGTCCACAACTTTGGCAGACAGATCTAAGGGCTTGTCTGCTGGACCTTTGGTGGGGGTCTGCTGCTGCTTCTGCTTATGCTGCTTTTGCTTTTCCGCTGTCGAGGGGGACCGGCTTGTTTTCCGCTCCTGGCGCTCGCTGTTTCGGGATTCAGCTGTTGCTGCATCCCGGGATTTGGGCTTATGGGTGGTAGATCGGGCTGGAGAAGGGTTCTCAGGGGCCATGCCAGGGGGCCAGGAGAAAGGAAGGGACACTGATGGGCAGGGGGTTGCTGGAACCCTGGGGAGAGGGTTCTGAAAGTCCGGGGGGTTCTCCCTGAGGCTAAGGGGTTGGGTGGTAGGTGGATGGAGGCGAGAGGTTGTGTGGGGCGACTGCAGTAAAAGGAGTGGGGAGTCGACTGCAAGACTGCCACCGCTAGTCCCTTTACCCAAGGGCGTCCGGCTTTGCTTGCTACTGTGCTGCCTGTCGTTGTGTGACTGCAGCTGCTGTGCTTGATGCTGCTGCTGGTGATGGTGGAGCTGTTGCGACTGCTGGTGGTGGGGCCCAAAAGCAGACGGCTCATGGTGCATCCTGGAACTGATCCCAGACAGGCTCTTCTCCTGACAGTGGATAAGGGAGGAAAGTGTGGGGGCGGTGGTGGCAGTGGCGGCTGTAGGGATCCTCATGGGGGACGCTAATGAAGAAGGCATGTGTGTCGGAGCATAAGGAGGAAGGTAGAGAAAGCGTTCACTTCCTGCGCCAGCCCCGCCACACAGGGGTGAGTAGGCCAAGTGCTGTGGCAGGTAGGGGAATGCTGGGAAAGAAAGGACGCCTTGTACATGCTAAGTGCATATTTGTTTGCAGGGTCCAGGAAGGGGTATACTCCAGCCTCGAGGTAAGGACTGACCCAGGGGAGTCGAAAGTAGCTGCTGCCGCTCAGGCCCAGTTCAGTGTGTTTTTCAACAACCGATCGACGGTCTAACCCCAGAGCCTCTCCCCCACCAGGGACCATCACTGGCTTCTGCAGTCCTGGAGGGGAGGTCTTGTAGAGGCCGCCATAGCCGTTAGAATGCTTCCCGTTTTCCAGAGGCGACTCTGGAGACACAGCCGCCATAGGTTTGTAGCGCAACTCTGGCACGCGGTCACTGATGTAACCCAAGGGCATGCCCTCCCTACTCTTGTCAGTGCCAGTGGAGAGTGCCCGGATCCCTGGGTAAATCATTCCCCATGGACACCCATCAGGCTGCTCCGGTCCATGCCGAGGGCTGCCAGCGTGTTCCTCCGTGCTGCACTGGCATCCACCTGGAGATAGGAGGAGCGGGTAAAAAACTCAAATAAAAACTTATATTTAAAACGTGTGAACCCATCAGTTTTCTTTTTGTGCAATCTTATTATACTACAAAGAAACATTAGTGCAAGTTAAATTAGCATTTAGGTTATGGGGTTCAAAATAGTTATGACTATAGGGGAAAAACAAATGGAAACAATAAATACTAAAGGTTTTAACAAAAGAGTTCAGCTTTGTGCCTTGGGCAACATTGGGTATTCTGGTTCAGAAAGATACAGGTCTACAATAAATGCAGTCAAGACATGAATTGAGACCAGCCATAAAGAGTAATTAAAAACAGCACGCTGCATCAGAGAACCGGAATCCCTTTATCACTAAATAAGGGACTTTATGCAAGAGAGCCGCCTAGTAGTTTTACATTATTAGTTTCTGTTACACCACAGATAGAAAAGAAGATAGATCAGACTTCAAGGTATTTAGAGACACCTGCAACGACTTTGCATTACCATGTTGGGTGCAAGGTGATTCTCTTCCCTCAATTCCAATCTGTTTTTCTGGGATTCTCCATCGGCTACTGGGACTTTCCTGTTAAAGTGAAGAAAAAACACATGTTACTACTGTGTAGCCACATAAACATTCATACAAACGTGGGACATTAAGATTTGCAAGTTTATTACATTTACTTTAGTTGGCACTGTCCGGTACCCTGAATTGAATTCTTCATTTTAGCATCACTTAGTGTTGTCTGTGTATGCTGGTGCAAAACTGTATGTGTATTTTGCAGGACTACGACAATTCTTTTAAGTTTCACTAATTATTTCTTATGTGTTTGGCACACGTTCAGTGGTTCTTACAAAAAAACTAAACAATTACGGTTTAGCACATAGATGTATAACTTCTGCAAATTAGGAGCCTTTGTGAGCATGCTCTTAAGAAGTCATCATCAGCTGTTCAGTAAACAAAAGGAATTCATCTCCGTCAGGCATCAATCACTTAGGCTAAAGTGTCTTGGCAAATAAATGTATTTCTGGAAGTCAGTATATGTGCATGCTATTGCTTCCAGGCTGCTACATAAAAAGATCACTAGATCTAGCCTAACTGGTGGCTGAATCCTAAGGTGGGAACATCTCATCAGTGTCTCCAGTGCAATGCACTGGGACTTATCGCAAAATGAATGTGCTGATAAGGAATACCTCGGTGGCAGATCTAATAATCCCAGGGCTAAAATGGCTGTCATCTGCCAGAAGGAAATTTCCATCAGTTCACACGAGAGCCAGATGCAATCACCCAGCGCTTTCTTTCAGCCCACGGCTGGGAGATAACATAATAGAAGCCGTCGCTCAGTTTCTATACCATGCTTTATTATTATTATTGTGTTTATATCCCTGGATTCCTATAATGCAGACTTAGCCTCTTCAACAGACACCACTCCTGAAAGATTGGATGGAAGCCCCTGGCTTAATCCTGCCCCTGACCCCCATCCCTGGGGACTGAAGCCAACCCTGCGGTCTGCTTCTGAACCTCCATGGAGCTCTTGCAGAGGTGAGTCAGAGGTTGGGTGCAGTTTCTTCCCCATCCTGCAGAGGTCACCTTGTTTTCATGGAGGAAGAATCAAGCCACATTCCTGAGACTTAATAGCACTCCATGCTACCATTCATTGATCAACTGCATTCAGTGAGCCAGCAAGGGGTGAGATTATCTGCAGGTATTGTTTCAGGTTCCTCTTCCTCTTCAGCATTAAGGCTCCTTTGTTAAAAGACAACTGGACTTTCAACTCTATGCAGCATATTTAGGCGTTTTCTTTTTTGTTTAAAAGATGACGTGCTCATTTTCATCATCAAGTTCTGGTTCTCTTTAAATACTAGACTCTGGCTTTTGGCCAGCCTGGCAGACAAACTGTTTTTAAACTTTGGATTCGCACCATGCAACACAGACTTAAGATAGCCTGCAACGGTTAATCCCTTTTCCTCTAACCTTTTGTTGGCTTGCACAGCAGTGCAAGTGCTATTGTTGTGGGTTCACGCCTTGATTTCGATGCGGAGACAGAAGCTCAAAAATGACAGCCAACTTTATCACTGACAGAACATGGTCTTCAGACAGTGCATTTCATGTCAAGCATTTATCATCCCTGAAGTCAATAGACAGATCTGCTGCAACACTTGTTACAGTGGGGTAAGCCTGAAAACAAGCTAACCTCTGAGACCAAAGACGTTTGTTTTCCCTACATAAACCACACAGTTCCTTTGAGCTTTTCCAGAACCGTTGCAAGGGAAAAAATATCCTCAACACTGCCTGCACCCAATTCTATACAGCTGAATGACGTTATGCATTAAGCTATGGTGGTGGTTTTAAAACGCACACATGTGCAGAATCAGAAACAGACGATCGCAGACACAAGACGATGTGATTAGAAATGGATGATTCCATAGGTGAAGGGGTTAAACCAGTGGAACATGCTCTTGACCCTCAGAGGAGCAAGCAAGGAGAGGCAGCGGCTGCAGCTGATCCTGCAGCCTGCTGTTTCGTGCTTAGACATGCGAACGGAGTACAGCCATCTGCTTTGTGAATCCAGGAGTTTCCTTCAGCGCAGGCAGACAGAATTGGCTCCGGGAGTGAAACACAGTAAAGCCCAGATTCAGAAAGCTTTAAACTTTATACGCCCCAGCCACAGTTTGCCTCTACATTCTGAGACAAAGTGGGGAATTCAGAGAGATTTCTAACCAACCGAGGCCATTACTTGATTGGTTGCTATTGCTGGATTTAAAAGAAAGATATTCAGTCCTGGTGGGAAAGAATCAGGGCTGGTCAGAAGCAAGGCTGTTGCTGCTGGCAGCATTCAAACTAGGCATGCAGCTGGAACAGTGGCCTCCGGTTCATTAATCTCATGCATTTGGAAGCGGTCCCATCTTTGTTATGGCTCCAGATCCAGCAAAGCTTGAATACTCCAGCTTAAAAAAATTACAATTTCATTGAACCCCTTCTCTGCTAAATCTCCAAGCTGTAGCTCAGCTTTAAACTGGAACTAATGAAAAGGCTCACCCATGCTAGTGCAACTGTCATATCGGGTCAAACAGAAAGGTGGCCTCTACCAACTGCTGGATTAAGCCTCAAGACCCAGAACCCAGTCTGATCTCTATCCATTGGCCAGCATTTTGCTCTTACCTCATTTAGAATTTTAGGAATAGCTAAATATTCATGTTTTCCATTCTGAGCTATTAAGACATAGGCTACTGCCCAGAATTCTCTCACTTTTAATATCGGCAAAAGGTAACAGAACTGAATATTGTTTCTGTATGTTTATATAGTAGGTCCATGGATCAGTTGTAAAAGTTGCAAGTTTCACACCAATAAAAATATATATATTTTGGTAATCCATCCTTAACGTGGAAATTTAAACTTTCAAACACCGATAGAACTCATCAGCATTGTAATCAGTTTTAGCCATATTATACCATATATATTTTATAGCGATTTCTATAAGAATGTCCCTGGTTTTCAAAATATTCTGTTAGAATTAGGACTGTGTAAATAGTAAACACTTCTATTCTCTTTTTAAGGTACTGAGTCCTAGTTATGCGTCCTCACTTGTGCAACATTTAAAACAAACACACCATCTCCTAATGTGTGTGTTTGAGACTGTTCAAATATGAACGTGACGTAATTCATAACAAGTACATGATTTCTTAGTCGCACTCTCTACCATTTGGTGTTACCGTTACACCCACACCTCCAGTTTTAAATACAAGCGCAGACGAACAACATGGTAGCGCCCCCAGTGATGCAAATCGAACCAGACTCACCTCTCCTCGTTAATTCCACACATGCGGACCCTCTCATTGTTCATCCAGCTGTGAGTCCCATACAAGGGTGTTATGGAGAGCATGACGTTCCCTCGCTGCTGGCGCTTTCTATTCTGAGGCTCGCTCCTAAAAAATAAAAGAAATAAAAAAGGAAAAAGAATCCATTTAGAATCGACGCCGTTGCCTGAGCTCTTGAAACCTTTAGATTTATTGTTGACACTGCGTTCGTGCACGCTTAAATGCAAGGGAGATACCCTATCATAAAACAACACATTAAATGCTTTTAGGTCACAGGAGATGTCCCTTCCTCTCGCACACGCGAGGAAATTAAGCTCCTTCATTCCAGATGAAAATGATACAAGGACTGGGGGTCGGAGAAAAGCACATTGCATTTCAATTAGCGAGTTTAATCTGGCAGACCAGAAAAAAGATAAGAGTCGTTCATTCATTATTTGGATAATTTAAACTTCCAAAATGACCTGTAAAAGCTCAACTGCTATCAGCACATCTAACAATGCTAACAAGGGGAGAATCAGTTTTTTTAAATATTAATGTGTAAACCTTTTAAACAAAAGTATTCTCCAGAATGAAGGTTTAACGGCACCGACGGTCACTTTGCGAGGCACGTTTTTCCGTTGTCAAGGTTCTGGTTAAAATGACCCGATCTTCCTCATACTGTATATCTAATATCTATGACTCAGAGCTCTTGAATGATTAACGGGCTACGAAATATTAGACGCAGGGTCGTTCGGGTGACAGAAACTGTCGACTGGGCAAATCTGACAGCGAAATCGGATCTTTCTGACACCTATCCGACGTCTTTGCTAACCAAACCAGATAGGCAGTCACCCAAACCCAGCTTCCTCACAAGCCGGTTGACACCTCGTTAGGAGCAAACCGTTCATTAATCATTTTCTTGACAAGCAGGCTTGGTTTCTAAAGCAATCTCAAGGTTAGATGGAACGCACTTCCTGGTTTAGGGCGTATTTGATTCTTTGTTTACTCGCAGCATATATGAGATTTAATATCGCTTTGTATAATCAACAGGCATACAAATTATGAATCGTGAAATTAATTAACAGTACAAAATAACCTTTAAATGGAGAGACTATTTACATTTAAACCCGTTCTACAATAAACATGATTGCTAAGCAGTTGATTGCATTGAAATACATGCTAAAATGGTATTAGAAATGAAATTAGGTACAACTGTCTCCCGTATGCATTAGCTTGTTCTATAGTATGTTGTCCGCAATTATAAATGCAAACATAATGCATTGTCATTTAAGCAAACCAAAAAAGTTCACTTATGGATATTCTTGAATTAATATCGTGGATTTCTGAAGGTATTTGAGAACAATTTGCATCTGATTTGAGACAATACGGCATACCTAGACAGTATTGCTGCTCCCGCGGTACGAACGATCGAGCGCTGTGACATGCATACTTTAAATTATTTCTAGATTGATAGTTTATGAAAGATGCAACACTCAGCTTTAGACTGGTAGCATGTCGCATTCATTTAAGCAGCTGTACTGCACTGCTGAGCTCAGTCGGGGTCGTATACGTGTGTACACAGCTGCGGGATAAAACAGCAAAGCAAGTCAACGCCCATGGTATTTAAAGTAGTTTGCACAACAAACATAAAGGGGTCTCCATCGCGGAAGTATGGCACAGCCGGTTCGACACACTGTTCGGATGAATAAATGCGCTATTGTTTTCCAAAGCAACGCGACAATTGCATTGAAAAACGTAGTTATGCAAAACCCACCACAAAAGAAAAACTAATTTACATTTTTGGTGTCATTTACTTCGGTGCTCATTCCAAAATTGAACAGCTTCGATATTTCTACACTGGACACGGTTCTAGCCATGTTGAAATACAAGTGCTAATGCTCACGGGTATAATTATACAAAACGTGTCAAAATGTATTATTTAAGGTAAGCTAAAGTGAAATACAATAGTTAAGTTGTAAACTCTCCAGGCAAAGCGGCGAGGAAGATTTGGCAAATCTATAAAAGCAGTATATTAAAAAAAAGTTTAAAAAAAAAAAACGCTAAAGTGCACACATTTAAAATACTTTACTCCCAATTACCAGGGTATTTCTCTGCTGCTGCCCTGCCAAGACCAACACCACAATAGATTTCAGATGATGCGAATCAGCAGTGTCTGCGTTGTTCTGTTATGAAGACCCCACAGTCAGTCGGCTAGTTGCAACTTTATTTTTGCTTCTGTTTTTTTTTTTAAAGTTAGCTACTAGTTTATCGCCCCGATGAACTTCATCTGAACTGCTTCAAACTAGAGGTCTGTTGTACAAACAGCGGCGCCAGCGATAATTTCCCTGCAACAAGCAGCAGACTTTCAACTATCTCTCTCGATAGGCTGAGTTAAAAAAAAAAAAAAGTCATACACCTTGAAAAAAATAATAAAAAGCTCCAAGACCGAATGTTGTATTGAGTCTGCGAGGAAGCGCATATCAACTTCTCTATCTTCCCAACAAGATTTCCGGTTAAAAAAAAAAGAACACAGAAGATACTCACGGAAGGCGGCTTGTCTGTGTGCTAAGTCTCCCTACAGGCATTGAGTGAGCGAGCAGATTGGAGTCATAACTCTTCAGCGCTCTGTGAGTACAGGCACGCTTATTAATTTACAGGCAAGTATTCCCACACCTTAGAAGCTCACCCCGAGACATTTATTAAAACGATCGACTTGTGAACTGCCAACAACGTATATTTAGGCGTGCTGTGGCTTAATATACACAAAAGAATAATTTAACCTGTTCGTGAAACTTTCTAAAAATGAACAATAAATAGACTAAATAAATGTGTACCTTGCACGCAAGCAGGAGAGATCACCTTATGTGCCACAATGTCGGAAATGCAAAGATCTATGCTTTTGTTTTAACATAAACATTCATGTTTTGCAGAAACAGGCGCAATTTCTATGTAAAATAACAGTTTGTAATATTATTGAAAAATGTTGCCTAAACCTTGTTTAGCTTTAGAAGCGTGCGCTTTTTAAAATCTCATCCTCTAAACGTCCAGCCTGTAGGTGTACAGTTGATGGTAAAATCAAGTGTTAATATATGGTTATCAACAATGTGTCGGTGCTCTGTCTAGATGGTACTCTACATTGAAATATATTTTAATTGAAAGGTGTGCCGTGTAACATGTATTAATTACATGCCTGATTAAATACAAAATGTCGATTGACCTGCAACTCAGTCTGCCGTAAACCAATGCAAATAAAACGACAGCATAAATACGCATGCCAGACTATATTTAGCCAAGGGGTTAATGCAATTTACTGTTGCCTAGTTAAATAAACTCCCAGCCGCCTCGTTCCTATATCGGGGGCAGCAGGAAAGAGTTAACATTATCCGCTCCAACACTGACAACAGGGTCAATAAAGCCTGGGTGAGACTTGCTTTATTTCGTTTCTATTTGTTAGGTAGTCTTGACTATGCATAACAGAATAAAATGCCAATTCTTTACACAACAGTAATCAGCTGCCACGCTCCCAAGGTGCGGGACTTGGCATGGACACCACAAGAACGCCTCTCAACACAATCTTTTTTTTGAGAGAAAGAAAGGGAATGAAAGCGACTGAGCTCAGCTGGAACACAGCGCGGAGCTCCGTTTTGGCGCCCTCTCGATTTCTGTCTCTGGCAGGTTGCCAGCTTTATCGACGCTGAGGCTTTCAACCTCTTAAAGCTGCAGTGTACCGCTATTAACCTGTTTCCTGAAAGACATTTAAAAAAAAATGCTAAAACGCGATTAAGGGACGAACCCGGCCCAGGCTCCTGGTTTTCAAAGTGTTAACACCAAGGTGCTTACTTATCAGTCCCCAAATCAGAAAATACGCGGTGAAGCGCCTCTGGGGAAAAGAATCATCTCACATTTCGTGAGAAGCCGAGTTTATTGGCAGTGCTGAGAATATCAAATGATAAGCAAACTGCCTGTTAGTGCATGGTATCAAACAACATACCCTGCTACATTTCCAAATCCACACTATACGACCCCCATATAACATGCGAGTCCTACCATACCGTTTTCAGAAAGAGTCCTATTTACTTTGGGGTTTAAAGTAAGTCACTGCACAGTGTTGAAGGCTCTGCTGAAGTAAAAACCCGAAGTGTCCCTGGTTCAGAACAATACAGTAAATGTTCCTGGCAAGTAAGCATACACAGGGCTAAACAAACCTTAACTTGCGTCAGTTGGCTTTGTTTCCCTTTAGGGTTCAATTAACCCTAACAGAACGGAGAACCTAACCGTATTAAATGTGTTAAATTATATTGTAGCGATATCGATTAACGCAGGCAGGCGCATCACACAGGGTGAGGCAATCCACACACAGGCGGAGGGCGGACCGGGACCTCTCGCACTAAAGCATAGCGCCGATACCGCTCCTTTGCAAGCAACTAATATCGGGCTTATGTCTCTGTGTGTGATTACGTCACCTATCAGCCCTGCAGCTGCCTTCCCCAGTGCACGCTACAATATTATAAAGCACACGTTTTAACAAGATCACATAAAAGCACGCGGAGCAGGAGGCGGGTGGTGTTAAACTGTTTCCAAGTTTTACATTATTCATAACATAACCGTAACAAGACCGCAAAAGAATGTGATTTGAAAGGATTGGGTGGTATGAAAGGATTGGGTGGTACCTGCTGCACTGTGTGTTTAATCACAATACATATTCAAAGTGCGCTGATGTAAACCGTCATATTTAGATGTTCTCAGTGGCATCAGCAGGCCTACCGCACCATTTTTCCAAGCTTTAACATATAATGTAACTTTAAAAAACTACTTTCACAACATACACATAAAATGTATGGTAACTGGGCATGTTCAATCTAAGAAAAGCCACCCGATCGGACTGTAATCAATGCATTGAATCGGCCTTATCAAGACACATCAGACCCATTGGAATGGTCTGTTTGGTCTCCCATGAGTAACACATGGGGTCCGTTAGGTGATCATCAACGCATTGAAAGGTGATGATAGGTTTGCCCATTCTCATGAGAGAAACGTTAACAGATTGTTACGTGGGATATGTCGTTTTAAAACCTTGAAATATACATTTGCTTCTATGACTCGCTCCCACATATCCCACAATTCTCTTCAACGTCCCGTTCCCGCCTATTGGCTGAGCGTCGCAGAGCAAGCTGGGGCGGCACATTCAAAATTCAATCTACACAGATAGACACGGAGCATTTAACTTATTTGTTTGTAAACTACTGACTGTCTCTGTTGAACCGAATACTGTTTTGTTTTTAGCCGTATTTTTATTTTCATCGGCAGACGCACTCTGGATGCAAGTACAGTGCTGACATGTCATTTCCTAAAATTATATTAAGCGAGGTTTCCCGTAAATATATAAAGAACAAAAGGCAGTGTATATTTTAGCACTACTACAAGACCATGTACGGAATTAAAACGAATGGACTAAATAATAGTAATTGTTTTGTAACAATTTAAATTGGTTTAAAAGCAAACATGACTATCCATAAACTAATGTTCACAGAAAATAAATATAAAAAAAAGAATTTCGACAAAAGCTGCCGCGAAGCACTGTGGTTGAAAGTGAAAACGTTACCCACGTAACGTTTTTTCCACCAGAAAGGAGAAATGCAGAAACGTCAATCTGTTAACGTTTGTCTCATGAGACTGGACAACCCTATCACCACCTTTCAATGCGTTGGTGATCACCTACCGGACCCCATGTGTTACTCATGGGAGACCACAGACCATTCCAATGGGTCTGATGTGTCTTGATAACGCCGATTCAATGCATTGATTACAGTCCGATCAGGTGGAAAAGCGCACAGTGTAAAACCGCATGTTTAGGAATTACGCATTATCCTTATGCAACAGATTTTAAAACACATCTTCATATTCATTTTAAATGGACAAAAAATAAACATTACAGTGTAAACATTACATATATGTATAAATGTTTACGATGCGTGCATTTTATCTATCAAATGCTATAAAATGGGGTTTATCATAATACATGAGAAAGCATACTAAGCTTTACGACTAGCCTACATTATTTCGTGAATTAAAATACATTCAAAGGTATTAAAAACAATACTTATCATCAGTACTAATATTAAAAATACATACATTCATAAAATATATTCATGATTTTTTTTTTTTACTAGGCTTTAACACCCCTTCCCTCTCTCCCCCTCTCCTTTATGCTTTCGCTTTTCTCTTCTCATATTTATTGCTGACCTCGGGAGGGAGCATCTATCTGCAAATCCCCATTAGGATGTCTACCTCGTTACTGGATTGATTCATGCATATACTTAATGGTCTCAATAAATCAGAATTAAAAAACAATTAACTTTACTGACGAATTATAGGGTTAATAACAGCAGATGCGCTGAATGATCGGCAGGGAATACCCTTAAATCGTCTTCCAGTTTGGTGAACTCATCGCTTCCACCAGGTTACCCCTGAAACAACGTGCTTCGCCAAAATGCACGAATTGCTACTACATCGCCGCTTTGTAGGCTTGTGCCGAGTGCTGCGATCCAAGCTATTGTATACCTCTTTGTACATGCCATCTTTGAGCGCAGCACCGTTTCATTAGAGGCTACATGGAAGTAGCCTAAACTTCATAGAAAGTTAAGAAGAAAAAAAAACATAAGGGGCCTGTTTGTAAAATATTGTTCACAACATTTATAGGAAAATAGACCCCCGCACAAACGATTCCGGTGTAGGATTCCGTGTAACATGCACAATAGCCTTTGTCCGCTACAGATATGCTCTACTGTGTTACAGAATAGAGAAGGGGAAGCGGTTAAAATGGCTGGTGTCCATCAACAAAGTATTAAAAGGGAACTTTTTCTCCCACACACAGACTAGCTTCTGCATATCGGATTCCGGACTCACTGGACACGCCATTTTACAGACATGAGATTCCGCAGCCTCAAACACTCCGAGGCTGGAACATGACCAGAAAGGGGTGGGGGTGGGAGCCGCAGTATTTCCCATATATGTTTTTGTACATTAACATCCTGCGAGCCAAAATCATCTGTACAGCTACCTTAAAACCCGCTGCAGCATTGTTATCTCGTTCTGTGTGGATATACAAAGTACCTACAACAGATGCAAAAAGCCAGCAGCTTTAGTTCGTCACAAGTTATTGCACCACCCACTCAGAAATAAATAAAATAGCGCCTGGAAACGCACTCTGGCATTTGAGAACAATGATTGCCAAAAGTGCACCCCCACTGTAAAATGTTGTGATAAACTATATCCAAGTTGTCAAAGAAATAGGCAGTTTGCCAGTAACAAAGTTGGCAATAATATAGAAGTCTCTTCGTTGCCTTGTTAAGTGTTTTAAGCTTATGTGTAACCCTGTTAACTAACATAAGTGCATGACTATTTTAAACCGTTCCCAGGCAAGTAAAAAAAAAAAAAACTGATTACTGGTCAGAACGTGGTACGTGTACCAGTGAACGTTTAAGGTCAGAACATGGTGCACTGTCAAAAAGCGGTACATTTATATTCCAACTACTTAATGCATGTACCAGTTTATGATGGTTGTTTTTAATGCTGTCAAAAGGTGGTACGTTTGTATTTCAATTACTTTTAATGCATGTGCCAGTTTATGTACCAGTTATTTTCTTTTGTTTTTCAATATATACACTGATGGAAGTATAGCCTACAGTATTGTATGTATTGAATAGGCTACTGATGTGTGCTTGCTTTAAATATATACATTTCAGAACTATTAGTTGTGTTCATAAGTTACTACAGACCTTAACATTGCGTTAAAACAATATGCAGATTTAAGCTCGTGGAATCTATATTATTTTCTATGTGATTGTTTTTTTTTTACACGTGATTGTGTTCCCTCATTTAAACAGATTCGTGTAAATGTTACCCTGTAAATGTAAGCTACGTTAATATATACAGTTGATCCTGGCTCTAATGGTATAAGAGTGTCATTTACTGCGACAAAATGTCATTCGTTTTTCATTAGGGAAGTCTAGTGGGTGTATTGTGCGGTGCGTAAACAAGGGAGACAGCAGTTGCTAATGTAAAAAAAAGATACAAACAAAAAACCGTGTGGACTCCACTTGGAGAAATGCTGGGAACTACGCTACTATGTGCCGTGTGCTTAGGAATAGGCTTTGGAAGTCTCCACATCGGAATAAAAACAGCATGTCACGAATAGAGAATTACCATTATTTATTTATTTTTTTTAAATTGTAAAATGCAGTTATTTGTCAGTAGAATAAGTTAAATAAACAATCAAATAAACACCTTTGTTGATACCATCCAAGACATGCAGGGGCGACGGTCAAACAGAAAAGAAACATGGCATGAAAAGCATTTATTAACAAGCTAAACACAGGGCTGGAAGCGAGTGGCAAAAACAAACAAACAAAAGAGAGTTATCCTTGTGATCTTAGTATAGCCCCATACCTTTAAAGCCTATTGCACTTAAAATACACAACTCTTGTGATAATAATTTAAAAGGTTATATTGACACCTTTTAAAATGAGATCGCCAGCCACACAAGGCTCTAAGGGTTCATTGATTCGGAAGTGCTGTGATTGACGACTGCACAAATCACAAGAAGACAAACTGTAGTTCACCCACAGCATCGCATATGTTTACAGTTTTAGATAACCCAATGTTGCTGATCAGTGAAAGTCACAAATTTGATGAATTGTGAGAAAACGATATTAAAAAAGAACTTTAAGGTCCAAACTCAATACATCGTACCCCAATGGGCGTGTCCTCTTTTTCTGAGCTAAAATCATTTGCGCATGCCCGGGCAAGCGCAGTGCACGGTGTACCACGTTTTAACGCGTAACGCAAAATAGCACCACACCTGTACCAAATGTCAATGCAGGTGTGCCACGTTTAAACCCATTGTCTCGCCGTGACGTATTATTATTCCCCCTACAGACAGTGCAACGTCATTTTTTCAAAGCCAAACAGAGCAACGATCAGACAGGCAGGCAGCTGTGTGCCTTTGAGCCAAATACCAGCAAGCAAGTGTCGGCTGAAAAAAAGGGAGATGAGCTATTCAGGGGGACGTTAGTAGATATTGATCGCAAATGAGTTGGTTTTGCATAATTGTGGCTGACAAGGGCTGTGTTTCCCACATTGACGGCGCAACAGCTTTGAAGGGGCTGATCGATTAGCTGCAAACCCTCCCCCTTCCCTTCAGTACCTGAATGGAAGCGGGCCCTGGGGAGAGAGGGAAGTAGCTTTCATTATACAGCAAATGGACGCGCAGCAAGGTTTTTTTTTTCGCTATAGGGTCCAAAGCGCTTGTATTTGCTCCATCAATCACATACTGCAGAGCTAATTCAAGGCACGCATACAGAAAAGGCGAAAAGGCTCACGACGATCTTCCGAGTGCTCTTATGAAATTAAACAAGCGTTCGAGATAGAATGAATTCTGGTTTACATTAGCGTACTTTAAAGAGTGTTTTGGTGTGGCATTGCTGGATTTCTCATTACAAACTCAAATTGATGTTCATTTGCACACTCTACTAGGGTGACTTTTCCAAACAATAAAATAGATTTTAGATATATATATATATATATATATATATATATATATATATATATATATATATATATATATATATATATATCTATCTATCTATCTATCTATCTATCTATCTATCATATATATATATATATATATATATATATATATATATATATATATATATATATATATAATGATAATTAGCTACAAGTGTGTTTCTATTTTTGGAGATTCAAACATGCCATTGAAATTGTATAACATGGGTTTACTAAGTCATCACTATCGGGTTAATGGCAATTAAACCGTGCAGTGGCAAACATTACACTTGTTGACCGTACTTTGTACTGCAAGGCGACAAAAAACAACAAGACATAGTGGGTGTAAGAAAGCCGTACAGTATGATTAGGATTATTTGGAAATTTAAGAGGAAAACATACAATGTATAAGGTAATTTAAACTTTAAATACCAATAGATTGCTTCTGTTTATTCAGTGTTCTGTCTGGGTGCAGAATCCGATTGTCAGGTTTTCATTTCAGCATCCATTCAAAGCATAGTGTTTAGTGGCCCATATATTGAAACACCGAACTGAACTGAACTGAAAACACGAATCTAGCCAACCTGGACCTAACTGGAGTGCTTTTAAAACCCGGACCCGCGGGGATCCACATATCAAATACAGCACCGCACAATGTAACTTAATTTGGATTTTAAATGTAATCGTTCGCTACCTTTCTGAAGATCGGAGCTGCACAATGCATAGCTGAAACGCTTTGGGCTCCACCAAGCAGATGTGAGCGACTTGGCAACAGGGAATAAATGTGGTCTGCATTACTAACCATCACGGCTGAGCAGCACTTCAGCGACTGAAGGAGCAGATGATCGTGATGATGCGGTTGATACTGCCATGTGTTTTTCTTTTTTTTAAACGTCTGCCGTTGAATTTTGCGAGCATGCTTGCTTATATATCGTTAATGTTATTAATTATTATTTCTTACTCTTTCAAAACGATTCTCTTTTGTAATTGCTGCCACTCCAATTAAGGTAAATCGGCGCGTGTTCTGTTAACCAGCCTGGAGTTGCTATATAAGGGCTTACCACCTTTGCCTGCTCAGTTATTTGAGGATTTAAGAAAGCCTTACACTTTATCAGGTAAAATAGGAAGGCGAGGGACTGGACATTGTGTTGTGAACAACTTCCCATGTTCTCTTTACAGGTTCTGTATATTTTCATAGGCTGGCGGAAGCCTCGGATACATTAATTGGGTAGGCACTTTCTTCTAAGTAGTAAATGCCGTAATAAGCCTAAATCTCTCCAATCAGAATTTGATTATAGGCGGCTGAGAATTTATTTTCCTAACCTTATGTCCGAATAGACACACTCGATCAGCAATTCAGCTATTAGACTGATTAGCCTGTAAAACTAAATTGATGCAATAATAAATGGAACACGTTAACATTTATCCTAAATATACTTCCCTCCCCCTTCCCCCGCTGAAAGTGAACTGAAATCTTCCCAAATAACATGGCTTTATCTATGACGTTATTGACGTGTTCTACAATAACCCAAATCTTTCAAGATATGGATTGTTTATAGGATCAGCTGATTTTGTTTTATCGTATTTTAAAAGGAGGGAAATAAAGGAAAATCAATTCAGAGAACAGTGGGACCGCTGTATCAGTCCCGTGCCCTATGATGAAGTGCAAGCACTATAATGAAAGCATTGTGCGAATGCAGCAGAGAAAGCGAGAGAGAGGCGCGCGGACAGCCCGCGCCCCAACAGCTGTCGCATTATTTGCACTGGCTGTAAACAGGCTTCACATTCTCCCATTACCACACAATCCGTGCGAGCTAGACGAACAATCCCTGTCTACACAGAGCAAAAACTAACAACAGCAGCATTGTGAGGCCCGTGTAGCTGCAGGAGGATATACCACCGCAGCTGGGATAAGGGGATTAATTCCAACCAAATGTTAAAAAAAAGTCTTACATATAAAACGTTCCTTATTTTATACAAAAGGGAAAGCAATGTGTCGTGCACGCTATCACCAGATGCATCCTTAACAAAAAGCAACTTTCTGTGAAACAAACTGCTTGAAGACAGGCTTAAAGTAGCAATTTGTGTGACCGTCATTCCCTGTGCTATTTCAAGTTCAACACTGTCTGTTTGCATGCCAAGATTTCATCATGTTTGCATATTCGGATTGGGAATTAATACGTCGTGTTATTTAGATGGCAAATGCAAGTTTTACTATTTCGATAATTACAATTTCCAAGCATTCGCCCTTGCTAGGAAGGAACAGGCCGCCATGACCACTAATTTTAATAGCATCTGTGCATACAAACCCTTCAAACTAATGGTATAGCCTGGAAGCAATCTATACACGCGTGTCCATGTATCGTAAGTCTACACCTGTTTTTCTTTGGCAGACTGACTTGCAAAGCTTTTTGAAGCTCTCACGCTTAAAAAGGTGTTTCAATAAATTAACAAAACAGGCTGAGGCACACTGCAGGGGTGCCACTTAGAAAAGGAAGCTAGTGCAAATGTATGGTAGCCTACCATACAGACAGCGTCACCACGGTGACGCAAACCAGCATTTACATTTAAATTATTCACCACATTCCACATATATGTTTTGTTTTGTTTTCGTTATTACTGTTTTGAATAATAGGCTACCAAAATAAATATACTATTTGTAAAATTATTGCAAATTTATATACAGAAGTAAAATGGCTAGCTCAAGTGTATGGCTAGCTCAAGTGTAGCAATAACGATTTATTTCTAATTAAATGTAATAAGATACCTCTCTATTCGGTTACGATAAAAAGCAACGACCCGTGTTAGTGCGCAGAATC
Organism: Acipenser oxyrinchus oxyrinchus; assembly: GCA_030684275.1. Lineage (NCBI taxonomy): Eukaryota > Metazoa > Chordata > Actinopteri > Acipenseriformes > Acipenseridae > Acipenser > Acipenser oxyrinchus. The sequence goes on along the minus strand of CM060253.1, from coordinate 33,581,720 downwards.
GAGTTTCCATGTGAAATGCGCTACTTGCTCGTGGTAAAAATGCTGCGCTAAGAAAACAATGCTGGCGTAAGCAGTTACACGTTCTTGTGAGAGCAGCGATCCGTGCCTCGCGAAGCTCCTACAGCACAAAGGCTTTCAGAGGCAAAGAGAAAATGCGCTCTCTTGTTTCAGGGCGGCTGTCCCCTGGGAGGCCGGGACGGAGTGCAACTTCAATCAAACCATGACTTCTCTTCTGGGAGCCAACTATGAAACCTGATCTCGCCAGCTTACTGCCATACGTTTGCGTTTACACACACACACACACACACACACACACACACACACACACACACACACACACACACACACACACACACACATCGCTAGGAGCCCCCTATCCCAGTCATATTGTATTTAGAACTTCGAACAGACATTGCATTGAGGTTGTTGTTATTCGGTTTTTACCCTTTTGTCTGATTTCATGTTTCGTTCTTCGGGGTTAAAGAAACACAACTCAAAATGTAACCTTAAAGCAGAAACGGAGTGTTTATTTGATATTGACAAGGCGTTGATGTGGTAATTAGATTACGCGACACAGCAATCACAAATCGTCTGAAAATGCTGAAAGAAATTGAGTAGCAATAACCTGTTGTTTAGTTTCATGGAAGAAACGTTTAAGGTCGTTTTATTATTATTATTTTGTTAAATTGCAAAGATCTGACTGGGGCATACCACCGCAAAATTACTTCAGTTTTAAAGCTATACGCCTTGGTGCAGGTGAACAAGGACAATTTGAAAAACAATCCTGTGGGGCCCATATTTGCCACTGTACAAGCAAACTGCCAACGCCATACTAAATGTACGACACGTTAACAGATCACTTAAAAATACATTTAAAAGAAACACTATTATGTTGTCATACTTTCCTGGCTAAAGGGGTGTAAGAAACAGGCATACACTACTGGGAAATATGTTAACAAACTAGGCTGATGTTTGTTTCCTGTTTGAAACCGTAGAATAAAGAATATGTGCCAAACCCAAGAACCCATTCAAATCTGGAAAGCGATACTCCGAAATGAGCTGGCGAGCGACAGATATCCTCTACGCAGGTGCAACGGTAGGACGTTTAAATGACAAACGTTTCCTACAAAGTGCACACAAGCAAAGAAGCTAAACATAAATCACTACAGTATTCGCGAACCGTTTTTTATTTGATATCGATAGTTTCCTCGACAGAGCAGCATTAATCCATAAACGAAGATATCCATCCACACAACCAAACTGAGGGTAATTATTTAATTTGATGCGCGGCAGCACCATGTCCATTCATTTAAACACATTTATACATTTGTTTATAACAAGGTTATTGATCTTCGTCTCTTTGTAGATTCATTCCGCCAACTTATAGGCCTAATTAACTGATGTAATTACAAGCAATTTGGGGGAGGTACATATTCTGATTTACAGGGGAATCCCCAGGGATGGTCTTTAAAACCTCACACTGATGACAAGCGCACTAGCAACCGACATGAATAATCTTTAAGCCTGTCGGTGACCTAAGGGTACAGTACTGAAGCCTCGTCACAAACTCTAATTGCATGCTCGGTACCTCGGCCAGTCATCTAAATTCAAGGCCAATTAAGTAAGATGTCAATGAAAGCCAATGCTTCGTACGGCTTGGTTGGCATTATTGTTTCTAAAAGCAGGATCGGCTACTTGTTTTTATGGAAATCTTAAAACACCGCCCGATGTTAAGCCACACCAACACCACCACCAATGCGGTCAGAGCGAGTGACACGGTATTATTATTATTATTATTATTATTATTATTATTATTATTATTATTATTATTATTATTATTATTATTATTATTATATCCAGGACTCAAATGTGAGTTTACATGGCTGTTTTTCAAAATCCACCTTGTACCTTAACAGCATTGCAAATAAATAGAATAAACAGGAAACGCTGTTACAGATAAACTACCCACAAAACGCAGAACAATGGTCCCAAATCCTTTTTTTATTAATAACACCCAGTTTAAACGCCTGTAGGCCTGGAGTGGCTGGAGAGCTCTGCGCATTGTGTCCCTGGGCCACGAGCCATGGATTGCCTGCATTTACAGAATAAATTAAAACCAGGAGCACAGCTCACACATTCTCTGGATGTGTGGAAGAGAAAGACATGAGATTTCACTGCTTTTATAAGCAGCAAATTATAAATCGGTACTTCTACATATTTGCAGGACGTGCCTCTGAATACTTCCTCTGGAACGAAACGGTTTCCACTTCACAGACAGTTGTTAGCGGAGACACCGCTGAAGGACTTCAGCATATCGCGTATGTCTGCATTTCACTCGAATGGTATCACTGCAATGATTTTGCCTGCGCCGCGGATTCATAGTTATGCATACGCAGTCAATGTTGTACTTGCCAATGGTGATCGATCAATTCCGTCCATACCTCGAAGTTTGTAACGACATTTCCCTCATGTCACAGAGCTGCAGATTCAATGTCTGGATCATTTCTGAACACAAGAAATGCTATATGTTTTAAATACGAACGTGGATGTGATCTGCTAATGCAAATGTAAACAGTTGCGATGATCACAGATTCAATCCCGTGTCAATGTTTTCCTAGAGCTGTTGGCGGGGTATACAGTCTGTAAACAAATCAGATGTCCACATTAAATGTGGAACAGATGTAGGACATGAAAGGATTTTTACGTCGAGGATGTTTAAGCATTCATACGCGCTTTAATTGAGTCCAGAGACGAAGGAGTCCCATGTGTTGTAAAACCCGAATGAATATAAAACACGAACTGGCCCCAACTTTGCATACTAGAACCCAGACCCTTTGTGTTATTTTTTTAATATATTAAACTTATCATAAGGGCGCAGTTCCTTCCCCGTTGCCAAACATAAATAGAATTAAATACTAATATTTCTTATATATTATCAGCCCTGGTGTTTAAACTAGCTGCTACAGTATCCTAGGGCTGCCATGGTCATTGTAACGTGACCCCGTCCTTGAGCAAATAAACTGCCAGCAGGGCATCCTAGCTCAACCTTTACTCGTTATCAGCATCATACCCGTTTATTGCTATTCAGAACTGCCATGCACGGCATATCAAAAGTTACGGCAATTTAAAAAAAATAGACTACAGTCAAGTCAGCCTGCACGACATAGTTCCTTCATTGCTTGACAAGGTCAGTTGAAGCCGCAGTGTTTGAATCGTGGATTGTAGGTGTTTGTTTTTAGTGCCGGAACTAAACTTATGTAATGTCAATGTTCACATTAGCACATTTGGGTACTATCGTTTAAACAGCATATGCACCAATTACAAACCAACTCAGTCCGCAAGTCTGCAGTCGAATTGAAGCTAACGCGTGTGACACACCCGTTTAAAAACATTTTTAATAGCATCGATTTGAACTATAAGTTCAGTAACCCCGCGTAAAATGCCTTGTTTTTATACATAGCAGAAAAGTAGCTCAATGGCGAATTATTAATGTTTGTTCAACAAATCAGAATAAACTGCCATAAGCCCTGCATTCAAACGAACTCACAGAAAATGGGTGGTTGGCAATTGCTATTTTGGAACTCTACGCGTTAAAATAAATAAATAAATAAATAAATAAAACCACAAAACTACAAAAAAATAAAAAATATACCCGCTCTTGTTTGTTTTTTCAATAAATGTAGAAATTCACAAAAATGGCATATTTCCATTAAAAAATAAAACAGTTTCTTACAATGCATTAAACAGTGTAGATTTGGATTACACTGATTAGCTTTCTGTAATTAAGGATTTTACTTAAAAAAAACTGTAGGCTACATCCTTTTGTGAAACTAGTGAGTATCGTTTTTGTCTCAATAGAAGTTCTTAACAGGCATTAAGGTCTTACTGGGAAGCACATGCTTGGCAGATAGGGCGCCTTGCATTCTGAGTATCTGATTTCAACTGTTAAGTGTCTGATAGAACCTGATCTTATAGTCAAACCTCTGTCGTAACTGAGACTTTTTGTTTTGGGCATTAGGTGAAGCAATGCAAAACTAGGCAAACAAGTCAAATGACTAAAGCAACGGTATAAAACTGACACTAAACAATTTCAAGAGAGAGCAGGTGTATAATTTGGCGTTAATTATAGTTCATTATAGTTTAATACCGTTTAAATTATTGTATTCCTCTCTCACATTTTGCCTTTAAGATAAAGGTGCCAACACATTGTCAAGAAAACCAAAAGTAGAAAATAAAATATAAAGAGTTAGCCAAGACCCAGTGCAGCTGAACCTCAGTTTTTTTTTTTTTTTTTTTAGTACACGGGGTGACAAGCAGGCTAAACAAAGGCGTAAATACTTCATGTATTCAAAGTTAACTCTAGCATGGGAAAAGAGACTCTATGCCGACCAACGCAATAACACCTGGGCTATAGATTAATAAGTGAAACATATAAAGTTTGGAAACATTTTTAATTGGCTAATTGACAGGGGTATTGTTTATCTGAAACGCCGTACACGTTGTTAATAACACGGAATATGTTCGGCTCTACAACTGAACAACATTCTGTTTCTCCGGATCAGCTCACTGCTGCCGCACAGCCCCATTGCTGCACGAGAGAGCCCGTGTTGCTATTTTTAAAGCTCCTGAGCGCCTGCAACTGGATCTCGAACAAAGCTAAATATTGCCAGTTAAATGAAGGATAAATCCTCCTGCTTTGAAGAGCAGCAGCAATCTTACTGGCTTTAACTACCTTACGCAAAAAAAAAGCAGTTTGGACGGATTTCCCCCCCAGACAAGAGACCAGACAGCGCAACACTGCTTTCCGTCCAGTACGATACACATACCGTGGTAGTATATGTTTACGCGTATATTTTACTTTTATTTTTTTAACCAAAAGTTAAGAAATACGCTTTAAACAGTACTGCTGTACGAGTCAGGTATGTTAAATGTAAGATTCTCGCAAACATGGCTTTTCATGACTGATTCCAGCATACATGTTGTGTGTTTATTTTTTAAATGTAATTTGATAAGTTAACCTCTGTCTGCAGAAGTCGTGCACCTTGCTTCCCTTTTTGATTTGGGTTACTTTCTGTAATGCTATATGTCTTCCATACTGATCAGTCCACACAGTAAGCTCGGGTGAATTGCAAATGAAAGTCTATTTTCAGACAGAGAACAAAAAAGTCATGGGAGCTGTTTCTTCGAACTGTTGGCTTATTGTGTGATAAGCAGACCATGATGCGGTCCTTTTTTTGTAGTGTTCCCCTTTGAACTACAAGTCTATTTATTTAACCTATCCCTCACACGTGATGCACGCCAAGGTCGCAGAAATGCTTTCTACAAACTGACAAACTGACAACGCCAAGACCCACGTTCCTTTTCTCTAAACTCATACAGCCTATAGAAAAGCAAATGGGCAGACTTTCACTTTGAACTTCCAACTCAGCCTTATCTGGGTTTCCTCTTCTCCCTCCGACAGTGTGGCGCATTAAAACACGCCCCCGTCACACCCGACAGTGTGGCGCATTAAACATACCCCCGGGTTTTTATATCATTCCTTCCATTCCTGTCCAGAGTGAAAGATCGCAGGGAGCCCGAAAGCCTGTCTAGACCAATCGATCATCAGACAGACTAACAATACCCTAAAACCACCTTACTCTCCCTACATGTCCAGCGGGGGAAAAACTACCTTCTCACCTGAAACGTATTTCTGAGGGGAACACAAGGGCACAACTATACTACACAATTGGAGGCCGAAAGAAAACAAACAAGAACAAAAAACAAAGTGAATGGGTTGCGTGGAGATTGTAGCGTTTGATAAAAAAAAAAGTACTTTAGGGTACTTTAAGTATTCTTTGCCGTAATAGTGTTTATTTATTTATTTATTTTTGCTCCAATTTAATTAAAAAAAAGAAAAAGAAAAAATAAACTATCAGGAGGAGGGGGTGCGGATATTTCTACTATCACTTCCCTGGAATTTTACGACCCCGGTAATGTTCTTTTTGCGAGTGGATTGCCTCCCTTGTCTCAGGTGTCTTCTGCCAAATTCCGCTAAAGCTGCTGGATAGCTAACGAGCTGTAAAGCGCATCGATCTGGAGATCACTTCTGCATTAATGACGACCGTGGCAAGCAATGTCGTCTAAAATTGAAAAACAACAAACTACAGCCATATAATAATACAAATATCATTTAACTTGCTTACAAACCGGTATTATTAATACGATACTTAACACAAATGGTGTTTTTTCAACACATTTTTGCAGTAAAAGGGTGACCGTATGTGTTGTGTGTGTGAGCTAACGCCGTGTTTTGACAAGAATGCAAAGCTGTAATTTAGTGTAAAGTCTGATTAAACACGTCACATTGTAATTTATTGCTCTGGCGCACACCTGCACGTGACTCTGTCCACTGGCTGGATTGAGCGACACAAATGTGCACCTAAATACATTGCATAGATCGATGTTTAGCTACTTTTCTGCCGCCTTCTATATCTGGCAAATCAGATATAAAAGCCCCCCCCCTCCCCCCCCAACATGCAGATAGTCATACGAATTTTCCCCAGGAGCTATACGAATCCGCTCAGTCACGCACACACTCGCGCGCAAAGCGGAGGGGATGCCCTCCAACAGTGACAAACCACAAAATAATTTATGAACTGCCATAAACCTAGGCGAGGCTCCGCTACACCACAACTTGTACTGTATCACAACAAAACACATCAACAGATAAATGTTAGAACAAGGACTGTTTTATATGGGAACTAAAGTACCCAGTTGTGAAACAACTGCAGTTTACCGGACGAATATGAAAAAATACATACAGAAGTAAAACCCCGAAAAACACAGCCCGGCACAAGTATGGGCCTACTGTGTCTTATTAACAACAATGTTACTGCCTCCCCCTTTCTGAAAACTGCACAAATAATGTAGCCACTCCTGCAAAGTCGCCCGCTGCCCGGGAAGCCCCAACATGATTATATGGAAATTAAGGTTTTCGCTTGTTGCAAGACTGTGTAATTAAAAACAAGTTTTTAATGATATATAATTTTTTTAAAAAACTTTAATATATAAATCAGAGGGTTATGCCAGTTTAATATATAAATCAGAGGGTTATGCCAGTTTAATATATAAATCAGAGGGTTGACACATCCCAAGATCGCCACTTTTCGGTTATTTTCCTAATGTTGTAATTAGTTACAGCAGATTAAACATCTGGCGTTCTACGGGGAGTTTTTAGCAACCTTTCTTAAAACTTGATTTTTACGCAAACCCGTTGCCAGATAGCCTAGGACTGTAACAGCAAAACTGAGCATTTCGTACACGGTACTCTATCACTATATTAGTAACAAAGGCATAGTTCATTTTTCCAAAAAAGAAATATTTTTTTCTAAAAAATCGTTATATAGGCAAATATATACCGTGCTATCCGAGTCAATGCGATATACTTTGCATCGTATACCAAACAACTAACTGGAAGTGGAAAACCCTGCATCCACCAGCACAGCACGTCTCAAAATGAGTGTATTCAATAAAACGATCGTCTTACCTGAATCAGAAATAAGGTGAATATAAATCCGTGCGGTTCTGGCCACTAACTGGTGTGATTGGAAGGCTCTGACCAAGTTTTAAAACCACAAGAATTCAAAACAGACACTGGCCGTGTGTGTTTTTCTAACGAAAAAAAAATCCAAGCCAATACTCTCCTCGTAGTTGACTCTGATATCCCGTGCCGCGAAGAACACAATCAAAGTCCTGTTTACAAAATTAATTACTTTTTTAGCATATGCAATCCATCTAGATTCATCAATTAGAAGATTTTACGTTTCCGCGATCCTTTTTAATATCCCTTTCTAATGATGCACATACCGATAAATCAACACTTTCTCTCTAGCGATCCAACGAGTCACGATGTATTTCCAGTAGGGAGGAAACTGTGCGCTAAAAATAAAAGAAAATCTAGACATCCTCAGAATTACAGACCTGTTTATAAGAATCCCGATCCTTGCAATTTCGATATTCCGTGGACTGACAGCAACTTCGGGTTTTAGTGTATAATGCCAGGGTAGTTAGTACAGGTGGCGACGGTCCACGAACTCCTGCAATTATTGCAGCTCCGTAATGCCTCGCAGCGCCATGTTTGCTTATTGCTGCTGCTATAAGAGCCTCTCACTAAACACGCCGCTTCAGCTGAAGTTACCCACTCGTTTTACGCAACATCATTAATGTTTCCAAGGCTTTGAAGATCACGCGTCTTTTTCTTCTTTCATTTCTTTTTCTTCCTGACTCAAATAAAGATTTTTTTCCCTTTATTTATTTTTCTTCCTTTTTTCTTCTTCTTTTCGCTCACTGTGCAGCACGAGACTGAGGATTGCGCTCCTGCTATCTCCGTGCGTGCCGCGGAGACTGAGATGAGAGCAACACACTCGCTCCCAGTCACACAGACTACCCAGAAGGCCGTCGCGGAACCGCAATTACCATAAACCTCCAGCTACTTCACTCAGTGGACGTGTAATGAAAAAAACAAGAATAGGAAAAAGAACGACAGCATGCTCGTGGGTTGTTTCTTGCAATATGTTTGTATTTGCTTATAGGTAAAAACAGTCTGTACTTCTAATTTTATGGTGAATATTTGTTGACTCTGTGTCGTGCTTTATTTAATGGCAGATACATCGTCAAGGCCACTTTCATAATCGCGTAGTGTAAATACTTGTACAAATGTGTACTTATATGCTACCGATGCATATGATACGTTTTACGATAAAATAAATAAATAAATAAATAAAATCAAGCAGTTATCCTGGGCAAGATGTAGAAAGTGACAGACAGACAGACTGACACGATTAGACGGGATTCCACATTTTGATAGAGAACCTAGTTAAAGCGAGACATGTGGTTGGTTTCCCGTAACATATTGTTTAACTATTGCAGTGCACATGCATCAGAAATACAGTTCTCCTAAAAAATATATATATAAGCTGTGTGACAAGCAACGTATTTAAATAACTGGTAAAGGACAATTCGTTTAGCCTCTTGTGTGCTGAGAAATGTATTGTATATTTAGGCGGTTCATAACGTATTGGTAAAATTATGTTTAGAAATGAGTAGCCATACACCAAAAGTTATTTAGCAGCAGTTGAAGTAAAACTTCTATTAAGGAGGTCACTGTAGAATTGAGCGGACCAAATGAGTAGACTGCGTTGTTGTAAAAAAACTTTAGCTCTCCGATTTTAGTATGCTTTTTCAGCCATATTGCACTTGTTTCAAAGGATGAATAATGGTAGAGCAGCATATTTCATCAGGCTACTACACATCATTCAATTTTTGCAGCACGATGTTTTAACCGCTAGAATTTGGTAGCTAGTTTATAATCATAACACATATAAATGATGCACCAGTACTTCCATATATCCATTCCATGTATTTTTTTCCTTAACTCAAAATCAGTGCTGATCTCTATTCCAGCACTTACCTCTTCATTTACTTAACTGATACGCGCAGACTATGTGGACTTGACAAATGAAGCACGAAGGGGACTGCATCCCCTTTTAAATTCGTGGCAAAATCCCAAATCGCTCAAACGTGTCTAAATGGACTGGCGCATGAAACGTCTGGATACCTTCTCTTCCACCTTTTTAATTTTGCTGTCGGCTGCAGACTTCTACAGTTCGTGTTCGCGCAGTATTTTATGGTTTACCTAAACAGATGCCTTGAGGCTCCAGGGTATGTGCAATGCATAACCATTAAAGAAGATTCTATATAGGGAATCGCAGAGGAAGGGGAATCAGTATGTCACATATTGTATGCTAAATACACGCACATTATGTGTTCTTAATGTAACCAAGTAAAAAGCTACCCTTCAGGCAGCGTTGTGTTCATTATTTTACAAGCAGTAAAAAGAGCAGTTATTTTGTGCAAGGTATAGAAGGAAACTGAATAATCACGCAGAGTCCTGCTGTAATCGGATTGCCTGTATAGTCTGACAGGCAGCCCTCCCCCTCCTGCAGCCCCTCTGGGATCTGACCCAAAGGTCAGGCCGCTGTGTGCTGCGTTTAGCGCGGGAAGGGTTTCACACAGAGCTCGGGCCGTAAACACTACTGAACAGCTGAACTCGTACCAGCGAGCTGAGCCCGTCTTACCGCGAAGAGAAGGGGGGAAAATATATGAAAAGCTAACACAGCTTGTGGTTGTGGGGTTTTGGATTCTGTTCGGCAAACACTGCCAGGCTTCATAACACACAATGAAAACATGCAGAGGATTTCGCTTCATCATTTGCTTTAAAATCTATACGCTGCCTAACAAAACTAAAAACAATTACACACAAGGGAGGTAATAACTCATCTGGACTACTGTTTTTAGTGTAACTGCCGAATATACAAAGCTGCGATGAATGTAAGAATGAAGTTTCAAATGTTAAAATGGAAACTAGGCCTATGAAAGATTATTATTATTATTATTATTATTATTATTATTATTATTATTATTATTAGCGAATGATAGGAACTCTGTGCTCTGTAGTCTATTTAATAATACCAACCTAATTAATACCAAAACAGTTAGTAGGCCTATTGCTTTGACTGTGTTACCACCAAAAAATATTGTTTTGGCTAAACACTATATCTAGTCTCTTTATTAATTATCGTTGTGGAAGTTTATCGCTGAAATAAGTTATAATTTATTTTACGTAAATACTGCAAATGGATACCAGCGAAATGAAGAGACACAGCGAACAGTGTGAAGAGGCTGCAGCTGTCTGCTAAGTGATAAATGCACCGGGGACTCGAGGCCCCTTTGCGCTGCCAAAAGTTGGATCTCTATTGACACTGCTGGTATGTAATGTACCAATGAGACAACGTTGTGGACTATGGGTAGGTGCAATATTTGGATTGAGTTCAGAAAATATACCGTATGGGGTAACATCTATGCCTATATTACTTGAGTTTGCCAGAGGGATTGCGTTTTTAGCATGCAAATCGGCAGCATGTGCGTGTAATATTATCCTTCATGTGAGAATAATTGAATAATGTGTCAGGATTTTCTTTCATTGTTAATGTGCCTGCATCAGTGCTCAGAGATCCAGGTGCCGAATACACTTCAGACAGTGTCTGTCTTGATACATCACATGTTAGAAAAAGAAAGAAAAAACATCCACGCTTATGCTGGTTAGAGTACAGCCTTGGGTTTTGTTGTGTGAAAACATAATCACTTTGCATACATGTGAGCCGCCCTGTATATGTTTATATTCGACCCTGGTCACAGCTGTGTAAACTTTAGTAGTTGTAATATGTAACAAATTAAAAACGTGTGCTTGTTTTGTATGTATTTGTGTTATTATGGTTAATAATAATTACAAAATGAGTAATGTTCCAGCATACTACACAATTCAAATTAAGATTACTGTGCATCAATTCTTCAAGGATATATTTGTAAGGGTGGCTGCGACACCAAACTGTTTTGTCCTACGAGCTATCCAACTTGAGACATGATGCTTTTGATAACATTTTGTATGTAATTGCTATTGTGCCTTATTTATACTGATGCCCAACCATACATTTCTCCATGTTGGACCATACAGACCATTTTTATATTTTATTGTATCCCCTTCGGTGACTGCATGCATAATTGTACCATTTCGATAAATACAATTAAAAACCTATTATATTCTATGAAATAGGCTTATGGATGTATTTAGATGCAGCAAAATATGCTATCGTAAAACAAATAACATTAATTACAAGAAACGACATTAATCTTGTTTTAGTCCTAGGTAGTTCACAATATACATTTGTATATGTCTATAAAGAGTACAGACCAATTGCTGGGTAATGTCTTGGTTTATTTTACAAAAAACTTTGTAATAATAACGTATTAGCATAACACATTACTTTAATTGTATTGTCTTTTTTGCCGCCGGTGCACTGGAAACATTCAGTAAAAAGTGAACTTGTGCTTTGTTAATTGTAATACACTGTTTTCTGTACGGATCATGTAGAAAAAGTGTGGGGGAGCCGCTGCTGCAGTATAAGCACGTGCTTCCAATAAGGTATGTTAAGGCAGCAGCGCAACGTTTCTTCCAGTATACTTTCTGAGAACCACATCCTTTCTTTCACTGCGAGTGTGGGCATATGAAACATCCTACGTCACAAAACTATTATTAGTGATTTAGAGAAATCCCCTACAGGAAAGTAAGAATGAGAAACAGACAAGCGACTTCCAGTCTGTGCAGTTCTTTTTGAACAGGTCCAGACCGCTAGCGAGTTGAATGTCTGTGACAGACCTACTCATTTTTTAAAAATGACAAGTATTCGGCGGCTTTTTAAAATAACCGGTATCGTTTTGAGAAGGGTTTAGCGGATGTGCAAAAGAAAAAAAAAAGTCGTTAAAACTCCGAGACCTAGAGACACCAGTTTAATGGCAAGGTCGGCAATTGTGCAGGCTAGAAAAAAGTGTGATTAGTAAGAATTTGTCTGTAATGAACCCCTGGATGGAGATGGCACACTTTTTAAATAGAATAAAAAAGGAGAGACCAGGTTGAAAGATGGCGATATTACCCCCTCTCCCCCGTCCCTTTCCTCCCTCATCCTTTCTCCCTACGCAGTTACTTCTACTTCCTGCAACAGATCTCTGCTTCTTTCGTGTAGGGGGCTAGCTCCCATTCGGTTATTTGCATGGACACTGGAGATTAGTGAAGACAGTATGACTGAGCAGTTGCAGCCGTGCAAACCTCTTCTACTTCACTATCTGCGAAAGGATGTATTTACATGGTGGATGGTGGATGTATGGTGTAACAGATTTAAGAGTTTTGTACATTTCCTATTCCTGTAACTACAAGCGATGCGCAGGAGTTAAAAAAAAAAAACAACGATGGGATTTGTTTGAAACTCATCCCCACAGTCCAGATGGAGATGAGATTGGAAGTGGATTGTCAAAGTGTAGCCTGCGATCATTCTCTCCGCTGTCTCCGAGACAGGAGGTTGGAGTGTGTGTGTGTGTGTGTGTGTGTGTGTGTGTGTGTGTGTGTGTGTGTGTAGAGGAGATGGGGTGTGGAGCCCTAGTCTCATTATTTTCGGGGGCGGAGTAACACGGGACAAGGACAAGTCCCCAGACACTTGTTTCGGGTAATACAGTGTTATGCAGAGCGCATTACCCTAGCTAGTATTGTTTGTGGACTCGGAAAGCGCCACAAGCAGTTTAGAATGGAACTTTTAACTTAAACGCGTTGGGAATTTGTCATTTAGCAACAGCTCTCTTAGTCAGAAATTCAGACACCTCGTTTTCCGTCATTTCATTGTTTGTTAATTTATTGAAGGTTGTCTAACGTTAACAGTATTTTATGTATTTATTTTGTACTTCAGTAATGATAGTTGCCCAATACATCTGAGATATAGGCCTACATTTAAAGCCCGATGTCCGTCTTTAAATGGTTTATCACTCAATTGTGAAAGCACAATCCAGTTATTTATAACACATTGCAAAATATTTCATTTTTCAGCTTTCTTGGTCACCTGTTTGTGTTTTCAACATATTCCGAGTATTTCTCCACCAGATAACATGGCAAACGGGAAGCAATACCAATTGAAATACATCTTCTAAAAAATCACTTTGTGTCATATAGGTGTCAAAATGTTGCTGTGCTTTTTTAAAAGCTATTCATACAATCATAATAAAAGGAATTGTCCACTTGTTCGCCATTTATGCTCAAGCGTTTCAACTATTGGAACGCGCGTGGGGTATATTGTAACAAAACAGGACTTTTAGTAAACAGGCCCCTGTTAAATATATCGTTTTCCTCTATAGCTACAATTAATAGCAAATCTACAGACTCGAGTGAGGCTCATTCCTGTTGTGAAAAGTGAGATCAGTTCAGAGCAGAGCAGGGACCTGCTGGTTGCTCAAGTTTCAGACACATGTATTTTAATAATATAGGAAACCGCGAGCTCTGAGTCCCAGGAAAGGGTGCGATTGTCAAACCCTGCAATAAGAAGAAAACCGTTAAGGACTGAAGTAAATAATTAAACACATGACTTAAACTATCGAGAGATTCGTAAGTCATTAACTCTTTGTTTGCCGACGGGTGTTTCGAATATTGCTCACTATTCTTGTGATGATCAGAATTTTATTTAAACAAGTAAATACATAAATATACATTATGTAGTACAACTGCATAGTCCTCTGACAAAAAAACAACAATTACATACACAGTTAATACAGTTCATAAATATATATGACGGGATATAGTTATTTAACTCGAAGGAGAATGGATTGCCCTATAGTTTGTGTCTTTAATTGGGCGATTTGAGGTTTTTTTTTTTATTTAATGTAGCCAAAAGTACGTTTTAGTTTGCATTTACATTATTTACATTGGAAACCAAATATTTAAGAATATGAATGATATGCAACAGATTTTTTTTTTCTTCACACTGTAATGTTTATGTTAGTAACACTAGTTATAAACGATATTCTCAAACAATATATGAACACCATGATGTGTTTAAAAGTCTGTTACATAAAGGTGTCAAAATGATCCAACATTACAATTTCTAGAGCGATATAAAGTAGACGGCTCAGCGTGTCTGCTGCTGATCGTGTGGTGTGGTGGCTTGATTTACTTTCCCTTTACAGTGAAGCTATTTGCTTCTCAGTTCAGTTCAAGGACGGGACAGAGCTGCGCAAGCAGAGACTCTAGAGAGGAAATCTAATCTTAAACACGAACGTGCTCCACCGCACAGCGCAGCATGAGGCGTGGAGCCTTGTACACACACACACACACACACACACACACACACACACACACTTATCTCTGTGTTCAGTATGGTAATATTTCACACCACCAAAGACAATAACTCCTAGTAAATTGATGAGATATGCGATCCATATATCATCTACAGCCAAGCTTTAATGCGTCTGTGATAATAAATACCCCCAGTATGTGCAATTGAGCAATTCAAATTGGCAATATAGAAATTCCATTGGATTTTCAGAAAAACGCAATAACGCTGTGCTTGATGAATGACACATTACCCGACTGATCGTTTCGTGGTGCCTTATAAATACCATATTAACAATTAAATGGGGCAGTGAGAGCGGGGTAATAGGGGATATTTTTACAATGATGTTTTTTGGAATTACGCCTCACATTACATGGATTGTTGAATTAGCATTTCTATGAAATGGTTTCCTAAAATACCTGTATAAATATACCAATTATATAAATAATAACAATATAAATATACGGGTTTTTTTTTATCATAGATTTATGTGAACAAACAAATATATTATTTTATATGGGCGCAATTTTAAATTAGCAGTCTCTTTTAAAATAGGTACCTGTTTCTGAGATTCGTGAAGCTTGGCCGCTTATTTTGCTTTTGTGGTTTATCTGGGACAGTTTTTTTTTTTTAATCGGTACAGTATGTATTTACATTCAAGCTCGCTCAATGAAGTATGCAGGCGCGGGCAGGTTGCACTCAGGCGTGTTTAGCTGTGCCAATTCCTCGCCGAGACAAAATGCTTTCGCTCGTATGAGAAGAATTTGCGAGTTTGCATTTGAGGGCGTTTGTATGTGCAGGTGTTGATCCTTAAGTGTATTTGGGTTGCTGGGTTGCGTATGTGTCTGTGAGGGTGAGACAGCCTTGCAATCTGCGTTTTTTATCTGTTGTTTTTAGATATGAGATGTTACATATACGCAAGCACGTGCTCTTGTGAACACGCAGAGAAGTGTTTCGGGAACACGTTCGCAGCGCTGCACGAGAGGGGTTGGCAGCATGTTTTAAGAATGATGTCCATTCACTGCTAATGATGGCCGCAGGCAAGATAGGGAAAGCGAGTGTTTGATGGTGAGACTCTGTTGTCTGAGTAAGCTCATGCTGCGTCACGGTTAAATACATAAATAAACAGATACCCGGGGGGTCCGTGTCCCACTGTTAAACTAAGAAATGATTCCACCAGACCCAATACAGTAGATGTATATCTCGATCGCTGGGGAAGGGATAAACTGAGAAATTAGCACAAGGTTTTATCTTCTAAACCGGCTGCCGATCAGGATACCACACTGACAGCAACAGCATACGGGGCACACATTTCTTACTGCTTTTCACGGCGTGGCTAGAATAATTTGAAAACACAACAGACATAAATTATAGGGCATTAGTATAAACCGGGTGCAGTTTAGCGATGTGTGGCAGTTGCAAGCTCCGGAGCAGCCTAGGGCCCAGTGCCCTATTAATTTTATTAATTATTAATCGGCTAAGAGCGCAGAGGCTGGTCTTGAGTTAATATGTCCGACAAACATTATTATTTGTTTATTTAGCAGACGCCTTTATCCAAGGCGATTTACAGAGACTAGGGTGTGTAAACGATGCATCAGCTGCAGAGTCACTTACAATTACATCTCACCCGAAAGACGGAGCACAAGGAGGTTAAGTGACTTGCTCAGGGTCACACAATGAGTCAGTGGCTGAGGTGGGATTTGAACCGGGGACCTCCTGGTTACAAGCCCTTTTCTTTAACCACTGGACCACACAGCCTCCGAACATGAACGAAGCTGTATCTGTTGCAGTTACTAGATTGTCAAAAGTATAAGCACAATGTGCAAAACGGCGGTATCTCCGAAAGTACATCTTTTAAAACAGAAAACAACGTTATGATTCTGTCTCTAATTAAAATGCAAGCGGTGCATTTGCAGCAAGTCAAATCGAAAGCCGCGTGGGCAAGAAAATATAGACAGAAACTTAATAGAAAAGAAGGTGAACGATAAGCTTTTAGATGTTCAGATAACCGTTTCGCTTTACTGGAATCTATCCTCGGTAGACAAACTACAAGCCAGTTTTGTACCCCATCCCAACCAACACACACAATCGCGCCGATTTTACCCTCTTACACATCTGGCAGGATGTGTGAAACACATGTAACAAACATTTAAAACATAGTGCGTCCTGGTTTTAAACGCTAATAATCTGCTTTAGTGGTTTCTGGTAATTTAATGGTTTCTGGTGATTTGTGTTTCAGCCGAATTGATCTTATTTCAATGTACTAGTACGAGTAGCCGCTGTTTGCACGAGTAGTCTGTTGTGATAAGGGTTAGATAGCAGCTCCGCAGTACTCAGAACACTGGAATATTTTCTTCAGTGTAGTTTACAGCAGCTTTGTGTGCAGTATAGATTCCCTGTATCACACAAGGGACCGCAATAATCACAAATGGGGTTCGTTTCAAACCAGTTCGTATCTTTTCAAATACTGTAACTAAGTAGAATATTGGTATGCCTAATTAAAATATATTGCCTTACAATAACACAGCGAAGCTGCCAAGTAACATAACATATGGTTTTTCATATAGCCTACTTAAAAAAAATAAAGAATGTACCTCGAATTGCCACGTTTTGTACTGTGGTACAACATGACTAATTGCATGAGGTTAAAAGACATCGTGCAGTCTTAACAGCGTAATCGGAGCACTCCCCATGATGTGCTCTTGATCGTTATTCAAAACTATACTTTCCGTCTCGGTTGCAAGAACAGGCCAGCGTAGAAAAATCAAAACACGAAACCACAGCAGCTCTTGTTCTGACTACAGTATGATTTCAGTGTTAACGAGCAGCACGGCTAGGCAGCGCTCTGTCTCTCTGTCTCGCGCACACACACGTGCGCGCAGCACACACACACACACATACACACACTAGACACTAAGAGGCTTGCAACTCCGGGGGTGGCTATTCATAAGGGAATCATCCCACACATATATATCCCACACATGTGATCTTCTCTGCCGTCTAGAAAGCTTAATACCCTTCTAATAGTCATGTTAATTCCTCAGTCCTCATTCCTATATCTGGACTGTATCCCCATCCCATTAAGAATTTTAAATCGCCAAGTATCAAACCTGAACTGGGTGGTCTAATGTAATGTTGTAACACCCGCAATAGTGTATGCAGAAGTAATTTTGCCACCTTATACGCATATATCTGTTGTGCTTTTTAATTAAATTGATCGTGTCGTAAATACTTTCGCAATCACGTTATAAAGAGAGACAAGCACAGACAGAAACACAATAAATCATGTATTTTATGGATCGTCATCCACTGCAAGTTAAGCCGTTGAGGTACATATTTCAGGTATAAGGCAGATAGTGATGTGTGTGTGTGTGTGTGTGTGTGTGTGTGTGTGTGTGTGTGTGTGTGTGTGTGTGTGTGTGTGTGTGTGTGTGTGTGTGTGTTTTGTAACCAAATAGAGTTTTCCAACCGTTATGCCCACGAAACCAGTTTTGGGCTAATATACAAAGAGAAACTATAGGCTATACGGTTAACCTGATAACACTTGAAAATGTGTTTGCTGCGCTACATTTATTTTTTTTAAGTGAAACTTGATGAGTTCCTCTTCTCAGGAGAGCTGCAGAGGCCATTGATCTCGCAGCAGACTAGAAGAGTCTCCGGCTCTCACGTCGCTCAGAGTAACAATAGCAGAGATCAGCAGCTTTTCAAGCGCTTACTGAATGAATGAATTGCGGAGGACGCCGCCTGAGCCGTGCTCCGCGGGCAGGGTTTCACACCCAGCCCCTTATCACACCGTGTCGGTTAATCTGGTTGATCTCCTCGACTCTGATATACATTTAACTGCACGAGGTGATCTATAGGTCTAAGACGTGCGCGATCTGCTTTATGTTTAATTCTTAGAATATGAATATGTTCAATCTCAATATGAATCCGTTTAAAATCCACTTATCCCTACAGGCAGTCCGGCGCTTGCTAATTATGTTAAATCTGGTTAAACGTATTGAGGTAAAACTATTTTTTTTTTCTTGAATGCATGTCTGGATCTATTCCAATAATCTATTCGAGATTTACAGAGTCGTTGAGACTAATAACTGGTTAGATAACCCTTTAACGGTCGTAAATCTGTTCAGTCGAGAACAGATTTAAGAGGCGACCGATTATTTACACCTGCTTTTAATTAACAAAGAGGGAATGGGTGAAGGACAAGTGTATTATTTTACCACTGAATTGTAGAATTCTAACAAGGAACTATCAGATCCAAACAGAGACGTCTCAGCAGCAGCGCTAATGTTGCCAAACACAGCAGGCTGTGCTGCATTGTGCAAGCTAAAAGGCTCCGCTCCGAAAAGCTCCCTTGTTGAAACGTATTGCCTCAGAACATTATAACGAGGTCTTTACAATTACTTTTTAAACCAGTCCTAAATAAATACATGTTAAATCTGACCAGAGCTGTATATATTGAAGATATCGATCGTCGCTTTGTTCAGAATGATGATTTATTTAATTTTTTATATATATATTTTCCCGCCTTGTAAAAGCGTTCTATCACCATGACTATGAAAAAAGAATACACTAAACTAATTTTCTGTGGTGCAATTTTTAATACGCGATAGGCTAATAATAGCACATGTATTTTATTTTAATTAGTCATATATTAGACTTACATTTTGGAAGAACACTGATGCGCCGCTTTGCTATTTTGCGGTCTATAAATGTTACCCTATTGAGTTGTATGTGTTGCAAATAGTTCAATTATCGGTCAGCGATCTCAAGGTCCCAGCATGAAACTGACAGTTTAGATTTTTTTTTCAATGATTAAATATGCTGGAGGGAGTGTGAGCCGAATACATCAGTGAAAAGCTGTAAAACACAAACTCGTCGTAATTGTCAAGTTACCTACGAGAGGTACGAACCGTATACACCGAATGGGTATGGCGGCTCAATAAAGGTGTGATTGGGCGATTGATTGAATGACTGCCTAGATTATTACTCTCCACAGCAGAACATATAACTAATACAAAATAAAACTGATTTGGTTATAGTGTGAGCTGCTTATCATAAATTGCAATGTTTGGTTATTTATATTAAAGTAAAGACAAATAATCGATTTAGAAATTGTATTACTACAGTATACGAGGCGCCATATTTCCTTACTGAATACCAATTCTCAACCAGATGGTCCATCCATGGTGCACTGCCTCGCTCCCCCGAGATCTGCCTTACTGGAGTTACACGCCCACACTCGCACTCGCCCGAAGATGCTGTTTATTTTAAATTGATATAACTCCACCTATATATATATATATATGTATAGAATTATGGGTGTATGGCCTAACATACAAACAAAATAGTGTTAGAAAGAGTGTGCTTAATTTATTTCACAATATCAAAGGATGCAGCGCTCGACAAAGAATAGTGCACATGCCCTCATGAGAAAAAAAAATCATGTGGATTCATCGTGATGTATAAGCAGCCTCTTCAAATTGTGGATAAAACATTGGAAGTGAAGGGAGAAACAAAAACGTATACTGATGACAGCTGCATTGAACCAACGAATATTTGGGGGATACGCAAGAAGAGTTGCCAGGTGGTGTTTGACAGCATTTGTAGCTCGTGCTTAAAAGGTGAAAACATTCTAGGCCTATATAAGCTGTGTGTAAACTGTTATACTAAACAATGTAATGAGCTGAATGAAATAACACCATAATGCAAATACATTAACCGTGTTTTATAAAAGTGACGACACCTGCCTGACAACGAAGGCTACAATTTGAAAACATCTTGGCAGGATCTCTTGAAACTAACCCTGGTCATCTCCAATCCAGTTCATTGTTTCCAGCAGTGTAACTTACAATGCTGGATCACCGCGTTCTTTAGAGTAGCTCGTCTCTTATTCCACGGTGCCCGGGTCAGGCAGATTCACTGATTGTGATGACTATAGCCGGAATCTCGAGGG
Source organism: Acipenser oxyrinchus oxyrinchus (assembly GCA_030684275.1). NCBI lineage: Eukaryota > Metazoa > Chordata > Actinopteri > Acipenseriformes > Acipenseridae > Acipenser > Acipenser oxyrinchus. The sequence goes on along the minus strand of CM060253.1, from coordinate 33,561,017 downwards.
GTTTTCAGAACTAATTGCGGTACTTCTGAGTACCCCTTTGATTGGATTTACCATTTATAGCCTGAAGATTACAGGCCAGAGAAAAATAATCTATACAGAATGGCCTCCCACTGAGACAATCAAGGTGCCTACAAGAAGAAAAAACTACAACAGTTACAGTTCAGAGATCTCCATTTCTGTGCTGTCTTCTCAGCTTGCACACACGAGAACAGTGTAGTCAACGGTATCATAAATAAAAATATACTTTTTCATTTTGATCATTTTAAATTTAGAATTACTACAGTGTTAGGACATCTGGAACACAGTTTCTGAAAATGCAAGAGAACGCTTTCCCTAGACCCGTTAGGCTGCAGCACTATTCACAGGACAACCGAATAATCGATATACAAGGGGTCCAACGTGAAAACAAAACCGTGTTAAATGGAACCACGATGCGATCATTATTTTAATATGAAAATAACTTCATCCCTGTAACGTTTCCTAAAGCCTATAACACTATAACTACACCCCACAGCAAAGCTATTCATCTGATAAATGTGAGATGTGTTGTTTGTCTGTGATTCCCGTGGCCTTACTTAACACTGTATACAGTCAAACCTGCTCATGCGACCACCTTTATTTAACGACCACCTGGTCTAAGTGACCACTTTAAATTGCTCCCAGTGATATTTGTGCCTTTATTTAACTGTATTAAGCGACCACCTGTCTAACGCGACCAGCGACCACAATTATCTTACACTGTAACGGACTCAAACGTGTATTAAGCACCCTCACACAGGGCTATTTTTATAAGAAAAATATGGTTTAAAATTATACGTCCTAAATTCAAAGCAGTACGGTAGCCGTTGTAGCTGTCTTTTATCCTTAATCAATAAAACAACAGCGCTCTCTTGTAAAGGAAGAGAGAAAACGTGGAGAAACAAAAGGTCCTCACCCTAGATGACAGAATTAAAGTTATTAAACTTATAAAGACAGTAAGTGCCAGAAAAATTGCACTAGAAAGACGCAGATACAGCATTTTGAAATGAAAATAACTAGGGCTTGAAGTTTTAGGTTTTTATTTTTGTTCATGTGAACGTGTTTTGAGCTGATTCAATATGTTAAATTAAGCTGCTAATTACTAAACAAAGTCGCTTTTTGCCTTGATGTCCTGATTGACTTGCTGATTCTGTTTCACCTTCTTCATTATTCGAACACAAGAGCAAGCAATGACATTAATCACTCCCCCCCAGATGCTACTTGCATTTCGTTCTCGCACTTGCCTGGGAACTAGGTACTGTAGTTTACAATGTGTCCGTTTCGTATTGTGTTGTTCTTTCCCGCTAATTTAACAGAATGTTCTCATAATTAGGATGTAGCCGCTTAAGACTTAAAGGCAAAGCGGTAAAATAAAAATAAACACCGAAAAATTCAAGCCATACTTATAAGAGTATGAAAACAATGTGTGCGGTAATCGAAAAAGATCTTATGCTTATGGTGGCGTTGGTTTCAGGATGCAATGAATCAACACGTACCTGAAAGGCAGACACAGGCATTGAAATCTGCAAAGGATTTAAAACATTTTGTGTGACCTGAGACAGGCAAGCATTCATTACTTTCACAAAATACAGGTTTGACGGTAATATCTAAATATGGAAAAACAGGGGCTACAACCAATAATATAATTAGTTTGGTGTGACAAAAAAGGGCAACATATTTCACGTTCAGAGGGGAAAAAACTGAATGGAATTCACTAGAATGGCTGTTCGATCAGTCCGCATTCTCTCCAGTACGGAGATCTCAAAGCACAGCTGTTCTGCAGACCAACCATGCAAGGTCTATTTTAATAGTCTAAACAGTAGCCGATCTAAACATTTCCGCTTGATACTTCCTTCAACACTCCCTCCCTCCCCACCCCTCCACGGCCAGGCGGTGACATCTCAGTGTTAAACTACAGGTGGGGTACCAACGTTACCGCCCCCTGTACACACAAACTTACTTACAACTCATGGTACTGTTTGTCTATCTTTATAGAGGCCGATATAATAATGTTAGTGTATAATAGAATATTTTTTTGCATGCATATACATACATCAGTTTACTTACAGCCAGGGCCTAGAGCAAGACAATATTTTGTGAAGGGTACGGGTACCAGCAAAGAGAACTGAAGAAATAAAAACATCCCTAGACCGTGATAACAAAGAGCTGAGAAGATTTTATGGTTCATTCACGTGACCAGCATGACTATAGGACTGTAAAGCTGCGGCTCATCTGAGGGTCGAATGAAAGAATGCAGAGTTGAGAATGACAGGCAGTGAATAAAACGGACAGGCAGCCCGGTATGTGAGAGAGAGGGGTTTGTGTGCAGGAAGCTTGTGAACCGTGCCCACACAGAGGCATTGGAACAACGAAAATAAACAAAAACAACTCTCACACGATACTACGACTGTAAACATTGCAAGTAGACTATAGATTTAAAAAAAGGTTAAATTAGTTGTTATTCAAAAATATTCCAAAACCAAAATTACGTTGTACTTTAATTAACCGTCATTCTTAATCGTTAAGCATGGGAGATTCGTCACATTTTTCTCCTGTCAAGCGATGTAATAAAGCAACCAGAGTTTAATTCGCTTCATTCAAGTCACACATTTAAATCTCTACATCACCGGGATAGAGAACGAGCCGTTCTACACCAATCACTCTCCGCGGCTCTGCTAGCAAAGACTGACACCTTCGTTGTTTATTATTTTTAATGGTGGTGTTGGTATTTGTGATATTGATTCTTGACTGAGACCACATTTCACGTCGGCCATAAATGGCCTGTCTCGGGTGGATAAGGACATTGCACTGGCAAGCGACTCGCATTAACATTTGTGGTTTTTGTTGTTGTTGTACAGCTCACATAATGTGCAGTGGTAGGTTGATGCAACTTGATTCGGTCATGTTCCCGTGCTTGCCGGATGACCTGCAAATCACACTGTACAGGTTTGCAAAGGCACATTATTAATTAATGAATACCAGTCAGGCGTCCGTCAGTGCAATGCCCCGAGCATCGTGTTTCAGTGCTACATAACTTATTCCTTTCAAATAATACAAACCATAATTTGAAGTAGACTAGTTATGAATATAGACATCATTTAGTTTTAATTTTAAGATATAGTTCTGGTTTACATTATTATTAGTAGCAATTTGTTTCATGAAATACAGTAGTACTCCATTTAACAAGCTGGTCGTCCTTGTGTTAATAGCAATATCTTTACACCAGCGCTGTGTTCTGTATATTCTTTTATTTGTATACATTAAAATTGAGACCGTTTCCGACCTGATGGTAGTATGGGGCAATATCACAGTTAGTTCATGTCATTTTTCTTTCGCGGCCCAATGGTTTTAATGATGATTCGGTGCATGGCAACGGTGCTGAGGCACGAGGGGGGAAAAAGTGACCCAACATTTAATGAATGCGAAAGCAAATGCAGTAGGCTACTTAAAGGGGCAGTTGCTTATTATTATTATTATTATTATTATTATTATTATTATTATTATTATTATTATTATTATTATTATTACCAAGCACACAAGCAGTTGATTACTGATTCTGAATTACAGATTAACAGGATAAAGCGGCTAACCCGTGTTTGCACACGACATGGCTTTCAGGCAATTGTGTAACTGAGTCAAAATTGTCTTAACAAGCTCTCTGCACGCAACTGCTATCAGTGACAGAGGCGGTCCTGCTGCCGAGGAGAACGGATAAGAGCGGAAGGGAGACGGGCAGTAATTACAGTGTACTGTGCTCGGGTGGATAAGGCTAAATTGTATGTTTCTAGGGGACAGAGGGGGTTGCAAATAAATACGTATGAGAACACGAACAAACTCAACAGCCTATGAGAAAATAAGTTCGATACTTGGCTTTCATCTCACTTAAAAAGGACGTAACTCGACATCACCGTTTCTAATTGCCAGGTGTGCTAAGCACATCTAACAACCACACTGCGCTGTTCATTTAACTTGCTGTTCATTTAACTTGCAGGTACAACGCCCAAGCAATCTAAACAGCATATATTGGTTTCCACAGACTCGACCTTTTCGCAGTCAGATCAGTTTCACTCGGGTTGTCGGCTCTGCTGTTCCAACAGCACAGCGGTGTTCGCTGCTACAGCATACTAGATAACAAAGCAGGAGAAGCGAAACGGAGAATTTCAGGAAACTGAAATGCGGAACTTAAGCTTTTGGCCTGCGGTCATAAAGCAGACAGGCTACGGTCCCGTGTTTCCTCAATAATACGTGAAATCGCTCCGTAATTAGTCTGGTGTTTTCGATCTCTTTTACAGCTAAGGATCGAAGCAACTGAAGTCAGGGGGTCGAATGGGTGTTCAAAGTAGATTTGGAGTTGGAGATCCCAGCTCTTTCTTTTACCCCTATAAGGACAAATGCTGGTTTCGGGGAACAACTTCGAATTCTTTTATTTTTTTTGTCTGGTAATTAATTTCTTTGTGTTCAATAATTCTGTAAACACTGCAGCAGCTACAGGTCCCGTTATTCGTCAGTTTCTTACAACACTGGAAATTATGTGTGATCTAAATAATGTAAAGCACATGCCTTAATTGAAAGCACTCGTTGTCGCATCGCTGATACTGTATTGTTATTCACACACGGCATCAAAAAATAGACAACTGATAGCCTATGTTAAAGACAACAAGACACCTACCGTATATGAGCTTAATGCAAGTTATATACGTAAGGTGTGTGCGTGTGGTGTTTAGTATACTGAAACCTCAACACACAATATACAGGATATCATCTGGCTTGCGTGTGTGTCTAAGAGAGAGAGAGAGAGAGAGAGAGAGAGAGAGAGAGAGAGAGAGAGAGAGAGAGAGAGAGAGAGAGAGAGAGAGAGAGAGAGAGAGAGAGAGAGAGAGAGAGAGAGAGAGAGAGAGAGAGAGAGAGAGAGAGAGAGAGAGAGAGGAGAGAGAGAGAGAGAGAGAGAGAGAGAGAGAGAGAGAGAGAGAGAGAGAGCAGAGAGCCACGAGAGAGAGAGAGAGAGAGAGAGAGAGAGAGAGAGAGAGAGAGAGAGAGAGAGAGAGAGAGAGACGCGAGTCAGGAGCCACGCCACGAGGGAAAGAGGGAGAGAGAGAGAGGGAGAGAGAGAGAGAGAGAGAGAGAGAGAGAGAGAGAGAGAGAGAGAGAGAGACGCGAGTCAGGAGCCACGAGGGAGAGTTCGATCGGCTTGCCAAGAGAAGCTGCGTGCAGCTCCTCGAAATAAATAAATAAATAAATAAAGGCTGACCTGTAGGCCTTCCCACTGTGCTGGCGTTTTTTTTTTTGTGAGCGTCTTAGACCTGCTAAGTGAATCTGACAGAGGAAACAAATCTCAAAATACCAGTAGGGTATGCGCAACTCAGTGGAAAAATGTAGCATATTTTCGGTGTTTTTTCCCATCATATTTCATTTTTTCCATCACAGCAGTCAGATAAAACAAAACAAACAAACAAAAACTCTGCATTTACCTACAAGACGTTATCACACGTTTACATTTATTTGTCTTTAACACAAACGCCCTTATAAAAGTTTAATGCGGTAAACTGTGTAAGCAAAGTGTAGTAAATCACAGTCAATGCAATTTCAATAGATACATCCCCCGAATGAAAAGGGGTCAGCGATATACTTATACCAATATCGTCACAGAGGTATTGTAACTTGAACTATTCCTTTCTAACGCCTCTATTGTCTCAAGGCGGAATTCTGTGTCTTTACATGCCGTGTAATTACTTTCGCAATTAATTCAATATAATTACAAGATTTGTGTTTCGCGCAAAGTACTGCATACGCGTCTTCACCGAGCTGCTGTAGCATTACAGGGCATGAAAGAACTACATTTTCATGGATTTAATTGTGGGAAGTAAGTTTGCCATCCAATTTGCAGAATATCCTATAGGGTTGTCATTTATATAAATTAATCCCAAATTTAAAATATATATATATATATCTATAGATCGGGGTGTTTTTTTGAGAGAGAGAGCGAGCTCGTTGACGCTGACGAAATGCTTTCGAGAGGAAACACGGGTGTGAAGTGTATATAGAACAGGCTCTAACCACCACGGTACACATGCGCTAGTTTATATTATCTGTAAAACAAAGAAGAAAAAAATATGAACATACAGATTGTTTAAAACAAAACATATATACAGCAGATTATGGTTAGCATTTATCTCGTATACCCACATAATTGCTGTCTGCATTTACTAATGTTTCATGCTGCGCTATGGATTCAATTTGAAGCTGTTTTTGGGACAGTAATGGTTAATCGCTCACCGCCACCCGACACGTCCCTTACTCCACCCCCTTCTATATAAATGAGGTGGTGTGTGTGTGTGTGTGTGTGTGTGTGTGTGTGTGTGTGTGTGTGTGTGTGTGTGTGTGTGTGTGTGTGTGTGTGAAAGATAGAGAGAGAAAAAGAGAGAGGCTGAGGAACGAAGTGCTGCTGTGAGCTGTCCATCAGCAGACAGTCCAACCTGCCAGTGATAATGTGCGATCAACACGAAATCACCACCGGCAGGCACGATCCATCATCCCCGCTATGCAAGCGCTCCTAAGGGATGTGGGGTGGGGGCCCGCACCGTGTGTGTGTGTGTGACGAGGGAGGGTGGGAGCTGCAGTGGGGGAGGGGAGGATTCTAGCTGCGCTGTATCGTCCCTTCTGAAGAAGCCACCCTATCCGCGTTCCAAAGCGATTGATTGACAAAGGCTTTTTACATCGCTAAAGTCCCCAAATGATCTAAAGGTGGCTACCAAATTTAAAACAATGTTAAATAGAGTAGTCTAATATAAACGGGCTATATTACGTTAAAATGTAATTACCATTGGACAAGAAAATGTACCATTTTCATGGATGTCAAGTCTCAAGGTTTACCCGTGAAACTCACTGTTTTTCAAAATTTTGAGAGTCTCACGGCCGTGCAATGGATTCTCACGTTTATGCATAAGTTTGTTATTGTTTGCGAGGCTGCGAACCCCTTTATACATGATCCAGCGGTAAATCCAATACAACTGTCCAAGCAGATTATATCATTTTTTGGGGGGGTCACCATGAAGAGGTGTACATTACCATTCTATATTCCTGTACCTGCTACGCAAACTCCCCCCTTACTCCAAAGATTGCCTTGTTGTCTCAAACTGACGTTTTGTCTGCGTGAGCCTCTATGTTTCTGTACACACTCGTCGGGCAGAGGCTGTCAGACTGTCACTGTCTCGTTCACGCAGAAATTAACACAGAAATAAAAGAGAAATGTTATTAATTTTATTTCGTCTCCACAAAAGGAGCAAAAGCAGACAGTATTTTATTTTCATAACTAGCGACAGTTTTTTTTTTTTTTTTTTTTTTTAATGTACTCGTGCTGTATTTGTGTCCTTCGCTTCGCTCCCGGTCTGCATAGCCCTTAAGTGTAGGTCAGTGGCATAGCTGTCAGCCATGTGCAAAAATCTTGATCCGTCACCCCTCCCCCCGAAAAATGTGGTCTAGGTTAAGGTTTTTCATTAATCGTAAGGTTATTCATCAGGAGTCTCACTTAGGAGTTGACATGTATTAATTTTTACTGCGGCGAAAGCTTTTATTAGACTATAGACTATACACAAGGAATAAAAAGAAAAAGCAGAACGTGGGTAAGTTAAATAGGGCCTATGTTAAATTAGCAGGTGACCTCCTCTACTCCCCGCACACAAGTTGTAGTTACCCAATCTACCCATTAGAACATCCATATCGGTAAACGAGTTAGTTTAGGTGTCACGCTGGAATGTGAAGAAGAAAGGTTAACAACTGAAGAGGCTGGCCCCGCTCGTGGATAATAAGCACACCATTCACACGCAGGTGTAAAATGAAATCGAAGGGGAAACGGAAAAAAAGAAAACGCGGAGCGCAGTGGATATCACGAAGACACTTGTGATAGGTCAATTAGTTCTAAGAGGTGCCTCTGTGAGGTTATCTCGTAAACGCCGAACTGGTGAAGTCATTTCCTTCAAGATATGCATTCAGTTTATTTTCACAGACTATAAAGAAGGTTGTTGCCGGAAAGGAACGCTATCAGGCAGCAAGAAAGACTGAAAGCTCGCGGCAGTTTGACAGATCTTTCCACGAGATGCAAAACATGCAATCGTGGTTAAAATGTATTTCAATACCCGTCATCCGTACAACAAAGGTTACACAATATGTTTTCCTTTACTTTTTTTTTAAATAGTGTATTACTTTGACTTTTTTTTACTTTCAGATGACTACAAATATACAAAAAAAAAAAAAAACACAAACGCAGTCTTTCCGAATCAAACACGTGTTGTTTACAGTGCAAACACATCGTGTATAACCTCCATACTGACACAACCTGTATACATTTCCAAGAAAAGTAATGATGTAGTCATCTACATTAAAACAGCTTTTGCCTGCTGTGCTTGTATGTGTGCGAACACACTGTGTTGTGCATGATGATACAAAAAAAAAGAAACAGTAGCCTTCACTGGCATTAGATGTTAACTATTTAAGGCCATACAATCGCAGTAGGATACAGTATTAGCTACATGCTACTATAAAGGCTAAACAAGATGCTGGGGTATTCGTGACATTTTTTTTTATAGGATACTCTTGTGAAATGTAGTCCGGGGGGAACATATTTCATGGGGACAAAATCTCGCGTAAGAGGCGGGGGGATAGATTTCATAATGAAATTTAGTCTGGGACGACCATGTTTCATAGACTGATCTATGAAATTTAGTGTGGGGGGCATATTTCATAGGGTCCAAATTTCGCGTGACACCGCTTTAGCACTATTCTTCTTTCTTCCTTCCTCCAATAGGCCTGCTATGCAGCGAACCGCGTTGTTTCTTTCGCTACAATTACATTACATATAATACATATGATTCAACTTTCAGTCTTAGTGAAAATCGCATTCATAACTCTTTTAAACGCAAGGGAACCGAAAATGACGAAGATACCCCCACACCCGTGCATTAGACCCACACCTTACTAAAAACAACATATACTCCATATTTATACAGAAAAACGATATATTTGTTATAAATAAATAAAATATGCATTAAAATAAATACAAAAAAAAAACCTGATTACTGTTAAAATGTTCAATTTGCAAAGTCATAATGGCCATTGTAAAACCCACGCTGTGGAAGGGGATGAGCGCCGCCTGTTGAAAATTACCGGTATTGCAGCTTTGAGACAATGTCAGTTAGTTCGAGTGGTTTGGTGGAGCAGAATATGTAGGCTAAAATATGATTTAAATCTAACTCGGACAGCAGTCCGTCATCTCGGCCCAAATAAGTATTAACAATACACTAGTGAGATGGGTAAAAAACAGAACAATCCCTTGTGTATTTTACACACGCCCTTGTGACAGTCCATATTTTATGGAAATAGTGAACAAATGCCTATATATTGCCTTGCAATCGTCTTTCAAAATGCTTCGGAACTGTCTGCAACCGACAGTGGCTTTGAAGCGCGCATAACTGAGTGTGTTGTCGGCTGAAAACTTGATGCTGCCTGCAAACATCAAAGGTAACTATTTACCGAATGCCACATTGAAATGGGTGTTCTTTATGAAGTTCATTACGGTTTTCTCTGGATCAGTGTTGTACGTTACAGTAGAACAGGCCTATGCTGACCAGAGGTTTAAAACAGCATCGGTTGGCAGGTGCTTCGATTCCCAGGCTACGCAAATGAGTTTTTCACGGGTAACTGCTGCATCCTTTAAGCACGTTCTCCATTTCAATGTATAAGACGAGGTAAGTACTGAGGAATTGTCCGGAATTTAAACACCTGGAGTCTTGAAGCCTATGCTTTAGCACCCGCTCTAGTCCTCTTTACCCTCCCTCGCTCAACGGATAATCCTTGTTATTCCATCACCTGCCCTGCACACAGATATGCGCTATTAATTAAAACACCGGACTGCGAGCAGACAGCAAGTGCGCGCAGGCAATGTGCCGAGTAAACGTGCAAATGTTCGGAATTGAATACATCGCATTATATAATAGATGGGATGCGGTGAATGATAAGAACACGGAGTTCTGTGACTTCACAAAACAAGAGATCGAAACTGTTATGTTTTTTTTCTTTTTTTTCTTCTTCAGGAAACCCGATAAATGCTTCGTAATAAACAATATTGAAATTGTGGTATTATAGTAGCGAATAATGACTTTTTTGATGCAATTATAGCTATCCGTTTAATAAAATAAGTCGGCCATTTGAATGGGTTAGTAGTATATTTATATTGATTGACATGAATATTCAAGACATAAAACCGTGTTTTTTCCACCTTGAATTCTGATTACAGATTAAAATACATCATATTACCATATCGCCTGTGTCAGCGATTAACAGGTGATTACGTGTCTCGTAATTATATGGTACAATTAGGCTTGTGTATCGGAAGGATAAGGTCCAGGCTAAAGAGGTTTATAAGTGCATCGCTGCATCCCAAATCGGCCTATGCTCACAGCTCCGCGGGTGACTGACAACTCGAATTTAAATCTATAGCACGTGGAAGGCAGCGTTGCTGAAACCACACGCACAGCAGCATTTCATTCGGAGTTTACACACTGCGCATCAAACTAAGAGGACGTTGAATAATGAAAACATCCTGTGACTTCCATCCATGCAATTAACGTAGAAGAACGTATTTTATGTTTCATATTCCAGGCTGTTTAGGCATCAATTATTTATATATAATAATATAATGCTCCACAGCAAAAACAAGGTAACATATTAAAAAATCGTACCGCAGTTTTACAACATTATATCAAATACATGTGTTAAATGAACACCGACGAGTCTTATTTTCGAATAAGTACAAAATCTATGATTAACGCGGTCTGTTACATTAATATACATCATGATGTTGTTGTTTATTAACATTAAGGGTGTTGTCCTTAGCGGAGAACCAATTTTAACATTTGTATTACAATGAAAGTTCATTAATGAGCTACAATCTAACAGTTTTAATTAACCATTTCTGAATGCAATTGACAATGGCTATTTAATACCGTTTCCTGTTGAGCGCATGTGTTATGCTATTGTGCTGCAATAGGCTACCTAAAATATTTAGCCTTTGTTTTTAATTTAGCGTCAATTACTGGGTTTCTTTGATACTGCTGCAGTTTCATATAACTCTTTATCACGTGAATCACACGCATATCATTATTTGTAACAGATAAATACGTAGTAATAAATACATGTATCAAAATGATAATTTTGTTGTACATTCTGTTATAGATGAACAGTGTGCACCGTAGAGTCCCTAACATTCAAGCAATAATACGCAATACGTTGCGCTGCATTTTTTTTTCTCCAAGCAATGTCCTGCTTCCCGATGGCAGCCAAATTCACGAAGTGTTTATGATAAAAACGCACCCAGCCAAAAATAAGTTGAGCTAAAATCCGAAGCATAGTAAAAGCAACACACTTTTATTGTCTAAAACGAGGCTGGTCTAGTTGTCTTTTATTAATGAAAGTTATTATGTATTATTAAGCAGCGACAAATAACACAGTTTCTGGCTGTTTTACAATTTAGGTCTGTTCTGTTCGTGTTGAATTACTTCCTGTGTATTTCCCAGCGTCTGCGTTTTAATCATTTGGAGGAAGGCAGCGGGTCAAGCCCTATTATTTTCTTCTCACTTCATTTGGCGTGCCTGATATATGCTCCGCAATCGTGCTCCAAGTGGTACAGCGTGGTGAGTTGGTGCGTGCTGTCTGCAAGAGCTGCGCTTTTGTTTTAACAGGTGTGTGCTGAAGGGCATTTTCCCAAAAAGGAACTACTGTTACAATTTTTTTCTTCATTTTGTTCGTTTTCTAAATACAGTGGTTATTAGGGATTTAAAGTAAACTCGCTTAATTGTCCGGTTTGTTTAGGTTTCTTTAATCACATTTGTCAACATTTTCAATTGGAGTAAGAAACAATACGGTCCTTTTTATCTATTCTTTTTTGGGTGTAGCCTACGCCTAAAACGAAGTGTCTATTAGTATTTGTCAACGTTTCCGTCTAACCCACAAATGTATTTCCATCGAGCTCTATAAGATCCAGTGTAGGGCCAGAATGTGGTCCGCTTACTAAAATGTGTAAAACGTCAGGAAATGGTACATTGTCAAAAAGCGGTACATTTGTATTTCAAGTCTTTTAATGCATGTGCCAATTTATGTACCAGTTTTTCTGTTTTTTTTTTTTTTTCGTTTTTCAATATATACACTGATAGGGGTATATCCTACAGTACAATAAGAAGCAAGAAAGTGTTGAATAGGCTACTGATGTTTGCTTACGTTAAATACATTTCTGAACCATTAGTTGTGTTCACAAGTTGCTACATACTTTAACATTGTGTTAAAATAACATGCAAATGTTTACATGTGATTGTGTTCCCTCATTTAAACAGAGGATATGACATATAATAATTGTATTAAATGAGGTATATCGCATGCTGCCTGTGTGTACTGTATATACCAAGGACTCAACATTGGATATGTTATTTTGGCTATAGCTAGATAACAATGTTTGGAGATACAATAGTGTTTGCTGTAAACCTGTTACCATGTAAATGTAAGCTACATTACAGTTGATCCTGGCTCTAATGGTATGAGTGTCATTTCGTGTGGCAAAATGCCATTCGTTTTTCATTAAGGAAGTCTAGTGGGTGTAGTTTTTGACTCCCCTCACATAAGATTGTCATAAGCGAGTCATCAAAGTTTGACACCAAATCAAATTACCCTCCACCTTGACCTTTTCAGGATCCTTCACTGTATGAATCCTAACATATTGACAGCCAGTTGAACTTCACTTCAGTCCAAAATACCACAGTGGTTAAAGTCCAGGACTGGTTCAAATCCCACCTCTGCCACTGACTGACTCACTGTGTGACCTTGAGCAAGTCACTTAACCTCCTTGTGCGCCATCCTGCAGAAGAGATGTTAAATCAATGTCCTATTGTAAGTGACTCTGCATATAATGCACAGTTCACAGCCTACCTCTGTAAAGCGCTTTGTGATGGTGGTCCAGTATGAAAGGTGCTATATAAAAATAAAGATATTATTATAATATTACACACATTCAAAATATACACTATAAAGCCAAAGACAGTATTGTAATTATTGTAATTGTTCAAGAGTATAGTTCTAATATTGATGCATAAAATAAAATGCGTAACAAAAAAATACAGAATATTAAAATGTTTGCACAACTACAGTATACTGTACTGCATCCCTATAATAAAAAATAATAAAAAAATAAAAAACCTGTGTGGACTCCACTTGGAGAATTGCTGGGAACTACCCTACTACGTCCATTTGTAAGAAAGAAGCTTAGGCATTATAGGTCTGGTGGCTTCGCTGTGTAAAAAATGAAGGATTGGCAGGAACAAGTTTCAGAGGACATTTCCCGGGGGGTTGGCAGCGGTGAACCGGGATAAAAACAATAATTGGGCATTTCAAATTGGGGAGAAAACCATGGTAAAAACCACTGGCGAAGACTAAGTTGATATGTAAAAAAAAACCCTTGTTAAACAGTTGGCTTAACTTCAAGCAATGAATAGGTCTAATCTGTCCCAATTCATTTCACTCGAAAAGAAGACACTTGTTTTCCTGACATTAACATATTTTGCTGTGGAGGAAATGGGGATATCAAAAGCAGCCTAATTATTTGCACTTGTTGGGTTATCGACAGCAACCAAAAACAAACTCATACTAACTCATCAGCAGCCACTGTTTCCAGTTGAACTAGTCCTGCATTCATTTAGATGTGTCCAAAGCCTAACGGGGACAGAGGGCTTTTCTGGAACATTCACTTGCCCTATCGATTTACAAAATGCACGACCGTGGTTCAGCCCCATTAGCTACACAATATTTTAGTAGATCCGCAAAACGCAAGCCATGTTTAAACTGTGCTGTTGCCAAAAGCAATTACAGCACCCCTCCTCCCAAGGGGATTGATGTTCTTCACCGGCAATCCAGCAATTTGGAAAAAAGATAGTCCTCATTCTGGAGGGTTGTCTGTGTGCGTCGTCTCGGACGCATCTGGTTTTAGGGACATAAACGTAGCAAACAGCGTTTTGCAGAATTGTGTATTTTTATTTAAAAAAAACATAGGCTACCTAATAATAATAATAATAATAATAATGTTGTTTAGAAAAATATTGACGTGGACTTAAATACATACATCCCAGATAATGTTTCCACCACACATACGCATTCATGGTTTCGTTATATATATATATATATATATATATATATATATATATATATATATATATATATATATATATATATATATATATATATATTAAACTCCACTTTAATACATATCACAACATATGTGAATAAATAAACAAAGCCCGAAGCACAGTACGATTTTCTTTTAAAATACCAAGCAAATGCACTCCAGTGTACTGTAGCCGAGAAAGCCTGGAAAACGTTTTTGTATGTATGTGTTTCCACTTTGTGCGTAAATATACTCGGTTACCTTTGTCAGGCCCAGATTAACCTATTCTGAGACCTGTGCACTACCATAAATGCGGACCTGCGCCCAGGGTTGCCTGATCTGTATGACTTTTGTAGCCAAAAGCTCAACCAAAATCTGTGAAATATAGCCAAAAACTGATTTAAAAATAACCCAAAAGTAGCCTTTTTTTACTACATTTTACACACTATTAACCCAAATTAACTAATTTGCCTTAAATTGTACTAATTTAGGACATATACAAGTATTTAAAATGAATAGTAATAAAGAATACAATTAAATAGATATATAAATAACATTTTTTTAAAGACTTCAATGCTTACTTTACATTCTTGGTGAGATTTGAGAAGAAGCTGACTGGAAGCTGGCTGACTGGAGTAGCTGGCTGACTGTTTACTTAAAGGGGACATCCACTTTTTTTGTGTGTGTGTGTTTAGGAACATGTTCACTATGTAACACACACACAAAAAAAGTGGATGTTCCCATTAAGTGCCACGTACCTGCTGAAACAAACATACCATTTACTTGTTTATTTGTTACTGCCTATAGTGTAAACTAGCTTACATCCTGCCTTTTGCGAATAAAAACACATTGTTTTTCTCTTTATATGTGCTTCATCCTTGTTTTTTAATCAAAAAATGTTCAGGACTATTTCGTTAGAATGTCGTACAAGCTCAAGGTAAATCAAGGTGAAAATGTTACAAGGTCAGTGTCTTTTACCGGTTGACTAAAAAATACGCCCAGTTTAGGCATTTTGCTGAGTAGCTCTTTGCCCCTCTGTTGCTTTTCTTATATATAGTGTTAATTTTACTGGAGCAACGTGAGCAAAGTATATTGCCTTGCTCAAGGGTTACAGCAGCAGTGTCCCACAGGGGATTGTTAGTGTTCATTTGTTGTTAAGTTTTTAATTTGTAATGCTCTTCATTGTGTGCCCTGTCTGTTGGTGTTTCTGACTGCATAACCAGTGTGTCCAGCTTCGGCACCGCACCCTGAGAGGGTTGAAGGTTAGCGCTGCCCCCACGTTAACGTTGTTTTGGGCTGAGCGTTTTACCATATATATATATATATATATATATATATATATATATATATATATATATATATATATATATATATATATATATATATATATATATATATTTGGGTATGTACCTGTTAAACTAGGAACCTGTGTGATTTCGTATGGTTTCACGGACCGTGTTTATCACTAATCTTGCACTACCTGATGTTAATGTAGGTAAACTAGTACGTAGTATTAAAAAAGACATTGAGTAAATTAATGCATAATGCTCTTATTACTAAAATTAATCTTCACACTACTAACGTGTTACGATATTGTGCTATACTGTATAAGTGCCTTCTTTTTTAAATTATTTTCACGCACGTAACTGAACTACGTCGGTAGCCGCCGAGGCACAAACGGAAAGGTACCTGAATATGTGTATTTTTTTTTTTTTATGAGTGACCGGTGTCCCCTTTGATCAGGGTTCCTGTGCAAGCACACTTTGTGCACATTGGTTAATCCAGGCTTGACCTTTGTGGTAGCTGAGATGGCCTTCGGCTTGTTTCTGTTTATATCAATCAGTGTTGCAAAGCTTACAAGAACCTCATTATGAGATGCATACATAATCGTCGGGGTCTGGTTTGGTTTGAAAGCCATTGTGGTGGGAGCTTAACCAACAGGTATTACAGCTGGGGACATACAAAAAGACCCCACACTCCGTGGTCCCGGGTTCGCGCCCGCCCCCCGCCTGTGTAGGGATTGCCTCGCCCTGTGTGATGCGCCTGCCTGCGTTAACTGAGAACCGTACAGTATGCAATCAGGTGGTCTGGCGATTCGTCTTCCGCACTTTCGCCACGGTTTTGAACACATTTCTTCTAATGTTAAGGTTAGGTTAAGGGTGATATTTGTATTATTCCGGTACAGTGTTTTTTTACCAATCAGAATACGCTTGATTAAGCAGGGGGTGCAGAATTTTATGGAATGCAGAATATTAGACAACACCCGGACCCAGTCTCAATAGAAGGCTTGACACAGGTCATCAGACAATTTATGACTCTACCGTAGATGTAAAGGATAGAAACTCTAATCAAGGACGACCACCACCCCTTAAAGATCAGGTTTATTGCATGTAGGTGAGTCTGTTTAATGTTGGAGTTTTTCAGGTAGACACGTCTGCGTGACACCAGGTTTCATGGAGAATGGTGATATCCATTGTATTTATATAATTTACAAATTCAGGGTCTGTGCTCTTAGTTCCAAAGGTTGAGGAGCACAGACCCTGAATGTTCCAGCTGCTAATTTTAAAGGAACCTATTATTATATTTTTCTAGGGTTCAAGTGACAAAGAAATAAGTTGTGATAATTATTTTAGATATATTTACATATTCATATTTATGTACATCTAGAATTAATCACCTGTAATCATTAGCATATTTACACAGGGAAACAAACATGTTTGGGCATTCATGTACGTACTGTATTCATTAGTTTTATTTCATATTTGTTCATTTTTTAATTATTATTTTTCCCCTCTGTTTTAATTTTGTGGTGTACAGGTGATAGTGTGAGTTAGCTCATTAGTTTTATTTTATATTTGTTCATTTTTTAATTATTATTATTTTTCCCCTCTGTTTTACAGGTGATAGTGTGAGTTAACTCATGAGCTCCGTGCTGGCAGGGTTTCCTGGCAGGGACACAGTTACAGTGTAGCTGTGCTGCGGGGGCTGTGGGTGGCAAGTGGGCAGTGTGGACCCCTGGCTCCGCACCTGCTGACTGGCCTGGCCTCAGTGTGAGGGGGCTGGTGAGCTCTCAGCCCATGGTGGTGTCCTTGAGGGACTTTGCAAAAAGCTTCATGCCCTCCTTGTTGAGGTGCACCTGGTCATACATGTGGTAGGGCGGTTTGGTGGTGGTGTGCCAGGTGCAGCTGGGCAGCAGGCGCAGCCGGGACACCTCCATGTTTATGCCCTGACTGATGTGATGAGGCACATCAGCTCGGGGTAGCAGGGTGGACACAATGACTATGGAGCTGGGGAATTCTCTGGCTGTCATTTCTGCAACCTGCTGCAGGGATTTGGCCAGACCCTGTCTGTCAGACTGCAGGTTGTTGGTGCCGGTGTGTATGAGGATGCATTTAGGGCTCTTCTGTCTGTGCTTAGATAGGATTTGTAGGGCGCTCTGTGTCGTTGGGCACTTGATCTTGTCGACTGTCCAACCAGGAAGAAGCCTCCTCTCGTCCAGGAATCTCCCGTTTGAATCTATCAGAATGAGCACCTCCGCTCGGGCCTGCTGCTCTGTCTGTGTGTCTGGGGCTGTGTCTGTGTGTCTGGGGCTGTGTGTGTGTGTCTGGGGCTGTGTGTGTGTCTGGGGCTGTGTGTGTGTCTGAGGCTGTGTGTGTGTCTGGGTCTGGGGCTATGTGTGTGTCTGGGGCTGTGTGTGTGTCTGGGGCTGTGTCTGTGTGTCTGGGGCTGTGTGTGTGTGTCTGGGGCTGTGTGTGTGTCTGAGGCTGTGTGTGTGTCTGGGTCTGGGGCTGTGTGTGTGTCTGGGGCTGTGTGTGTGTCTGGGGCTGTGTCTGTGTGTCTGGGGCTGTGTGTGTGTGTCTGGGGCTGTGTGTGTGTCTGAGGCTGTGTGTGTGTCTGAGGCTGTGTGTGTGTCTGGGGCTGTGTGTGTGTCTGGGGCTGTGTGTGTGTCTGAGGCTGTGTGTGTGTCTGCTGCTGTGTGTGTGTGTCTGGGGCTGTGTGTGTGTGTCTGGGGCTGTGTGTGTGTCGGGCTGTGTGTGTGTGTCTGAGGCTGTGTGTGTGTCTGAGGCTGTGTGTGTGTCTGGGGCTGTGTGTGTGTGTCTGGGGCTGTGTGTGTGTGTCTGAGGCTGTGTGTGTCTGTGTCTGAGGCTGTGTGTGTGTCTGGGGCTGTGTGTGCGTCTGAGGCTGTGTGTGCGTCTGAGGCTGTGTGTGCGTCTGCGGCTGTGTGTGTGTCTGAGGCTGTGTGTGTGTGTCTCGGGCTGTGTGTGTGTCTGGGGCTGTGTGTGTGTCTGGGGCTGTGTGTGTGTCTGCGGCTGTGTGTGTGTCTGCGGCTGTGTGTGTTCCTGGGGCTGTGTGTGTTCCTGTGCTTGCCTGTGTGCTTGTGCCTGTCTGTGTGTCTGGGATGTCAGTGTGTGTGTCAGTGTAGGCCAGGCGGTGCTGTGCTGGTCTTGGGCAGCTGGTGTGTGTAGCAGGCTGCCTCTCAGTCCCTCCAGTTCTCTCTGCAGGCTCCTCAGCTCTCTGTGCTGTGCTGTCCTGGTAGGTTTCTCTCTCAGTCTCCGCAGCTGTGTCTTCATGGCCTGGCTGTCCTCCTCCAGGCCTCTCAGCGCTACTCTCAGCTCCTGCACCTCGACGCTGTGCTCGTCTTCAGCCTGTGCACCTTGTCCATGAGCTGCTGTGACGGGCTCGCCTGGCTCAGGGTTGCCAGGGTGTGCTCCCTGAACTCCGTGAACTGCAGCTCCAGCACTGACAGGCATTCCTTCAGGGTTCTGATGTTGCTGGTCTGTTTGGGGGAGTCAGTGACAGGGCTGTGCTGGGGGTGGGGGGGCAGGCTGCTGGGCTATGTTTGGGGGGAGAGGTTGCAGGGTTGCATGCTCTGGCTCTGTCTTCTCAGTCTCTGCCTGCTCTCTCAGTGCTGGGAAGCTGTGCTCAAATTAGCCCAGGCAGCTCTCACTGCCCTGCACCATGACAGTGCCATTGTTGTAAACGTTGACAGTGAGCATGGTGCGGTCTGCATCACTGTTCTTGAACACTGTCAGTTGCCTGCCACCACCGTTGCCTCTCTTCCTGATGTTGTTATAGGTGCTGCACAGGGCAATGTGCCAAGTGCTGGGGTGCTGTGTGTAGAATAGCAGGTTGTTATTGGTCCTGCTGTCACCCAGTGTGCTGTAGTCCACCATGAGAGTCTCTGGGGATTCCCTCAGCACTCTGTTCTTGTGTTGCTTCTTGGCTTGTGCAGAGCGCAGCTCTTCTGGGTATTAGATTTCACTGCTGCTGCTGCTCAATCTATCCATAATTGTTACATTTGAAATTGTAACAGTTTCTCTGGCAGTTGGGAGGCCCTCTTCAACTGTCATTTCACTCTGCATTTTTTGAATTTCTCACATCAGTGGTTGTTTTGACATTTTATTTATTTATTTATTTTAATTTCTCACAGCAGTTAATAGTATTTCTCTCTCTCTCATCATATCTCGGATCTCTGATTCCAAAGGGAAATCCGCCCTCTGCTGGTAGATCGTTGTGCATGTAGCATTCTGGACTTGGATACACACGTCAGAGTCCTAATCTTATCACTGCACTGATTATTTTCGAAATGAAAACTTTTTTTGCTAGAAGGGGTGTTTCTTTACAAGCATGTTACCTTTTTCACCTCTTATTCAGGCTTGTGTGTTGAACAGAATCATTAATCATTTCAATGTGTGATGCTTCCGGAACATGTATCTCTTCCTATTTGCACACTGATACTATACAAAACTATATAAAAAAATAAATAAATAGTAATGTAGTAGTTTTATTAGTTGGGTGTGTTTGCTTTCCCTGCTGCACTTACTCTCACCTGCGAACACTCTACTCCACAATACACTGCACTTGCCTTTTGGTGGTGAAAAGCTATCACAGAAATTTAAAGGTACAGGCACACAATTTAAAGCATGGACTGTAATATCAAACTAACACTTATAAATGTATCAAAATATGACTACCTGTTTGTTTTTTTTAGTTACAAATTTAACACTGTCTATAATTATTATTTATATTTTACCCAAATGCATGTAAACTGTTCCCAATAATCCATCCTGCATTGAGCAGGTGCTGAACGTGTCCCATTTGGACTCACACTGAAAAACATTAAATTCAATTGTTATTCCCTGCATGTGTGTTATTTAAATGGAAATAGAACTATAGACACTGCAAACTGGTTTGTGAAATCCTACAGAAAAACTGAGAAAACAAGGGTGCAAAAAACATAATAAATGCAATCTTACTGTAGACCGACGTTCAGCGAGGTACAGTCTATAATGAATAAGTATCCCACTCTCCTTAAACAGTGTATAACAGATGTTCAAACTGAAAAAAAAATAATTGCATTTGACAGCTGTGGAGCCCACAGTTTCTCACACATTGTTTAAATTGCACCAAGAGCTAGTGCCGTTTCGTCTCGAAAGGAATGGAAGTTCTTGATATACAAACAAGTGACAAAACAAACCAAATAATGCTGCACATGTGGATGCCGCATTTCAGTTTTGTAATGAAAGATACAGATGCTGAACAGCAACCTATCTTGTGGACATGCAAAATCATGTAGACAAACAGGTACTCCTTGATGTCTGGTTTAAGAAAATGATGCCCGAAGTGGTCGGCTAATATGCTAAATAGGCTTTTTTTTTACGAGCAGGAAGTAAGCTATTGTATATTCAGTTCCCATGTAGTGTATTTTTCTGGATTGTACACAACCCATTTAAAGTCATTGGGGCCTGAATCAGTCTTTAAGGCTGTACTTTATAACGGCTTTGGAGCCACCATAATATTCCATTAAATCCAGGCCTGGGTGCCATTAAGTATACTGTATTATTTAAATTATCAATTTACTCAATCAGGCCCCTGTTTTTTAAAAAACAACCCCTTCACTGCATCCAGTAACATGCAGCATGATCTCCTTTTTGTTCACCTATAGACTTGTGCTTTCATACGTGTAATCAGTTCATAGTAAACTAAACAGGGACCTGATTGGTCAAACTCCTGGCCCCTGTTCATTTCCATACTATATATACTGTATGTACATGAAAGTGAGCTGTGAATCCCTGGTCTTGGCGCAGGGCTAGTCTGAGTTTCTAAAGTGTAAACAGAATATACTGAAGCATGACACAATTCAGAGTAATACAAACTTTGTATTGTATGCCTGTATGTATTGTAAGAGGCTGTGTGGTCCAGTGGTTAAAGAAAAGGGCTTGTAACCAGGAGGTCCCCGGTTCAAATCCCACCTCAGCTACTGACTCATTGTGTGACCCTGAGCAAGTTACTTAACCTCCTTCTGCTCCGTCTTTCGGGTGAGACGTAGTTGTAAGTGACTCTGCAGCTGATGCATAGTTCACACACCCTAGTCTCTGTAAGTCGCCTTGGATAAAGGCGTCTGCTAAATAAACAAATAATATGAAGTCTGACTTTCCTTATGCATGACCTGTGAAACCTTGACCGACTGACCTACTACTGTTACCCCCTGTCCTGAAACAGGGAGATTGTTCAAGGATTGTAATGGAACATCTCAGGCAAACTTAAGTTGCTGCCTCAAAAATGGATCCGATCAAAGATGACCATCTTTGGCTTTGTCCAATCCTTGCATTTAACACTAAACAAAATAATAATAATAATGCAGATGCCAATTAAATACAGCCAAACAAGCTAACAGTCATGTTTATAAAGCCATCTTAACCCAAAGTTGTCACATTCATTCACCTGGTAAATGCAGACTACATGACCTTAGTGTTGTACTGAATAGGTTTCTGTGTGCTTAACCATCTTTGCATGCCTCCCACCTGAAAATACTGTATTATCATGTTTTTTTTTTAATGGCTTTAAGTGGTTCTCGCTCAGGTGGCAGTTTAGAAGTACAAAAGTTGTATACAAGATGGATCCTGCCAGTGATAATTGGTTTAAATGCACGATTGAATAATTTTAGTATCTTTCTCTGACAATGACTGCATTAAGTTTATTTCTTCTCAGTTAAACTGTTTAGTAAACGTATCAGAGTAATGGTCTGATGATGTTTGTAAGAAGACAGTTGTTTTTTGACACGCCAAGAGCATGCCAGAAGTACCATAGAAAAAAAAAACCCTCTGAAAGCAAAATACACATGACAGGGTAATAAATGTTCTCAGAATGTACAATTTTGTACAGATTTGCTTCTCTGTAAAAGTTATCCTGTGTTTTGTTCACATTTGTTGGGGGGCTGCAATAATAACGGGTAGGATGCATATTATAACCTACAAATAACTTGATTCTTTAAAACACTGACATCTGACTTAGGGCAAGCTGGATTTAGGTCAACGGATTAATGTCTATCCCCTGGAGGTCTAAAAAATGTTAATAAGAGGGAGCGCGTTAAAAGCATCACATCTAACCTCTGTTGATTCACGGTAATCAGAAGAGGCAGGTTCGGGGGAAGCATCAATCCTGCTTGAAATGACTGCTGCTTCCAGACAATCATGATCACCAGTGTGACAGTACGAAAAACCCCAGAAAAATAAGCTGTTAGTTAATGGGCTGGAGCGAAACAAAATCCGCTTTATCTTGGCAGGAGTTTATGCTTTAACCCAGTTCAGTTCACACACAGTGCATGAGCATCAGATCAAGTCATGCGAGACTGCTTTGCTATGCTGTACTCTTGATATGCTGTACATTGTACTTCCACGGGTGTCAGACTAGAAGCCCAAGGCAAAAATCACCCCTCATCATTGTATCCAAAAGCCTAAATGTCACCCTGAGTGATTTTATGCCCCCAACAGCCATAGAAAGGAAACTTGGATAAAAAGGAAAATGTATTTGCATTTTAATTAATTTGTAGAGAAAACTATAAAGGCATTATTATCAAAACAATTGTATTCAGTTATATTTATTTCTCAGTTACCGGTCAGAAAGAGAAAAACCTTGTGCCACAGCTTTACAAAATATGGACATCCATAGCATTCAAAAATAAATGTAGCATTCCACATCCAAATTCCGATTCATCTTCCTCCCTGGGATTTTGGTATAGAAGAACATAAGGACATTTTGAAATGAGATCAGTTCTCATCTGGTTCCTTGTAGCTTATTGCTCCCAAATATCCACCCATTATGCACTTGAAAGATCAATTTTATCAACATAAAGTTTCATTTTCAATAACAACATCTCCAGTTTACATTTATATGCACAAGTAAAATTGTTCTGCATTTTAAACGAACGCCTCTTTAACCAACTTGCATGTGGTTCCTGTCTTCTCTGGCACACTTGGTTCCTTTTCTGTTGGGCTCTCTGTTCTGAGATCCTTTCTCCGTGAATTGAATCTGAAGTTTGTTCATTTTACAATGGTAACTGTGAACATGCAGCCACTGCAACAATTATGTAACGACAAAAGACACTTCTTTGCTCCATAAATCTCATTAAATGTAATTTATTTTTTGTAAATAGGGTCCAGAATGGAGGCATATCCATCGTAGTGGCTTTGATTGAAAAATGCTTGTCTAAATGGTTAGTAACTGTTAACTATTGGTCTGCCCTGATGATGACGACTTTGTCACGTTATTATATTGGTGTAGTCGACTACACTGTTTGAGGCTGTGAGTGTGTTAGTAGACAGCCCTGAAATCATGTGATGAAGTGATGATCCAACACATTTTCACTTGATCTCTTTTTAGCTTTAAACATTATAAAAGCCATGTATTCACAAAAAAAAAAGAATAATCTGGAAAATAAGACACCCCTGTCAGTAAAATGGTTATTATTGGTGGGGATCCATGTCCAAGACATGATAAAATAGGAAAACATGTGGGGTTAGTTAACAAAGATGCTTTAAGACGGAAAGGTCATGGGTTTCGACCCCTCCAGCCGAGGTTAACCCAGCTTATAATTAAGTGTTAAATGAGAAGCCTGGGGCAGATGGGCCTCTTGTCTCAAGAGTATGCAAATCCTTCTTGGTCGGCAGCTCTGTCTCATAGCTGCTGCTGGAGAGGAAATGAGCCCTACTGCCATCAGTAACGCTAGCATAGCGACAGCATGCTGCAGAGGAGCAAAGAAAAACACAGAACGATAAGCCAGGATGATAAAAAAAACCTTACCCGAGCACTTAAGCATGTCTTGAGCTGCGGCTTATGATCTCAAAACATGTTTTACCAAAGGCATATTGTCATGGTAAAAGCTAAAAGGATAAAAGGATCCTTGCCAAATGCAATGCAGATTATTGGAAGTTAAGCAATTAAGATGAAGAATGTGCAGGTAGAGCTTTGATGCTTGTCTAGAAGATGGAAGAAAATAGAAGAATGCCATTTTTTAGAAAATGGCCAAGAACTTTAGATTCATTTAGTCAGGCACAATCTATTTGTCCATAAATTTGCAAAATATAATGAAATACATGTTCCCTGCGGAAATTCATTTTTTAAAATTAAGCTATTTAGATTTTTGTGAAATTAGCAATCATCACATCATTAAGTCAAGTTTGACCATCGACACATGGGGGCCCCACAGTAAGCTCTTCATGCGACTTTGCCCTTTCACAGGTTGGAAAGGGAAATCGTCCAGGGATAGTTTCCTCTATCACTTATTAGCAATCGCTATTGGCAAGGCAGGGCCTCTTCTTCAGGGTTCAGTAGCTTGGCAACAATCAGTGCTATGGTTCAGCAGGTGAAACAGGTGATCAGCTTAAAAGCAGGTACAAAGGTCGCCTGTTGATCTTGATCAGTATGTGGATTGCAGCAAAGTTATGTCAATAAAAGTTTATAAACTATGGGCTCCCAAGTGGCGCATCCAGTAAAGGCGCTCCGTGCGGAGTGCAGGATGTGCCCTATAGTCTGGACGTCGCGAGTTCGAGTCCAGGCTATTCCTTTGCCGACTGAGGACGGGAGCTTCCAGGGGCGGCGCCACTGGCGCGCCGCCTGGGAGGGAGGGCTAGGTCAGCCAGGGTGTCCTCGGCTCACCGTGCACCAGCGACCCCTGTAGTCTGGCCGGACACCTGCGGGCTTGCCTGTAAGGTGCCCGAGAGCTGCGTTGTCCTCCGATGCTGTAGCTCTTGGGTAGCTGCATGGTGAGTCCGCAGTGTGAAAAAAAGCGGTTGGCTGACGGCACACGATGCGTGTGTTCGTCTTCGCCCTCCCGAGTCAGCGCAGGGGTGGTAGTGGTGAGCTGAGCCTAAAAGATAATTGGCCATTCCAAATTGGGAGAAAATAATAAAAAATAATTGGCAATGACTACATTTATAAAAAAATAAAAATAAAAAAAAGTTTATAAACTATTTCTGATTATCGAGTAACAGTATTCTCTGACTTATATTGTATATCCTGCTGGAAGCTACAACAGGACCTCTATATGAACGATTTGGCGTGAGTCCTGCTCCTGTGGTGGTTCAGTGCCTGTGCTATGGCAGCGCCATACAGATGTGAGCGCGGTTGGCCCAACGCTGACTTGTGGAAGTGCCAACGTGGCTTCTCCAATATGTTTGACTACTCAGTCGGGATGATGCAATTATTTGATTCTTCTAAACTGGAAATAAAGGATTCAGTATAAAGCCCAGCGCCCTATTAAGATATCTTTTTGTCATTTCCGTTCAGTTTGGAGTCAATATGAAGATCTTCTTCTGTCAGCACAAGCTCAGTCACCCTGGAGGTTGGAATAAAGGGATTCCTCTTCATCTGCTTTTCCTCGCTAAGCTGCTGCACCTTGTTTTCTTAAAGGGGGGACTAGGGAAGTGAGTGCAATCACCCAGGACACAAAGCTCAATGTCTGTGCAGTGATCAAAAGTCAGCTCACTTCTGGGTGTTCTTCTGATTACAAGTTCCAGCATATTTTTGTTTTTTCTTAAGAAAAAGGCTAGCAGCAGAGATGAAATTAAGACACCCACTGCATTGCAGTTTGAGCCATTCCGGGTTATATTGAGAGCCTAATGTATTGTTTTTGAAGCTCATAGAAATGCCTGACTCAAACACCTGTAAAATGGGAGCCTTAATTCCATCCGTTACTAGTGTAAACAAAACTCCTGCAAGCAAATGTTAATGGGAAAACCCAATGTGCCATGCCAGAATTAAACTGAAATACAAGTTGTAAACACTTTATTACAGAAAAACTTGAAAGATAACAATTACCATAAAATTAAATACAATCCACACTAGCAATCCAATTCACTGACATTTCCTCTGCTGCCTCACTAATCAATACAGATCATGGGCCACTCAATCAGAAATCAATACAGGGTCAAAAAGTTATCTCTTAAAGGGTACATAAGGACCTTTTTATTTTATTGTGTTACATGTTCCCATGTGTTGCTACAACTGTTTACGTAAGGTGTGTGTATTGTTTTAATTTTTTGACCACTTTTTTAAACTTTTAAATTGCATTCCCTGCCTCAAGATGGCTTCCCATGTACCCACATGAACCTCTCAGAACTACATTTCCCATCATCCTTCTGCTCACTGGTAAATCCATCTTGTTATATATGTGTAAAACCTGTTTCATGTAAGTATGGCAACCAAATGTACCCCAAACAATACTTTAAAAGAACTGCAGAATTGGACTACTGCCCAGTATGCTTCAAGCACACCCACACCACTGGACAATAAGCAGCCGCTGCTCAGGAGAGGCCCAAGACTGAATAGCAGGCCGTGGGTGCTCCCTGACGATAGCACAGGGTGCTTTTCAAAAGCCCTGACAATATACCAAAAACATAAAAACAGCCTGAATAAAAACCTATGTTAAACTGAAATGTTACTGTGCCTCCATCAGACCAGGAACAATGTACAACTGTACTATTGTTTATGCTCATTAACTACACAATATACAATATAAAGCATTTAACTGTATTATGCTTACCACTACTGGAAGGTCATAAAAAACCATCGAAATAAAAATGCAGTGTGTTCTAAATCTTCTCTCTTTCCTTAGTCTCGTTGTGAGATCTGAAACTTCCTCAGGCCTGCATTAAACCCTTGAGTCTTTGCAGTATAACTATTTTTGGATATCCTCTAGCACTTTATCAGAAGAAAAGAGGAAGTTAAACAGTGTTTGAAATGTACAGGAAATAGCACCTTCTGCTTTCTCCTATAAATATATACTGTAAATGCAAAGCTTGCAGCATCAAACGCCATAGAAAAACTAGGTCAGTGTTTGCATAAAACAGAAACCTGCAAAGCATACCACAGTAGAACCCCAAAATCATGATCATAGGATGTTCATATGGCTGAAATGTTTTTAAATTATTTATTGTACGTGTGTCAGTAGCCAGGAGCCTAGTTTCCAGTTTCAATAGTGTTCTTGGTCAACCCGTTTCAAAACGCTCTGCCAGTCCAATAAGCATGCCTGCGTGAATGGATGGGGGAAATGCGTGCAATTGTGAGACTGAAGCTAAGCTGACCATATTCAGTATCCAGTTGATTCAGAAGTTCGATAAGCTGCCGATGGTGCAATGGTAGCGCGCGTATAAAATTAACAATATGCACCACTTCTTCAGTCTATCTGTCTAGCTTTGCACAAAGTGCCTCCTGGTGGATTATGCAATGCACCCTGAACAAGTTAGGTACATGAGATCTCAGCAATGTCACAAATCGATCAATTTCTTTTTCCTTTTTTTAAAACTATAAGTATTGCCACAGAGAAGTATTCAACTAAACTGGAGGGTTTAATCAGCAACAAAACTCTTGCGCGAACTGAAACTTCATACCTCGCAACACCACTCTGTTAACACAGTAAAATATACGCTTTTAAAAGAAGCAGTGAACGTTTATGTTTTGATTTTATATTCATCAATGAAAGAGAGCATTAACTCACTTTCGTTCTTAGGGATTTCTTTTTGGATGGATGAGTGGGGCAGCTAGATGCGTCGCGGGCCGAGGGATTTTTCACTTTTACTTCAGCTGGAGGGGGGGAGCCGCAGGTAGATGCATTGCGGGCAGCAAGTTGCCCACCAGAGTGTAACCTGTATGAACCTGTTCCCCTGAAACACTCTAGTGGACGTTAAGATGTACATCAGTAAGAAATACAGCATTCAAAGGAAATGAGTATTTCCTTACACCCACTGGGGCAGAGTGTTGCAGGGGGGTGAGTTAATGGTTACACTGCAGTGTATCAGATACACCAGGAGGGCAGGCAGGAGCCAGAGAGCGCTATTGAGGCCGCAGGGCTGTTGACATTTAAAAAGTCACCTGGATGGAATGCCTGAAACAGGAAATGATACAAAGTGAATCTAAACAACAGGTTAACATAACACTGATATTTCATGACCATACAAATAGCTTTACTAGGCAATAACGTAGAGGGTACAATTAAACCTGTAAGGGGATTTAACATCCGCTGCCACAAGGAAACGCCCTTATTTTTAATTTGCAAACCGCCTCATTCCTGCGCAGTACCTGGTGCAATGGTAATTAAGAAGTGTTAACAAAGTCTAGGAAAAGGAGGACATCAATAGCAGCCTAATCCCTTGTTCAAGGCAAACACAGATAACACCCAGGAGGGTCACGAGGTGCTCGTTAACATAATCCTAACAAACATCTTATTCTTCAGCTTCCTTCATTAGCTTCAAATGGGAAAGAATAACACTGAGCCAGAGGGAGTGTGCGCCACTGCAGACTCAGGGAGAAGCCCATGGGATGAGAATGGTGCTCCCTCCAAAGTCCTAAATCAACAACTGGTGTCGAGGAAACACGTCACCAGGCCTCGAACCAACCAGCTGGGCCTTGCTATATGAACTTCTGTTCTGAGGGTAATAATATAGTAGCTTTAGTCCACTTGAAGAAATGAAATGTCATTGTGGCAAATTACATCCCAAGAAAACTTACATAAAGCACACATTAAATATTGTAAATTAGATTATTACTTAAAACCAGGAGTATGAGACCATTGTTGAGTGGATGTTCTTTATTCATCACATCAGTGGAATTCTATATACTGATTTACAAACATTTTCAAGTTTAGTACAGAACAGTGGTAGGCAGGGATGGATATAAGACTCCTATTGCATAGCAGTTTCACCCATTCCAGGTTTTGCTAGGAACCTGATTAGTCACTGTTTAACAAGCTCACATCCATTTGCAGTTCAAACAAACATGAGCTTCAGTTTATCCCTCTTCTCTGATTAAAGATCTTAGAGCATGTGGCATATATTGAACATTTAGGGGTAGATGTACTAAGATGGGCCAGTCACAGTGCAAACATACCACAATTTGCATTTTCGTTATGACAATTCGCAAAGTGCACATTATGTCATATGTACTAAGAAATATGTTAATGAAGAGAACCGCAATATACTAATTTAAATATAATTTGCGTCATCCTTTACTATTATTATTATTATTATTATTATTATTATTATTATTATTATTATTATTATTATTATTATACTACTGCTGTATCCTTGAGCAAGGTACTTTACCTAGATTGCTCCAGTAAATATTATTTATTTCTTAGCAGACGCCCTTACCCAGGGCGACTTACAGTTGTATACAAAAAATACATTTCAAGAATTTCAAGAATCTTAGCGAGATCTCTAGCGAGAGTTGTGCAACATTTTTCAAATAAAATAGCGGCAGTTGTGGTTTGCTGCAGCAGAGGGTGCCTGAAGGATAACGTCTGTACATGCAAGGGCGCAAGAATCAAAATAACATTGTTTTTGTTAAATGTAAACGTCATCTGTACAATGCATTCTGTTCCGTCTTCATGTTACCTATTTTAATACTGTTATACATTTAAAAATGAAAGGCAGTTTAATCCCATCAGATTCTATAGCTAGTGGGGCCACAACCTTCACCCCAAAAAAGCTTTTCATAATCATACAGTAGCCCCTCGCTAAACCAGACATGTCAGTCCGACATAAGGAGGTTTCGTGTTTAAAAACAATACAATAACATCGCACACACAGTCAGGGCGCAAAGTTGGCCAAAATCCTTATGGGCATCTGGCGCCGAGCTTTTAAAATGTGGTAGCCTTAAAAAAAAAAAAAAAAAAAATATATATATATATATATATATATATATATATATATATATATATATATATATATATATATATATATATATATATATATATATATGGGCCAGGTAAAATACTATATGTGAAAGTAAATCTCCGTTTTTGTACACACCCTATGAACGCTGTCAATGTGCTATATGAAAAAGAAATCTAAGAAGTGTTTGCAATAAGCGTCAATAGCAGTTACTCTGTTTAATGACAAGGTGTAAAAATAAATCAAATGGATGCTGACATTGAGCAACTTGATTTCAGTAGTTCATTATACAACAGCAGACTTTGAATAAACTTTATGAACACAATGAAAACTGAACAAACAGCACGATTAGCAACAACACGTTGACTACCAAATGTCAAATTATATTACTTTCGCTAATGCATTTAAAGACGTAGTAGTACTAAATACAGTAATAGGGTCTACTGAAATCTACAGAACGAACACGCTCTGAAATAATACGTATTATTACGTGCTGTTTACTGCGCCGCTGGGATACTGAACCGAAGTCTGATCAGGGTGTAACAACGCATGGAATTCAGAGGAAACCACGTGGAGATAAAATGTTTTGGGTGAAAAAAAAAAGTGCTTAATAATATGGGGCGGGGGCGGGGGCGGGGGCGGGGCTGGGGGTGGGGCTGAATTCTGCGAAACTAATAATATAACTAACTGGCGACCCACCGCTCCTCAAATTAGAGCCCTGACACATACATTTGCAGTTCTCGGTGTAAATCATTGCGCTGAAATAACACTAATGTGTTTTGTACATTACATTATGTAAAAATATAAATCTGTACAGTAGGCCTATACAGTATACAGTACAGTAGTAAAATCAAATAAATCAAATGAATACCTAGCACACTTTTTTTGTACTTTAGCCTACTGGCAACACAATGTAAATCATGTTGCTGCATTGTACACATTGGTGTTTTTTATTTTATTTTAATTATTATTATTTTTAACTTGGCCTACTTAGTACCCTAGACAATTAACACACAATAGATCATGGTCCTATACAGATGCTCAGAATGAGCTGGAGGGGTTAGTGGCACATGTGTGTAGTCTATTGCTCCCAACAAGCTGGGAAATTTCAAATTGGCTGATGGTGACATGATGTACATTCCTCAAACAAATAATATTGCAGGTATTGTCCTGGAATCACTGAGCACTGTGCACGCTGTCCAGCTCACTATAGTAAGGCTGAGTGACAGGCTGAAATGGATTCCTGCTTTTTCGTAAGTGTACTTGAGCTGGAAACTGAGTGGAGACAGACAGAGAGCAGGAGACCTCCTTTTGATTTTTCATTATTGCCAATCCCTAAGCTGTATCATCACAACGGGCTAAAAACAACAGAAGCAATCGTTTGACTTGTTTCATGAGGAAGAGGAATGTATTACATAGCTAGCCACACTTTGCTGCTGAGTCATTGGTTTCCTTTAATAGATGACTAGAGTAGGTTCTGGTATCAATTTGCTACGAGGAACCAAAGAGGTACTGATGGGCCAAATATTGTTTGTAACTTTTCTTAAGTTGTTATGTTCTTATTCCTCTATTTCTCCTTCTAAACTAACCAACAATTGGACATATGGACATATATATATATATACACTACCGTTCAAAAGTTTGGGGTCACTTAGAAATTTCCTTGTTTTCCATGAAAACATACATGAAATGAGTTTGAATAGGAAATATAGCAAAATGAATAGGAAATATAGTCATTGACAAGGTTAGAAATAATGATTTTTAATTGAAATAATAATTGTGTCCTTCAAACTTTGTTTTCGTCAAAGAATCCTCCATTTGCAGCAATTACAGCCTTGCAGACCTTAGGCATTCTAGTTGTCAATTTGTTGAGGTAATCTGAAAAGATTTCACCCCATGCTTCCTGAAGCACCTCCCACAAGTTGGATTGGCTTGAAGGGCACTTCTTACGTACCATACGGTCAAGCTGCTCCCACAACAGCTCTAATGAGTGGCATACTTTCTGCTGTCTCTGAGCTCCACACCTCACAATGTCTTAGGCTACTTGCAGCTAATACTTCGCCCTGATTGAGAAGGTCAATAGAGAGAACGCAGTCACATGATAGAGGTAGTGAAATAAAACTGGCTAACACCTATGCAAGTAAATCGTAAACAGTTATGACTGGATCATTTTTACTGCGAATTATTCTATTCTGCTTGCCGATTGGCTAGTTGACTGTCTGTTGAATACGAGAGGCGGAGGGCGGTGCTTCTTGTTTTATACCCACAATCCCCCGCTGTAGTGACTGGAAACGACAAG
Organism: Acipenser oxyrinchus oxyrinchus; assembly: GCA_030684275.1. Lineage (NCBI taxonomy): Eukaryota > Metazoa > Chordata > Actinopteri > Acipenseriformes > Acipenseridae > Acipenser > Acipenser oxyrinchus. The sequence goes on along the minus strand of CM060253.1, from coordinate 33,528,553 downwards.
AGGAAGATGGAGTTCTGCAGAGCAGTAAGGGGGTTTAACAGTTTTCAAATGGCGATGCTAGCCATCTTCGCAGTCCTGACAGCAGGTAGGGATGACACATCCACATCTGCACGGGTAATTGTTTATAGAATGGCGGTCGTTTTGTCCAGCCAACAAAAGGGACCGTGTATCTTTTTACGTTTATCGTTTTGCTGTTGTGTTAGTTGATGTCCGATTAGCTGATCGATGACCATCCCTATATATTATATGTATTTCTTCTTATTCATCTATATATTTTAAGTATATTTATAATAAAATATGTTATAGAAGTGGTAAAGTAAAGGCCGCTGTGAACGGACATAAATGAACCATAAATGTTAACCGAATAACACCTTCCCTTTTCACTATTTAATCATTTATTTATTTATTTATTTATGTGTTTGATTTTTTTATTTTTTTAATACATGTTCAATATTAGTCTGTCGGTAGCCGTGTATTGATTAAATTATATGGTATACTAGTCACTCACTGTGTTCACTTAGAAATCTAAAGCGTCTTTTTGTATTTTTTTTTGTATTTTTTTATCGCTTGTTGGATATCTGACAGGAATTGGTCGCTTCATTTACGTTTACGTCCGGTGCTTCATGTACTGTAATTAATTGTGCAAAAAGCTGGTTCCTCTTCTTATATTACAGAGCCTGTCAGTCTGACTGGGTATTGGTGAAAGTACTGGTACCTACACATCACACCACGTGATGTATGGTTTTCACAAGCTTGCTTCAGCACGGATCAAGTCAAATGAATGCGTCTGCTTTTTTGTCTGAAGCAGTTGAGATGATACAGATTTTGAATAATTAAATGTCAGACAGAAGGAAGCGCAGTGCTGTTCAATAATTATTATTAGACAATGACTGTGACTCTTTTTACCATATTATTTGTTTAGTATAGACCCAGTAGGATGTACGGTTTTGTGCCCCTTGTTTGTGCATGCAAATGTGGGCAGGCAAAATCTGCATTTCTTGTCCTTTTACACCGTCTCAAAGGAGCCAGAATTTTTAGGTTTAATTCACTTCAAGCTCGTTTTGCAAAGTTAATGTTTTGGCCACAGGAAGGCTCAGTAGAGTTGCATACTGTAAACTATGAACCAGCTTTTCCCAGTTTCACTATCCCAATCCTGTTTGGACCTGATTGGACAAATATTGCTGTTACTCGTGTGTTGAATGGGTGCGGCCCTAAAACCAAACTCTAACTTAAGACCCTGGATACGTCAGCCTGTGCTTTTCCTGTTTGCTACAGTAATGGTGAATGTTTTTGAGAAGTAGGGAAGGAGTTGTTGGGATGAAGGATAGTTTTATATATTGACTGTAGATTGCATTTTCATTTCCTAATTCTGCTTGTATCAAGCATGGAAACTTAATGTGGAGACAAACAGGACGTTTTATGTTTGAGTACTCTTTCAAAAGTTAAAGAGCTATTTCAGTATTCTTACATTTTGAAAGAGCTGAAAAATAAAAGGATAATTCATATAATAAAATGATCTCTCTGGAGTAAAATAAATGCTTTGGCACCCCCATCAGATTGCCTGTTGAAGAAAGGAGAGAAACACAGTTTTGTACAGTAGACTGTGTTATTTATATATATTTATTATCTTTGGTAAGCTTTGTGTAATGTATTTAATACACTTGCCTTTCATATCTTTTTAAATGAACAAAGAGGAAGATGGTCATTTTTTGCCACAGAGTACAGTTCAAGCAGTATGTGTTTGAATATTGTTTAGATTCAGCGGCTGTGAAGCTCAAGGCATTGTTCATCTTCAAGGACCGTGGCCTCACAGTCCAGTGGCGGCTTCATATAGGCAGGTGGGCTTGTTGTCTGTCTGGAGTGACTGGTTCCTCTTCAGAGGAAACTGGTTTCAAGGGGAGTGTATCTGTCTCCCAGGTTAGAGTCCAGTGACCAGTTCTTCTCTCTAGTGCTTGAAGTAGTTTTTAGCGGGTTAATTCAGTCTTGCCTGCCCTGCACTTACATTAGTTACATGGGTGTTTTTACAAAACCAAAAACAAACATTTTATAGCAAACATGGATTTTGATTTTAAAAAGTGATATCAGGTATTATACATGTGACAAGCTTTGATTCTCGAGGAAACCACTGAAGTAAAATATAACCGATGGAAACTAAGACATGCCTTTTAAAGCTTCCGTTAACCTACTAGATATCTTTAAAAAAAAAAAAAGCTTTTTTGCTAGAACAGTGCTTCTCTCAAAACTGAACACAACACATGATGTCTAATTATGGAATTATTTCATATATTAATCCCCTTTAACTCCACTGCATTTAAGGTAGGTCTGGTGATTTCAGTTTGACAACACAGTGCTTAGTGCTTCTTTCCACGCTAACCTTTTTTGTTAAATATAAAAAGACAAACAATTGATTTATTGTCATAAAAAATGGTGCTTGGAAACGGTTACCCAATATCTTCTGCTTTAAAACCAGTTTGACAAAAGTTGTGAGTGAGTGTCACATTGTCTTTTCTGTGTTTCAAGTTCTGAATTTAGTGTTTGGTGGATACATAGCAGCAGCATTCAAGTGATGCATTTTTTTTACCTTAGTTTACAGTACAACCTTGAAGTCCTGTTTGTTGTCTAGGGAGGGGTTTGAGTTTTTTACACTATGCATGAAGAGATATCCAGTAAATCTGTATTTACTTGCTGTTACAGTGCTGTTGAATTCCAAGTGTTTGCTTGAGGAAGGAGGTTCGAGGTTCAGTGGATTGAAGGCTGTTAAGAACATAAGAAAATTTACAAACGAGAGGGGGCCATTCGGTCCATCTTGCTCATTTGATTGTTAGTAGCTTATTAGTAGCAATTAGTAGCTTGTTGTATGTCACAGGTACCTTCTTATACCAATAAGATATGGCATATACCATGTTGCCTATAGATGGATTGACTGCACTATACGTACATTCCAGTGTATAATGGGCAAAACAAAAATAACTAACTATTTGTTCAAGGTGTGTTTGGGGACAGCTTCACCGTGCTGCGAGCACCTCGGTATGTCACCTTCAAGGAAGGACAGTGGCCCATCTCTGGGGAGCGGATCCCTGACCTGGTGGCCTTAACCTTGGGCTTCTCCGTGAAAGAGGTACACACCACATACATGCTACCTGCATACCAGATTCCTGCACTAAACTTCAACTACCCTGCCCATCACATCTCGGTATCTGTGCTAAAACCCTAACCTGGATGCTGCTGAGTTATAATTTGTATGGCATTTCCTGACCTCTTTGGCTTCAAGCTGCACCATTGAAGTTACTTTTAATGTTCATTTTTTGTAAGGAATTTCCTGACTTCAGGCTTAAACCAGAACTATTTTCTGAACAGTTTTTTGTAATGAGTATTTGTACTTGATGTAAGAGCTCGAGTGTAAATGTGTCTCTAATGCAATGTGTTGTGATTTGTCTAGGACTTAGCCTGGCCTGGCCTGCGGGTTGGCAGTCTGTTTCATCGCCCTCGTGCGAATGCTCTCATTGTAGTGAGGGGCGTGGATCAGCTGCCTCTGTCGAAGAGTGGAGCTTCATATCCTGTTGAGAATGTGAGTACACAGTACACACCAGGGCAGAAAAACTCCCACAGCTACTGTATGCAAATTTTAGGTCCCAATGTGAAGTTTGTTGCAAGGTTAAAAAAAAAAAAAGGTAATTATACGATCTATTATATTTTATAGGAAAATCAGTATTGTACCCATAGTTCATGTGTCACAAACTTGTTTTCAGGCAGTTCCCTTTACCCTGGACAGTGTTGCCAATACTATCCACTCTCTGTTCCCGGAAGACTATCCTATCATTTTGCAGCTGGCTCCGATTGAAGAGGTACAATTTGAAATGCACATTTATTTTCCAAAACCCCTCTGTATACAAAAAAAAAATCAAATAAGTTGGACTTTTGAACTTCCCAGATTTGTATTTTAGATGCCAAGTGCATCAAAAGTCAATACGAGTAGAACTTCAAACTAAAGCTTAGGACTTGCCAATCTCTATGTCTTTTAAAGGAAGATCTTTGAACATTTAGGAGAATATGAGGAGGGAGTACATATAAATATGTGAATGTGTTTAATAAGCTGCGCAACAATATTCATTTGGATTGATGCAGTATCCATGATGTGTTAATCATAAAAACAGATATTCCTCCAGCTTTACTCTCGTTTTATTTAAAAAATGTTAACTGAAATTGGGCACTTTGTGTTGGTAGGGAGGGTGGGGGATAGAAGTGTCAGAAAAGCTAGATTCTCAACAGGTATGAGAAATGAGCTGTGTTTCCAGGTGTTTCTGTATATCCGGTTTCTCGCTAACCTGGTAGCCTTGCTGTTAAGCTTTCCCCTCCTTTGTGCAGGGGGTGTACATGGAGGGCAGGGCGAACGCAGTGTTTGAAGAGCTGCCCGTGACGCTGCGTCAGATCCGCAACAGGCTGTCGCAGAACAACTCTGTCCTTGACGTTCTTCCCCCAAACTCCTTGAACAGAAACAGTGAGGTAAGCAGCCAGGGGAAGAGCGGGTTCTTTAGCAGTGTCTCCAGAGAGGCGTGGCAGGCACAGCTTCCACAGACCACCAGCAAACTAGTGCTGGCAAGGCTTATGGTCACCTTTCAGGTCAGTGCTTCGGTCACAGACATTAAGGGGCCTGTTCTCAAAGCTTTTTAATCCAAAGTGTCTGCTGCATCTTTATTGGAAGGGTAAGAAATGCCCAGTAAAGTTACAAAACTATTAATACAACTAAAAACAATCAACGGCAGTTAAGTACAGTATAGTACGTGGTTTCTTATTAATATGGTACAATCTGCAAGTTTTTAGTGTCCCATCAGAAGAAATGGTGTAACGTACTTTGGATTAAGACTTTGAGAATCAACCCCTTAAGTGCTACAGAGCAGAGCTGCCACATTCTGCGTGTGTTACAGGAAGAGTCTTCGATGCATCCTGATTTGAAAACGATGCTTGTTCTAGAAACCTCAAACAGTTTCTTTATGGTTGATAACAAATTTAGAGCTGTGGGTGAGTCTTTAGTAAAGGTTTTGAACTGAAGACCAGAAATATCCCCGAGGCTGTAGAGTTAAACCATGGAAACTTGATTTCAGATCTTTAAGCCACATACATATATATATATATATATATATATATATATATATATATATATATATATATATATATATATATATATATATATATATATATATATATATATATATACAGTACTGTGCAAAAGTTTTAGGCAGGTGTGAAAAATGCTGTAAAGTAAGAATGCTTTCAAAAATAGACATGTTAATAGATTATATTTATCAATTAACTAAATGCAAAGTGAGTGAACAGAAGAAAATCTAAATCAAATCCATATTTGGTGTGACCACCCTTTGCCTTCAAAACAGCATCAATTCTTCTAGGTACACTTGCACAAAGTCAGGGATTTTGTAGGCATATAGTCAGGTGTATGATTAAACAATTATACCAAACAGGTGCTAATGATCATCAATTCAATATGTAGGTTGAAACACAATCATTAACTGAAACAGAAACAGCTGTGTAGGAGGAATAAAACTGGGTGAGGAACAGCCAAACTCAGCTAACAAGGTGAGGTTGCTGAAGACAGTTTACTGTCAAAGTCATACACCATGGCAAGACTGAGCACAGCAACAAGACACAAGGTAGTTATACTGCATCAGCAAGGTCTCTCCCAGGCAGAAATTTCAAGGCAGACAGGGGTTTCCAGATGTGCTGTCCAAGCTCTTTTGAAGAAGCACAAAGAAACAGGCAGCGTTGAGGACCGTAGAGCGCAGTGGTTGGCCAAGGAAACTTACTGCAGCAGATGAAAGACACATCATGCTTACTTCCCGCAATTGGAAGATGTCCAGCAGTGCCATCAGCTCAGAACTGGCAGAAAACAGTGGGACCCTGGTACACCCATCTACTGTCCGGAGAAGTCTGGTCAGAAGTGGCCTTCATGGAAGACTTGCGGCCAAAAAGCCATACCTCCGACGTGGAAACAAGGCCAAGTGACTCAACTATGCACGAAAACACAGGAACTGGGGTGCAGAAAAATGGCAGCAGCTGCTCTGGACTGATAAGTCAAAATTTGAAATATTTGGGTGCAGCAGAAGGCAGTTTGTTCGCCGAAGGGCTGGAGAGCGTACATGAATGAGTGTCTGCAGGCAACAGTGAAGCATGGTGGAGGTTCCTTGCAAGTTTGGGGCTGCATTTCTGCAAATGGAGTTGGGGATTTGGTCAGAATTAATGGTCTCCTCAATGCTGAGAAGTACAGGCAGATACTTATCCATAATGCAATACCATCAGGGAGGCATCTGATTGGCCCCAAATTTATTCTGCAGCATGACAACGACCCCAAACATACAGCGAAAGTCATTAAGAACTATCTTCAGCGTAAAGAAGAACAAGGAGTCCTGGAAGTGATGGTATGGCCCCACAGAGCCCTGATCTCAACATCATCGAGTCTGTCTGGGATTACATGAAGAGAGAGAAGCAACTGAGGCTGCCTAAATCCACAGAAGAACTGTGGTTAGTTCTCCAAGATGTTTGGGCCAACCTACCTGCCGAGTTCCTTCAAAAACTGTGTGCAAGTGTACCTAGAAGAATTGATGCTTGATGCTGTTTTGAAGGCAAAGGGTGGTCACACCAAATATGGATTTGATTTAGATTTTTCTTCTGTTCACTCACTTTGCATTTAGTTAATTGATAAATATAATCTATTAACATGTCTATTTTTGAAAGCATTCTTACTTTACAGCATTTTTTCACACCTGCCTAAAACTTTTGCACAGTACTGTATATATAAACAGATTATTAAACAGACATCCAGTATTAATCATCCTGTATCTGGACAATATTATATAAAAAGAAATGTAAATATTTTTGTTCTGTCTTAATTCAGGTGGTTCAGCTGTTCTTCTCTGAGCTGCAAGTCCTACAGGATATCGTTGCTTTGGTAAGATTAGGACTGGTATCATCTGGGGTCTCCCGAGTGGTGCATCCAGTAAAGGCTCTCCGCGCGGAGTGCAGGATGTGCCCTATAGCCTGGAGATCACAGGTACGAATCCAGGCTATGTCACAGTCGACCGTGACCGGGAGTTCCTAGGGGGCGGCGCACAATTGGCTGAGCGCTGCCTGGGTAGGGAGGGCTTAGGTCGGCAGGGGAATCCACGGCTCACCGCGCATCAGCGACCCCTGTGGCCGATAGGGCGCCTGTGGTTCTGCAGTGGAGCCGCCAGATCTGTGTTGTCCTCCGACACTATAGGTCTGGTGGCATTGCTGTGGATCTGCAGTGCGAAAAATGACAGCTTGGCAGGAGAACGTTTCGGAAGAGGCGTGTTCCAGCCTCAGTTTCCCGAGTTGGCGGGGGGGGGGGTTGCGAGTGGTGACCCGAGGATACAGATAATAATTGGTCATACTAAATTGGGGAGAAAACTGGGGTAAAAAAAATTGGCGACGACTAAATTTAAAAAAAACAAAAAAACACTGGTATCAACCTTTGATATGATTATCGAAACATCCTGATCATCAATTGCTACCTGTAAGAAATGTGCACAAAGCAGCTGAATGTTCAAAGGGGCTGGCTCTCTCTCTGTCTGTAGCTGTCTCAATACAAGCACCTGGCGAGTGAGCACTCCCCAGACCTGTACTCCCTGGAGCTGTCCAGCCTGGAGGCGATGGAGAAAAGCTACGGACAGGACTCCCAGCAGTTCAAGGAAGCCACGCAGATCCTCGCCAGCATGCTGCAGAAGGTAAAGGGAGAGGGGACTGGGCTGGCTCATACCCTCACTTCTTGTGAGACGAGCAGGTCTTAAGCGTCGGCTATCATCTTTATTATCCCGTCCCCAAAGGGGAGTTATATAGTGGGTGGTGTCACGTTTTATAGTCTTCTGTACATCGAGAGAATTGCTTATCCAAATGTGATAACTTGGTTAACAGATTATTTAGCAGAATTTATTGAGAGCGTTGGGGATAAAAGGAGGCTCCTGTTTGTCTTGCTTGGATCCCCTTGATAAGAAGACCCTTGTTTCTTTGGTCTCTAGTACGTTGAGGTTGACTGATCTGTTCCTTTACCTTGCTGTCTGCTGCAGTTTGCTGATGACATGTTCAGTATCTACAACAGCAGTGCTGTGGTGGAGCTGGTGACGGTGAAGAAGTTTGATAGCCCTCTCGTGAGGAAGACGCGATCCATCCTGGAGTCCAAGCAGATTGTGAGTACACTTTCACATTTTTACCATCAATTTAATAGTCAACAGAGGTGGGTTTAAAATACGGATGGTGTGAGGAGGTTTTTGCAGAAAACCTTAACGGTGAGCGTACCCTTTTTATATAAAAAACAAACACTTTTGAGAAGTTTTTGTTTTGTTTTGTTTTGTGCTTATTTGTCGGTGATTTTTGCATGGTACCGAGTGATTGACCGCATTCACGCACAAAGTTGATAATGAGTCTGTGAGACAATAAAAGGAGCTTCTATGATTAAAGGGTTCTGAACCACACCTAGATCGAAATGTGGTTGTCTAGTATACATCAACCAACAAAAGCAATAACATAGCTTTAACATTTCAGAGTAACCCAGGAAGCCCATACAACCTGGCCTACAAGTACAACTTTGACTACGCTGTGATCTTCAACATCATTCTGTGGATGATGATCGTCCTGGTTCTGGCTGTGATAGCGATCTCCTACAACCTGTGGAACATGGACCCAGGCTACGACAGCATCATCTACAGGATGACCAACCAGAAGATCCGCGTGGATTAGTCATCTCTCCTACATTCCCGTTCAAACACGCACGCGGTCTCAGTTTTAGGGAGTGGCCTTTTGTTTCCAATACAGGTGTCTTGTAATGGTATTGTGTATCCCCCCCCAAAGAATTTGTTTCCATTGAAGTGAATATACTGCCCCCTTCTACAAAGAGATTTTCTCTGCACACGTAGTGAGATTTAATGAGATGTAGCAGTCTGACCCTGGGGGTGAGATGTTGTACAGTACTGCAGTTTTGTTGTCTGGTCTTTATGTAGACATCCTATATTAATGGTTCTCCAAGTTGGAGATGAGAAGCATGTGTATTTTGTTGAGCTTTATTTTTTCCTGTAACTTCTTGCATTGCTGATCTTTTTATAGTGTCATGTGAGATTTCCCTAAAGCATACAGTATGTGAAGTGAGAGCTACAGTAAAAACTTTCATCTCACATTTAATTGGTTCCAGAGGTTCATCGGATATGTAGAAATATGGCATCTTGGCAGGAGTTGTTATATTATATAGTAGTTGCTTTATTAATCTCGGGGCATTATAAATGAACTGTCGGGTACATCAGTGTGTCTAAAAAGCACCAAAGTACAGTATTGCACTTCTACTATAAAGAAAATCTGTGAATAATTGCAAAACAAAGCACTGTAATATTTGGCAATTTTATAAAACAGAATTCCAAAAACAGTTCTTACTGTGCTTTCTCGGTCTATGCCTGACTGTGTTTTTGCACTGTGTGTGTTAACCCAAGACCGAAACAACAAGAGCACACATAAACACAAACTAGCTGTGAAGGTCGAGGAAAAAATCTTTTCAGCTTAATGATACAATGATTACTCCCTTGTTTTCTTTTATTTCTCATGGTTAAACATGAAGTGACAGCATTTAAAAGTGAAACTTAATTCCCAAACACACCTTTTTTTTATTTTTAAATTTGCAACTGAATCCACTCTGTCCTGCTAAGAGCTGACTTTACTGTTTTGTACCCATAATAAAATGTGCACTGATCAGTTTCCATCTGTACCGTTGAGTTGGTAGCAGCATGTGTGAATTGGTGAATAGAGGATATTGTATCTTCCAGGATGGGATATGACAGGTTCTACTGTATTCTGTATGAAGGTCACAATTTTGTATTTCCCTCCGTTCCATAGTGCATTACATACACTGCTATATAGTGAGTCTAATTTAAAATGATTACTTATTTGTTGAAACTCGGTTTAAATGAAAAGATTAATATAAAAGTGCTTGTCAATTTGTTATAAATTATCACAAAAAATTAATCCATTTAGGTAAGGCCTTTATTACTAAATAAAAGGTCCCACCTAAACTGCTGGTTGGGTGTCATTCCCCCTGGAGCTTCTCCTGAACCTGTTTTGTGAAAAATGGTTTTTGTTTTATTTGGTTTTCCTGAGGATTTGGTGTGTTTTTTTTTTTTTTTGGTCTTGACACTGAATTACTGTTGATGCAGTATGACCATTACTTTGTAAGGTTTTTTTCAAACTAGTGAGAATTGTCTCTCTCCGATGTTGTAAATGTTTGTCTAGGAACAATGTGTACCTATATAATGTAATTTAACAAATGAAGGAGTGAAAGCTCTGTATGTAGTGAACAGAATATAGAATAGTCAAAAGGCTGGTCTGGTCTTAATGTTGTCTTCTATTAATGCTCTGTTTTGGTAACCCATTCCGACGCTATGGCAGTGTGTTTTGGTAACCCATTCCGACGCTATGGCAGTGTGTTTTGGTAACCCATTCCGACGCTATGGCAGTGTGTTTTGGTAACCCATTCGGACGCTATGGCAGTGTGTTTTGGTAACCCATTCCGACGCTATGGCAGTGTGTTTTGGTAACCCATTCCGACGCTATGGCAGTGTGTTTTGGTAACCCATTCCGACGCTATGGCAGTGTGTTTTGGTAACCCATTCCGACGCTATGGCAGTGTGTTTTGGTAACCCATTCCGACGCTATGGCAGTGTGTTTTGGTAACCCATTCCGACGCTATGGCAGTGTGTTTTGGTAACCCATTCCGACGCTATGGCAGTGTGTTATGGTAACCCATTCCGACGCTATGGCAGTGTGTTTTGGTAACCCATTCCGACGCTATGGCAGTGTGTTTTGGTAACCCATTCCGACGCTATGGCAGTGTGTTTTGGTAACCCATTCTGACGCTATGGCAGCGTGTTTTGTCAAATTGAATTCTGTTTCGCCAGTCAAAGTTTTTGAAATTGGGTATTAAAATGTTGGATGATTTAAACTATGCAGCCAAAGCTTAAACCTTGTTGCTGAAAATTGGACTGTGTCGATTGCATTGCTGCAGACGCATTGGATTTCCTTTTACAAACTGGAACAATTGCAAGTTCATCAGCTATAAGTAAAACATTACATGTACACTGCTGCCACTAGGATATGTCTGAAAACATTCTGTGAAACTTCAGTGTAAAATACATTCAATAAATAACTGTCCAGTAAAGTTTTTGAATTTGTGTATGTCCTTTCATATTGTCTTTCCTTTCCTTGCTTGTTATTAAGATGATATAGTGGAGGTCTATTTATATACTTGAAATATGTACACTATGTTACTCCACATACTGTAGACTTTGTCATGGTGACCAAGTTTTCATGACATTGACTCATGTATCAAATTTCATCCATAATATAAACTATCATTAAGATGACACCGCTGGATCCGTTCAAAAATACAATTAAGAGTTTAATATTGTTCTGACAGCAAAAACACTAGCTATATTTGAGAAAAGAAAGTCAAATTTAACTTAAGGTTTCTTAGATCGCCAATTGCTTTATGAATATGTAAGAGATTATATATACAGTGCCTTGCAAAAGTATTCAGACCCCTGACCAATTCTCTCATATTACTGAATTACAAATGGTACACTGAAATTTTGTTCTGTTTTGATATTTTATTTTAAAACACTGAAACTCAAAATCAATTATTGTAAGGTGACATTGGTTTTATGTTGGGAAATATTAAAGAAAAATAAAAAAAAACTGAAATATCTTGCTTGCATAAGTATTCAACCCCCACACATTAATATTTGGTAGAGCCACCTTTCACTGCAATAACAGCTTTAAGTCTTTTGGGGTAAGTATGTACCAGCTTTGCACACAGTGTCTGAGTGATTTTGGCCCATTCTTCTTGGCAGATTTGCTCCAGGTTGTTCAGGTTGGTTGGACGACGCTTGTGAACTTCAATTTTCAAATAGTGCCACAGATTCTCAATGGGATTCAGATCAGGACTTTGACTGGGCCACTGTAGGACATTCACCTTTTTGTTCTTGAGCCACTCCAATGTTGCTTTGGCCTTGTGCTTGGGATCATTGTCCTGCTGAAAGGTGAATTTCCTCCCAAGCTTCAGTTTTTTAGCGGACTGAAGCAGGTTCTCTTGCAGTATTTCCCTGTATTTGGCTCCATCCATTCTTCCTTCAATTTTAACAAGATGCCCAGTCCCTGCTGATGAGAAGCATCCCCACAGCATGATGCTGCCACCACCATACTTCACTGTAGGGATGGTGTGTCTTGAGGCATGGGCAGTGTTAGGTTTGCGCCACACATAGCACTTTGAGTTTTGGCCAAAAAGCTCTATCTTGGTCTCATCTGACCACAAAACCTTTTCCCACATCGCAGCTGGGTCACTCTCATGCTTTCTGGCAAACTCCAGACGTGCTTTCAGATGGTACTTTTTGAGTAACGGCTTCTTTCTTGCCACCCTCCCATACAGGCCAGTGTTATGCAGAACTCTTGATATGGTTGACTGGTGCACCATTACTCCACTCCCAGCCACTGAACTCTGTAGCTCCTTCAAAGTGATTGTTGGCCTCTGTGGCTTCTCTCACAAGTCTCCTTCTTGTTTGAGCGCTGAGTTTTGAGGGATGGCCTTTTTTTGGCAGTGCCTGGGTGGTGTGATGCAGCTTCCACTTCCTGATTATTGATCTGTGCTCATTGGGATATCCAAACACTTGGATATTATTTTGTACCCGTTCCCTAATCTATGCATTTGTATTACTTTATCTCTAACTTCTGTAGAATGCTCTTTGGTCTTCATTTTCCTTCAGATTCACAGCCTGACCAATGATCCTTCAACATTGGGGTTTTTATCCAGAAAATGTGACAGCAACTTTAATGGTTCACAGGTGGAGGCCAATGGTAAGGTAATTGTGTCCTCGTTAGGGCAATTTCTTTCATCGGTGTAAACTGGGAACTTCCACAGCACGGGTTGAATACTTATGCAAGCAAGATATTTCAGTTTTTTATTTTTCTTAAAAATATTTCCCAACATAAAACCAATGTCACCTTACAATAATTGATTTTCAGTTTCAGAGTTTTAAAATAAAATATGAAACAGAACGAAATTTCAATGTACCATTTGTAATTCAGTAATATGAGAGAATTGGTCAGGGGTCTGAATACTTTTGCAAGGCACTGTATACACACTGCTGTGCAAGTCTTAGATATGTTGCATTTTTCTACTCTGATGCATTATGAGTATCAACAATTTACTCAAAGCCTCCACTAGTGTTTTCTACTATTATAACAACCTTGACTTGCATAAAGAAGGAAAAACATTGAGTGAAATAACTTGCATCACTTGATTTTCAAGGTGTGGTATCCGAAGCATAATCAACAAGTACAGAGAAACATCATCTGTAATTGACAAACCCAGGACTGGAAGACCCAAAAAGCTGTCTAACAAGGATGAGCAATACTTGAAGATACTATCCTTAAGGAATAGAAAGACAAACGTTGTATTGACAACAGAACTGGCAGAAGGCATAGGTGTCGTCCATCCATCAACAGTCCAAAGCACCTTTGACCATTGTTCCATAGTCCAATTTCTGTGTTCTTGTGCATATTTTAGCCTTGTTCCCCTTTAACAGAGGTATTCTTACTGCAACACATCCTTTAAGTGCGGATTTCAAGAGTGACCTTCGTACTGTTGATTTGGTGGACAAATACAGAAACATACTATATAACGTTTTCTCAAACAAATGGGGGTCACTAGAAGTGGTTGAAAATACAAGAAGAACGCTCAATGTAAAACAGAACAGCTTGGAAAGGTGTGTAATTGATAAATGACAATTACAGGTGTGCCAAGATTCAATTCATTACAAATTACACTATTAAGTTGACATTTTAAAAAGAAGTCACTTACATAGGTATCCAGAGAGTAGTTTATTTATGAACTTTTCAGTATTGTTTTCATGGTTCCACACCTCAAATAAGGAAATGCGAAAGGAATTGTCCTTGTTATTTCTTTTTGTGTTGAAATTGGGAAGCAGTAACATTTCTCCTAACAATGTATTTCACAACTTACAGAACAGGTTTATTCTGGTTCTACTTCAAGTGAAAAGGTTAACACAAGGTCACCTGCAGAACACAAGGGCGGCAGCCGTTACAAACACAGATGTAGAAACTAAAACCCATGCACCATAAAATCTCATCCACACCGTAAAGGTGGAAAGCAGCCAACACATTTTATAGACTGTAACTCCCAATTTGCCCGATTCAGGTATCATGACTTTGTTAACCATCTCACATCATGTTCACATCAACATTTAAAATATAAGACTCCAATAATCCCAGGCCCCTTGTTCAGTAAAAGCATAAACAGAGATTTCTTTATTTTAATTAAATGTTTTTTTGTTTTGTTTATCACCAGAAGCATTCGGAATTTCATATTTATTGCTTGTCAATAACTTTGTTTTAAATGACATTTAAAAGCTTTAAAAAGTCTGCAATTTAAATTGTCTTCCTTAACTACAGGAAGACCAGAATGGATTGCCCATTGATTTTCTATGAAGTTAACAGTTCTGGGTGAGGCTGATAGAACCAAGGTAACCCCACAAAACAAGTCTTTAAATATTCATTAAAACCATAAATAGTTCATCCATTTACTAACAAAGTGCTGGGTTGCATTGCACATAGACCCTGGCAAATGAAATTAATCAATTAATGAGCTCCCATATAAATGACTTTAAAATACAATCTAATGTTTACTACTCTGCTGTGATTTCAATATTATGAATACAGTTGCTTTGTGGAGCTAAAAAAATGTATACTGCATTAAAGCTTCAGAGCAAAACTTACTATCCATCACAGCTTGTTTTCCAGATAACATATTTAAACACATCTGCAGGAAACTATAATTGAATCTGAATGACAAAAGGCACAGTCTATGCACTTGTATTTAAAAATAAGTCATTAATAAGGGAGGTCATCTTGAAGTGCTTAGTGTTAGATTTGAACCTCGTAATAAATGAGCATGCAGTGACTGTACATGGCCTCTTCAGTATAAAACATGCAGGCCAGACAGGAGTGGAAACACAAACATAGTGGAGGGAAGGGGAAACAGACGTTCACTTCCAGAACAGCATCAGAGATTTTCATTGGCATCCTGTCCCGTCAGCATCTAGGAGAACTCTGCCTCATTCATCTGGGAAGCCCCTGCTCCAGATCATCCTCCACAATGTACCGGATACGACCAAGGAGCTCCTCCTTGAGTTTCTCTTCAGCAAGCTCCAAACTTGGCTGAGAATCTGTTAATCAAAAGAACAACCATATTCAGCTTGACGCAGTTCTGTGTATTTCTTGGATTAATTGATTTTCAGTTTAGCTGTAACTAAATGGTGTGTTTCGTGGTTTAATCCTCTTTTGTCTATAGATGTTAAACAAATCGAAATTATCTTGCAGAATTTGTACAAGTGAATATGAAGTAGTGAATTACCTGTATGGGTGCAGTCAATATTTGCAGAGAACGTCACTTTTGCCCCACTTTCTTCAGTATCCTTATATTCAGGAATCGGAAAACCCTTTTTTGCAAACCATTCCTGAACTTGGTTCCTTACTGGGATGCTGCAATCTGAGTAAACAAAATAAAAATAGATACATAAGTAAAGTCAATACATTCATAAATTCTGAGGTAAACATATAAGAAAGAACAATAAAATTTATGATGTTTGTAGTGCTTTTTAAAAATTTAGAATGCCCAATTAGTTTACCCCGGATTTTCTCTCCAATTTAGTGCGCTTATATTTGCAAGCTACCGGCCTCTGGAGGACAAAGGCCAGCCCTGATGATGTCTGCTTAAGCTCGTCAGGCGCCTGGCCGGTAGGGTCCGCTTGTGTACAATGAGGAGAAACTGTCCCTGTCGGTTTAGCCTCCCTAACCCACGGGAGCTCCAGAACCAATGTGACGCTCTCTCTGGAATCCCTTGTGAAGACCGGTGACTTCACACAGCCGGGACACGAACAGCGTCTCAATCATTCGGTGGAGATCTTATTGCAATTACTTACATGGTATGTCAAGGTGCTTCTCTTTAGTTCTAGTTGCTTGCTATAGACATACAGTTTGTAACACAGGCTATATCAGTCAAAGGGTCATTTTATTAGTAAGCGGCAGCATCTAGGGCACAGCTCTGCACTGCCAGCAAAACAGAAGGAAACTTGATCCAAAGTAGATGATCATCAGATGGCGCTGGCTCTTACTTCTATAAAAACACTTTGGCCGATCTAGCCTGCAATATATATATGTCTACGGGGGAAAGTTCCTAAAGTGAGATGACTGCGTCTTAATACCAAAAACTAGTGTTTGAGTAAATACGTAATGTGGCAGGGCAGAAGCCCTACTGCTGTAAATAGTGTGTGTGTGGGAATGTAAGGTTGGCAGGGATGGGGTTATATCTGTCCCTGCCAGTAATCACAGGTGTGGCCATTCACCAGTTAGGTAATTGATGCTAATTGGGGAGTGGCCACATGTATTAAAGGAAGGAGAAATCCTTTATCATGCGTGCGTGTGTGCGTGATCGGTAAAGGCAAATGTCCACCCTGACAGACATTTTTGTTTAAGCCTTTTGTTTTGGCCCTTGTGCCTTTTTCTTTGTTTTTTTGTTAATAAATGTCCGCAATAGCGCTAAACTGCAGCTTCCTGTCTCTGAGTGTCTCTTCCTAATGATATCCTGTCACATGTATTTTTGAAGATATTTCATGTTTCTGTTTAATTCAGATAGGGAAATGACAAGGGTGCTCTGAACAAACATGCATTTTATCGCATACAGCATGGCACATGTATTGTTTTTCTACCGGCGCTGTCCAGACATTCCATCTGATCGGTTGAGAAGTTTAAAAATGAGAAACCTACCTCCCTTCTCCCCCAGCAGCCCCAGCAGGCGCACGCTGACTTCGCTCTGGGCAGACTTCTTGGTGGTGTGCTTCATGCCCCTGCTGCAGATGGAGAATGTGTTGAACTGCAGGTGCAGCGTGGCTGTGTGCAGGGTCTCAACACACTCAAAGGAGGGTGGCTCCTGATGATGCTCCTGCAGCAGCTGGGTGAGCCTGCCCTCTGCGTCCCCATAGCTCACCACCTTGGCAGCTAATCCCCACTCGAACAGTTCGGCCAGCTGGGACAGCGCAGCCTTGCAGGCCTCTCGCTTGGCTGCGTGTTCATCAGAACCTGAATGGATGAAAGTAGGGCCACGTTATTCCGTAACCAGTGCTCCAGACAAGCTGCGGACTGGGTGTTTTACAAATTGAAAAAACATACGATATTCAAATGTAATGCGTAAAAAATATGCATAGAAATGTTGTTACACTGCTTGAGCTCGCATGGTATCTAGCTTCTTGTACTTTGTTGGTTCCCGGCGTCTAAGGTAAAATTGTGAATACAGTACACTGCATGCGGTAGCTAGAGAATGCCACATTTGAAGTCCTTTTGAACGTGTCACTACAAGAAATGAGAATCATAAAAAAAGAAATTGATTCAAGTGAAACAGTATCATACCTTCTCCTCTGAACAGGAATTTGTAAGACTTCACTGTTAGCAGACATATAAACTTGGCTTGTAATTCATTGGCTTGCGAGTCCTCTGTGAGTAAATTAAGAGAGCTATTCTTCTTGAAGTGCTCTTTCACTATAGCAATAGCATTGGTAACATCTGTAAAAATAAATAAATAAATAAATAAATAAATGCAACTTATATCTATATCTATTAATATTAGGGGGACGGGAGTGTAATGACTGGAGCTTAATAGTGAGCTGCAAGTACCTGGCTTGGTACAACTTCTCATGCTGATAATAGCCACAATTGATTACTGCAGCAACAGTAAAAGTGCAACGGTGAACTAATGCACTGGGTGATTTGAAAGGCAGGTTGACCTTTTTCACTCAGACCACACAGGCATTATAAGTACATTACGACCTATTTGTGTAGATCATAGTGGAACATTGCACTTAAACTAGCCTTCTCATGTTAACCACAATGAGCAATTTCAAGTAGATGATACTATCTTTGGCAGTGATGCTGATCATTAAATAGACTATCACATAGACTATCACATGCAGACAGATTATTTAACAAAGGTACATCCACAGCCTTCCAACACTGCAGTATTAAATCTCACTAGGATAACATGAAAACTTTTTTTGATAAATACATACCAACATTTGATCCACAGAGGCCCATGGCGGTTCCTAGTTTTAAGTATGACATGTGTCTGGCCTCCTTCTTCGACTTGTAGCCCTCCTGAGTTTTAATGGTGAAGTTGGTCACATCAACTGAAACTCTCCAGACACACACCGTCTCCACACTCAGCTGGTTCATCACTTGGGGCGGAACAAGCAGAAACGTCTCCAGGACGCTCTGCAGCTCTGTCACAACAGAAGGGAAAAAAACTGTTAATGTCCTCAAAACTAGCAGTCCTAACTGCGGTTATCTTTGACCGCAGTCTAGAATAGTTTTACAAATGTCAAACTTCACAAAAACAAGCTCTTTAAGTAACTCTTGAGTTAAATCTGAGCAGGAGAGAGTTACATGCTATTGACTACATTACTTGGTGATTCAATCCTTGGCTTCTTGTCCTTTGGAGCCAGGCTGTAGTCTTCAGGCCTTGTTGCCGGGGTTACAGAGACAGCTGCAGCTGATGCCCCTGTTGTTTCTGAGGCCCCTGTTGTTTCTGAGGCCCCTGTTGTTGCTGATGTTTCCAGCTTGGCAGAGTCAACACAGGTACTCAAGGAAGCTGTGGAAACAAACCACAGAAACTTGGCAAGAGTGCATTACTAAGCAAGTCACTTTCCTGTACAGCACTTATATCCACTTATTATTTAACAGTCACTGTCAAAACTCTTTTATATATAGGGTGGTCATATAGTGGAACATATTTGCTTCGAGACGACTCTTGCAACCTGGGTGGTTAAGATCTCCAGCAGGCTCACACTTGGGTATCTCGAAACCATGCTTCACAAGCAGCTCCTGGAGCTTCCCCTTATAGTTCTCATCTTCACACACCCAGTCCCAGCCAAGGACAAATCATAGGAACATAAGAATATAAGAACATAAGAAAGTTTACAAACGAGAGGAGGCCATTCAGCCCATCTTGCTCGTTTGGTTGTTAGTAGCTTATTGATCCCAGAATCTCATCAAGCAGCTTCTTGAAGGATCCCAGGATGTCAGCTTCAACAACATTACTGGGGAGTTAGAGAAGTGAGGCATTGAGGCATTCAGTTAGCTGTTTGTTCATGTAGCTTCTACAGTGAAGATGAATGGCAACAGTACTGTACAGGATTGGCCCATAGCAACTCTGGGTGCACTGCTGCAGGGCTACATGATTCTGTGAGAGTGGGACACGCAGACACTGCTGCAGGGCTACATGATTCTGTGAGAGTGGGACACACAGACACTGCTGCAAGGCTACATGATTCTGTGAGAGTGGGACACAGAGGGAATACAGTCGCACACCTGGATGATTTTTGTCTCCAAGACTCCCATTGCCCCCTGGTAGGGTGTCGTACGTGGGCGTCTCGTGACCCTGCTTCACCAGCAGCTCCTGCAGCTTCCCCTTGTAGTTTCCAGTTTTACAGACACTGTCCCAGCCTAGGACCCCTGCCAGTCGGGTGAGCGCTTCCTTAGCTGCCTCATGTTGTGCCTGCTGCTTTTTGGTAACACCATCTAAAAAAAAGTATTGTGTATGTTATTTATGCTTCTTGAGGGTAATTGTGTCATGAATTAGCATATGCTATATCACTATTGTATATTCACAAGGCTTACATGAGTATGGTGGGATGTTTGTGATAATGCAGCTTTTAGACAATTTAATTCCAGGTTCATCATATCCCTGGGATTGTTTGACATCACCTATTATTGCAAGTATATGAAAAGAAAGTAAATTGCATGCAGTGCTCTTCTCAGTGCCGGTGTCGTAGGAAATAAGTTGACCGGGAAATAAGTTGATCGCGCATAGCGCAGTAAGGCAAAAGTAAGGCGGGGCTACAGTTTGATTAAAGGGGAGGTTCACTGCATGGCTTTTTATTTTTATCTGGCTGTTTTATTTACTAGACTGTGTATGTTGGTGTGTGTTTGTGCTACTGTCTTTTCGTATGAACTTTAAAATGTGTGATCGACGACTGTTTCTATGGTAAACTGTTTTAAACCCCTGTCTTTTTATGTTTCTATAACATCAATGTCAATCTGATGTAGTTTATGTGTGATCGCGGAGATTTATTTATATATAAAATGATTTTACACGTCAAAATGTTGTCAATCTTTAATCGAAATTAAAATGTTTCAGTAATATAATGACATGCTGCATCCATAATATTATTAGCAGGGCAAGTCGTAGAGAGATACCGTATATATGTGTATATCTACATGATTTTAAATGGTGATAATTCACTTTAATTCAATATACTGTATCTCTTTCTCGTTATATGTCTTATTGGTTGTTGCACTACAGGGATTTACCATTTTAAAATGATGCTGATATACAGTAGCCTAAATATACTGTATGATCTCTCTCACACCACAAAATATTGGTTGGTATTGAACTACAGGTATTTACCACGGTTTAGCAAAGATGTTAACTCTTTAGTTTTTAATTAATTAATGTATTGTTTCTTCCCACACTTGTAATTGAAATACATGCACTATGATAACCAGTCTCCTGTTCGTTTTCTGTCCTAATTATACAAAGTACTGTATGTAAAAAATAAATGAAAGAACAAATATAAAATAATAATACTGTATAAGCAACGTTTTTCAAGTACATTGTGTGATTGATATGCTCCGTGGCCTAGTTAGTAATCGCAGCATGGAGCTTAATTTTTTCCATGATTGAAACTCATGCTTTAACTTTTGGACAATCACTTGCATACCTGCTGTCCATACTGTAGTGCTTCCCAAAACAAAAACACCTCCAGAAATGCAAAATAACATTAATACGCAACACATTTTGCTAGTTAACGTTTGTTACACAAACAGAAATACACAATCAGAAATGTACAATCATACAATTCATTTTAAATTATTTATTTGCTGCTAATATATATTACAGCGATATTCACATTCCATTATCAATCGTAATACTGTCGAATATATCCGATCTACATGTTAATGTAAATTATACGTACAAAAGTCATTTTAAATTATGCATTTTTGTTAGGCTAATATATCGGATCTAAAGCGATATTCACATCATCTTATCTAGCCGCATACTGCCGAATAAATCCAATCTACTAATTGATATAAATTATACTTACAAAATTAATTTTAAATTAGTTATTGTTCATTAATATATCCGATCAACTTATTTCCTGGGCTCGATCTACGTATTTCCTTGCCTAGGCTCGTTTACATTAGAAACAATGGAACCTCCCCTTTAAATTCTAGAGCTTGATCAACTTATTTCCCGATCAACTTATTTCCTAGGACACCGGATCATGTTTAAACTCCTCACCTTGACTGTGAAATCGAAACTCGCCGGAGATGTCCAGCTTGCACTTGAACTTATTGTCACCAGTTGGCTCACAGAACTCATCAGGTTCCTTAAAACCACATTTGGTGAAGTAATCCACAACCATCTTCTTCACAGGAACATCTAAAAAAACACACACAACATATGAATTAACATATAGCTATATATATATTATATATATATATATATATATATATGATAAGAATGAGCGACCCTGTATACCAAATTTCATCACAATCCACTGAGCAGTTCTATATAGGTACATAATTGTCAAATTCATCACAATTCATCCCAATAGCCCAAAATAGCCAAACTGCTTTAGATCATTCTTAAAGAACCCAACAAGAGTAAAAACAGTTTCATGAATATCAAATGCTTTTTGTTAATCAAAAACATATATTTTGAACTTCCTTTGGTGGCTAGATTAATCTATACATACCTATAATTTGTTTTCCAGTTTTGCATCTCATTATGTTTGTGGGGAGTCATTTCAAATATTGTATGAGTTCATCTGTGTTTATCATATCCTATTTGTTAGGCAAGAATGCGTTACTTGTGAAACTAGTTGACAGTGCACTACTCAGCCTGTCTAAAATGAGTCTCGTGAAGAATGTGAACGGCAGCAGTTACCCGGGACCGAGTCTGTCAGGCCGAACTTCAACGCCAGGTTCCTATAGGCCGCCTGGATGGCTTCCTCCTCCTCACTGTGCACTTCTGGCGGGTCGATTACTTTCTTCAACGTGACAGTCACACTCGCTAAGAATAACTGAGCTGCTGTTTAAAGAAGAATTTTGTTTGACAGATTTGTTACACAAAACAAGAAACATGTCACTAAAATAATGAAAGAGTTCATAACAGTAATAAAAAACGGCAAACCAGTGCATAGCTAATCACACATAAAACCTTACAGTGGCTTTGGATTTACTTTTCTTTGACGTGTTTTTGGCATGTGTGTAAAAACAACAGGCTTAATGCTGACATGAACACTGTCTTTCCATATGGCGGGAATCAGCTATCTGTAGTACTTCATATCCGTCTCTATTTGACTGTCTATAAAATTCCACACATTTACTCTATAATTTTGATAGGAAAAGGCTTAAACCAGGTCACTTATTTGCCAAGATGGATCAATGCAAGATAAACTTTATATCTAAACTGAACAGTGAAAGAGGCAATCAGTAGCAGTATATACTTTATTGTGCTTCAAAGGACAGACATTTACCAATTGGATGCAGTTTTCGCTTTGTGAAAACATGAAACACCCTACAGACTTGAAGACAGCTCTGGTACAGTAACTGGAATGCATTACCGGCTGCTTCAGGTTTAGCCACTTCCACTTTGGTTGGCTGTAGTGTGCTTCTTTCAGGGGGCGGTGCTGCTGGCCTTTCAGAGGGACTGGCTGTAGATACTTCTTTATCCTTACAGGACTCAACAATCGAGACTGAGGGAGCTGCTCAGAAAGATACAAGAACAGGATAAATCATTAGAGAAATGAGGCATTGAGGCATTAAGTTAGCTGTTTGTTCATGTAGCTTCTACAGTGAAGATGAATGACAACAGTACTGTACAGGATCGGCCCATAGCAACTCTGGGTGCACTGCTGCAGGGCTACATGATTCTGTGAGAGTGGGACACGCAGACACTGCTGCAGGGCTACATGATTCTGTGAGAGTGGGACACACAGACACTGCTGCAGGGCTACATGATTCTGTGAGAGTGGGACACAGAGGGAATACAGTCGCACACCTGGATGATTTTTGTCTCCAAGACTCCCATTGCCCCCTGGTAGGGTGTCGTACGTGGGCGTCTCGTGACCCTGCTTCACCAGCAGCTCCTGCAGCTTCCCCTTGTAGTTTCCAGTTTCACAGACACTGTCCCAGCCTAGGACCCCTGCCAGTCGGGTGAGTGCTTCCTTAGCTGCCTCATGTTGTGCCTGCTGTTTTTTGGAAGCACCGTCTGTTAAAAAAAAAAGAAAACAGTAACAAAAATACCTGCAGCACAGCTGGCTCAGCTATAATCAAATAAGAGATTAAAAAAAAAAAAAAAATCACTCCTTACACATTTAGGGTTTTGTCTACTAGTGTAACTTGACCTATTCACAAAATGTTCTGAAAATTAGATTTAAGTATATTTTATTGAAACTCCTCCCATTCTCATAAATATGTTTTGCTCTTAAGTGACAAAAGTCACTTTAATAAATGTACCAGGCTTGTACTATGCATTTACCATGCTTTATATTTACCTGTACCATGCTTTAGCATAGGAGTGTTAATAAGAGTTTACACATTTAAATGTAAGCCAAGTGTGAAACATGCAATATTTAATCATGGATAATGGGCATTCCGGTTCATACAGTGGTAACTACACTAGTATAAGGCTGTTTATCTCATATTCAATCTGTATACATGTAGAGGTCTAGGTATCACTAATTGCTGTCTGAATCATTTTGATGATACTGTGTATGTTTCCCATTAACAAACCGCCCAGTTTGTGCCTCACAACTCACCTTGATTTTGAAATTTGAACGGCCCCGACATTTTGAGCTTGCACTTCAACTTTCTGTCATCGGTTGTCTGCCAGACCTCTTCGGGTTCACTGAAACCAGATGTAGAAAAGAAATCCAGGACCATCTGTTTGGACGCCCCTGAAAAAGTTGTTTGATTTAGTTAGTATTTCTATTGTAACATGACTATTTAATCAGGCTGCCTGTCTGCTTGTTTTCACTGAGCAGTATCTGAAAGACATTGATCCCATCCTGGGAAAAACGATTTACTGCTGAGCTATGAGTCTCAATGGGCAGGAAGACCTCTGATAGTTTCCAGTAGGGATCTTTCTGTATGTAAGCAGCAGTGCAGTCAGTCTAGTCACAGAGCCCTCATCCACTGGTCATAAAGTGACATGGCTAAGCTAACATCATTATAGGACAACATTTCCCATTAGCTACTTAAAAAAAGATAGTTTCACCACAGTGCATGACTTACTACATAATTACCTGACACCGCGTCTTGCAGGCCAAACATGGATGCTAATCTTCCATAGGCTACTTCAACAGCTTCCTCTTTTTCACTGCATCCCTCGGGAAGTGAAACTTCAGTGTTCAATTTAACAGTCACACAGGAGAAAAACAACGGGGCTGCTGGGAACAAAATATATAACAATCATTACATTCGTCATGTGTCATTCCAAGTTTCAAGATATGAATCACTGACAGGGTTATCAATTCCCATTATCCAATATAAAACCAGTTACTTTGTCACAGACATTAACTAAAACATACGGGGAAGGCTTGAGGTACCTTGTGCAAATCCTGTTTGGCAGCTGGGCTTTATGAATCAGCTCAGCCATATTTAAAACATTCCAAAAGCCTGATAAATAGTGATTACAGAAGAAACTAAAAGGAGATGTTAAACAGGCAAGTATAATAAAAGCACACCTTTAAAAACTACCCCTCAACATCCAGGTAGTGTATGCTGAACATACATTCTTTAGCTAGAAAGTCATTAAGGAGTTTTGCAGGGTACCTGCGCTGGTTGAGCTGGTCTCTGATTGGCTAGTGTCCGGGTCCGGGAGCAGACACCCCTCTGCCGTTAGATGCTCAATGGCAATCATCGCCACTTCCTGGTGAGCCGCCACCACTTTGGGGAGCACTTTCAATCCTGTATACTTGACTCCGTTCACCAGGACCACGCCTTTGTATCCTGACAAGCACAGCATACAGCATGTTTGTGCATATTTTGTAAAAAGAGTGATATGCAAGGTAAGGGATGTCACAGAAAATGAAATGAATGTCAATCAAGCTTGATGAGTGATTTATTACAGTATTCTGTGCGCCCCTGAAAAAAAGTTAAAAAGGAGCAAGCCTAATTATACCTATAGCATTATTGGTCTAAATCAAGGAAACAATAATGATAAATAAAACACAGCTCTAATTTTAATCCAGTAGATGTAGTTGTAATTCATTTTGCTAGAAAGTACCTAGTGGGTGGCGTTCCTCTGAAAATTCTGGTAGAGGCCATTTATTTTTCTGTGCAAGTTCATTCAGGTGGTTTTTAAAACGAACTGGAAGAACACTGAAAATTGGTTCTGGAACACAAAACAGGGTATGTCAGTAGTCATAAACAACACCTGAAACACGAAAAAGCAGGTCACCATGACGACATCCACGGCATCTCATAACAAACTCCCATGCACAGTTTCATCAAAGGCTGTTCCCAAGATATACCCTATTAGCTCAATCAGATGTCATTTTGTGCCATACACATGTATGTCAGTACAGATACCTTCTTTATACGGGCTAGACCCCAATAGTGCACCTGAGTCATTTTTTACAAACATTTTCAGAAAACACAATTAGTCGTTTAATAGTAATAAAATTAGCTTTCTGGTAATTCCAAAGAATCTTAAAAAATGTGAATGATAGTAACAGACAAGCCAGGCAGGTTAAAAAAAGAAAAAAACTTTAATAGTGTTGATACTGTTTTTTTTACTATAAGCCTCAAACACTGTTTTCTGAGTCCTCTACAGCTACACCTTACTTCACTTATGCAGGAAAAAATAAAAACAAATAAACAACAAAGTACAATGTTGCCTGCAAGCAGTCTAGGGTTAAAACTCCACAGAAAGTTCTAGTCCTGCCGTGCACCCTGGGAGCTCACCTTCAGTCTTCTTCTCCAGTTCAATCAGCCTCTCGTCGTGCTGGTTGACCTTCTGCACTAGGAAGTCCAGCTTGGCTAACTGTGGGTTCAGCTGCTCCAGCAGGTCCTTGTTGTTGTCAAGGAATTCCTTCAGCTTACTGTGCTCCTCCTGGTTCTGGGCACAAAAACAAGGCCAGGTAATCGTATCTCATGTTTCCACAGGCAGGCTTACCATTGTTATTGGTTTCATAAAACACATCTAGACAGAAAGGGCTGAGGATCCTTACTACAAGCAGGTCTTTATTCTCCTCCAGGCGAAGGCCCAGGGCTTCGATCTTCTCCTTCAAAACTTGCTGCTCCAAATCGTGGAGCTTCTGCTTGTCCATTATGCGGCTAATGGAATTGCCCCCAGTGGACTCTAGCTGCGCTCCCTCCAGCACCACGTTCAGTTCAGTCTTCCACAGCTAGATGGATAGAGGAAGAGAGGTACCAGAGGTATAGCGGGACAACTTACAAAAATTCACACGGCTCAGTGTACTTAGTGTTATAAAATGCTCTTTTGTGGGATACGACTTCAGAATTATGACTCGCTCGGACAACGCTCGAAACCCCAACTATAACCTGTGTAAAGGTAGGGAACAGCAACAGATTTGCATTTATTAAAAAGAGGTACAATTGTGATTGAGTATTTTGTGTGTCGGGTGCACCTTATGACAGAAATGGTTTTGCAGTTTGATCAGCCAGAACGGTACGAGATAGCATGCGTACAGATAAGAACACAATACGACACTGTCCTGTTCCTCAACTGTTCTAGCTCTTCTGTGTTTCCAGATATCAGCCAGTGTGTGATCAGTAAACACTGATGAAAATAAACTAGGATTAATCTAGGATTCCCACACCCCTATTACACCTGGATACACATTCATGACAAGTGAACGCGTGTGTCTTGCTTTTACAACGTTCTATTATGTTTGTGTCCAGGAGTTACCTTAGCAGCTCACCTCAATGATTTCTTTCTCCAGCTGTTCCAGGTCAGGGATTTGTGCTTGGTTTTTCAGGTGCTGGACCAGGTCAAGGATTTTTTTGATGTGCATTTCCATGTCCTGAGTGGTTACCTTCATCTCAGCTGAATGCATCATCTGGTTTCTCACACTGGTCACCTGAAAACATTAAAGGGATGTATTATTGGTTAGCATCCAATTAACATCCAATTGTGTGTGTGTGTGTGTGTGTGCGTGTGTGTTCTCTATAATTCACTATTGTTGTTAATGCTTACTAACTATTCTAACCTAAAAGTGTCCCTTTTCAACCACTGCCATGCTTCAATTTTTAGAAGTGGATTTGCTAGAACAGTTAGTAAGGCACTTAAATAATAATTGAAGCAGAACCGGCTATAGAGAATAATAGAGCACCCATATTATTGCATATTTAACAGGTAAGCAATTAAATTCTATATTACAAAAATATATATTGTTTAAAGCGTCCCGTACAAGTTATATTCAAACTAAGAAATTATACTTAACTGGAAATGAATGGAACCATCATCACATAAAATATGAAAACTATCACACTAAAAGAAAATACATTTTCCTTAAAAGGGAATTGTGACAGGGTCAGCCTGCCTCTGGCTGTATTTTGGTTTATTTTGTATAGTTTGGGTTATGTATCATGGGGGAGTTACAATGTATAGTGGTATGTGAGCACGGGGATGTGTGTGTGTTTGTGTGTGGAATAGTGGTGACAGGGAGGCAGTTAAAATCCTCCCAGCAAAAATACGTGGGAATGTGGCTGGAGCCGTGAATTTGAAGCCACAGGTGTATAAATAGGGTGATCACGGGTGATATAGGGGCTGTATGTTCAGAGGCAGAACGAAAGACATGAGTTAAAGACAGAAACAGAAAAAGATCAATAACAATTGCTATGCTATACTTGTTTGTTCCCTGTCTGTTTGTTAGTCTGTCTGTTTTGGCCACTGTGCTGTTTTGTTTTGTTCAGTGTTTTGTTCATTAAAATCTTTTGTTTATTTATAATTAAATCTGCGCACCAGCACATTTCACTCTCCAAACTGTGTCCTATACTTCCTGGTCTGACATTACCACAGAGCCTATCCGTGACAGGAATGCATAATTGTATGATGAATACGATAAAATGGAAACTTTAACCTCATGGCTATGAATGTAATAGCTGTTACGATACATTACGGTGACACATTTCTGTGCACAAATGCTGCAATCATTTATGCTTAATTATGAAATACATACATCTTCTTAAAATAGTCTGTGTACTTATAAACAGTGCAGATCTAAAACAAGTGTTTACTTCCTGGTACAAAGTGGTATGTGAGGCCTAAGGTTGAATTACATTTTGCAATTTCAGATGGTGTACTGTGGGAAGACCAAACTCTCTGGCACTAGCTTGTGGTTGTTTTAAAGAAACCTGTTATTGGAGTCTTACAATAAATGCTCCCAGGGGATTACCTTATCCAGCACATTGCCTTTCACAATCTTCTCAAAGTGCTTGCAAAATTTCATGAAGTTCAAGAATGCAGATATGTCAAAGGCGTTTGCCTTGGTATGGTCCTTGTTTCCCCTAGGCATATACACCTGCAGTAAACATGTCAAAGGAGAAGGCGTTTGAACCTTTTCAAGGCCCTTATAAAAACAATAAAGTAATTATCTTATTATCTTTTTGCTGTGCCAAACTTATACAGCATTTCTCAGTCATACATTTCTAGCACAAATGCACTGCTATTTGTGCCACTCTGCTTCTAGCATATTGATGCAAACCTGATTAAAATGGTAGGTTTTTTTTTTATTTTTTTTTTTAAGGTAACTGTGATTATCCTAAAAACCCTTAAAAAACCTAAGACAAACTTAACATAAAACCCTATATCCCACCACCCAGCACCATATTCTTACATACCGGCCCTGGAATGCAGCCACCAACCCCCTGGTAGTTGCATTCCTGGGTTGCAAAAATGCCAGAACCGGTAACACTGACCCAAACACAGCTTACCTTGGCAACTTCCCATTTCTCTGCATGCCAAAGATGAGGCTTGCAATTATTCCAGTAGATGGTACCATTTTTATTACTGTGGTTTGACAGGATTTCATTCTTCCACTTTGAGCAGGCAGGACATGTCAATGGAGGCTTTAGGGAGAAAAACAATACATTATCTCAAAGTTGTACTGTAAATTAGAATTGTAATATTGTGTATGTATGTATGTATGTATGTATGTACGTACATTGCCTTGCAAAAGTATTCAGACCCCTGACCAATTCTCTCATATTACTGAATTACAAATGGTACATTGAAAGTTCTGTTTGATATTTTATTTTAAAACACTGAAACTCAATCAATTATTATAAGGTGACATTGGTTTTATGTTGGGAAATATTTAAGAAAAATAAAAAACTAGAAAAAACTAGAAAACACAAGAAAAATATCTTGCTTGCATAATTATTCAACCCCCACACATTAATATTTGTTAGAGCCACCTTTCGCTGCAATAACAGCTTTAAGTCTTTTGGGGTAAGTATGTACCAGCTTTGCACACAGTGTCGGAGTGATTTTGGCCCATTCTTCTTGGCAGATTTGCTCCAGGTTGTTCAGGTTGGTTGGACGACGCTTGTGGACCGCAATTTTCAAATAGTGCCACAGATTCTCAATGGGATTGAGATCAGGACTTTGACTGGGCCACTGTAGGACATTCACCTTTTTGTTCTTGAGTCACTCCAATGTTGCTTTGGCCTTGTGCTTGGGATCATTGTCCTGCTGAAAGGTGAATTTCCTCCCAAGCTTCAGTTTTTTAGCGGACTGAAGCAGGTTCTCTTGCAGTTTTTCCCTGTATTTTGCTCCATCCATTCTTCCTTCAATTTTAACAAGATGCCCAGTCCCTGCTGATGAGAAGCACCCCCACAGCATGATGCTGCCACCACCATACTTCACTGTAGGGATGGTGTGTCTTGAGGCATGGGCAGTGTTAGGTTTGCGCCACACATAGTGCTTTGAGTTTTGGCCAAAAAGCTCTATCTTGGTCTCATCTGACCACAAAACCTTTTCCCACATCGCAGCTGGGTCACTCTCATGCTTTCTGGCAAACTCCAGACGTGCTTTCAGATGGTACTTTTTGAGTAACGGCTTCTTTCATGCCACCCTCCCATACAGGCCAGTGTTATGCAGAGCTCTTGATATGGTTGACTGGTGCACCATTACTCCACTCCCAGCCACTGAACTCTGTAGCTCCTTCAAAGTGATTGTTGGCATCTCTGTGGCTTCTCTCACAAGTCTCCTTCTTGTTTGAGCGCTGAGTTTTGAGGGACGGCCTTTTCTTGGCAGTGCTTGGGTGGTGTGATGCAGCTTCCACTTCCTGATTATTGATCCAACTGTGCTCACTGGGATATCCAAACACTTGGATATTATTTTGTACCCTTTCCCTAATCTATGCATTTGTATTACTTTATCTCTAACTTCTGTAGAATGCCCTTTGGTCTTCATTTTCCTTCAGATTCACAACCTGACCAATGATCCTTCAACAATGGGGTTTTTATCCAGAAAATGTGACAGCAACTTTAATGGTTCACAGGTGGAGGCCAATGGTAAGGTAATTGTGTCCTCGTTAGGGCAATTTCTTTCATCGGTGTAAACTGGGAGCTTCCACAGCACAGGGGTTGAATACTTATGCAAGCAAGATATTTCAGTTTTTTATTTTTCTTAAAAATATTTCCCAACATAAAACCAATGTCACCTTACAATAATTGATTTTGAGTTTCAGTGTTTTAAAATAAAATATCAAACAACGAAATTTCAATGTACCATTTGTAATTCAGTAATATGAGAGAATTGGTCAGGGGTCTGAATACTTTTGTATATATATATATATATATATAGAGAGAGAGAGAGGTTTCAGAGAAGGTAAAACTGCAGTGTCCAAAAAATGAAGGTTGATAAGAAGAAAATATATTTAAAAAAATAAATAAATAAAAAATAATGTACACAAAAAGTTTAAATGATTAAAAAATAATTTATTTCAGGATATTTTTGGGCAAAAGCCCTTCTTCAGCTGTGTAGAAAGAAAAGTCACACAGTGCAGTAACATCAAACATTCTGAGGATGATGTTACGATGATGTCAGAATAGAATGTTCATTCCAAGAGGCTCCAAAGTTCCAAGTTTGAAGATAAGCTCACGTTCTCTTTGCTTCCGATTATAATTTGTACCAAAACACTGACTGATTCCACAGATGGTGATGTCTTCAGCAGTGTGATTATTGCTGCTGAAGTGTCGGGCTACTGGAAATGTCAAGGTGTTGATTCGAATTATTCATAAATGTTCCACAAAACGATCTGCTAAACGTCTTTTAGTTTCCCCAATGTATAATTGGTTGCATTTTGTGCAAATGATGCAGTACACTATTCCTTTAGAAGTACATGTAAAGGGCTGGTGGATGTGGAATGATGATTTAGGGCCTCTGATCTCAGTTTGGGAGTTATATTTGCATGTCGTGCATCGTGGTCTGTTGCATGGGACTGTGCCTTTTAAAGGTTCTGCAAAAGAGCGAATTTCACTGTGGACCACGTATTCTTTCAGATTCTTGTCTCTTCTAGAGGACATTAGTGGAGGTTTTTTAAAAATAGGTGCTTGTAACAGGGGAGATCTGGACTGACTGTCTGGCACATCCGTATTACTGCAGGTAGAGGGCAGCAATCTCGTGGGATCCGCCTGTCAGTCATGGCGATGACACGGAGAAGTGGGGAAGAGGGTGTGTGTGCTTTCCCTCTCTCCGAGTGGCTGAGGGGCGGGCCTTGGGAGACTGCTCGGCCCATAAGAACTGGCTTGGTTGTGCACTCGGGTGGCCGTGTTGGGGGAAATACAGTGTCGCTGGCAGAAGAGGCCAGCGTGAAACAAGGAGCAGGCGAGCCCGGCTGAGGGGGAAGCCTTTCATGAATGAATAAATAAATAAATACGTACCTGAGGGGACATGTGTAGAGGTACGGGGAACCCTGGCCAACCCAGTGTATAGGCACAACTGAGTGTAGGACGGAGACCCGTGCTGACCGGCTTAGCGGCAGTGGGGGCACTGCATAAGCAGCACTTTTGTTTGTAGTTTTATTACTGTGTTTTATTTTCCCTTTTTCTTTCGCCTTCTGTTTTCATTATTATTTTTGAGCACTTGAAGGTGCACGGATTGGGATACCTGTGTTGGTAACCCCGTGGTCCTGGTTTACTGTTGGCTGTATCCAGACCACGGACAACAGCGCCCTCTGCGGGCTAAAATAAATAAAAAAATAAATAAGTAAAATAAATAAATCTGGGCACCTGTGCGGTGTTTGCGAATAAAATCTTCTGTCTCCTGTGTCAGTGAATATCCCCACCCTTCCAGTGTGCTGTAGATGGATCTTGCTGTAGAATTTTAAAATTTCTTTGCACAATTTCCTGTACTTCTCTGTTGGTGGGATGGTAAGTGAGGACTAGAGGAATTCTGTTCACTGTGTGTTTTTTAGTGGTATGTAAAACATGCTTTCTGTCTAAAAACGAAACACAGGATTTAGCACTGTTAATGATCTTGTCTGGAAAACCGCAATTTGCAAAAAATCCACACATTTCCTCAATTGTAATGAAAAAGTCTTGATCATCACTGCAAATACGTCTCTTAAAAGTTGGGAATAGGGAATTGAGTCGCGGCAAGCCTTTGGGTGCGAGGAGTCATATTGTAGATATGAATGAGAGTCGGTAGGTTTGTAGTGAATAGTGGAATTCTCAGCTGTGATGGAAATGTCTAGAGATTATATACTGGTGCCGGTCTCTGAGATGCCCCATGTGAATTCTAAAGCTGGGTGGGAATTTGATGCTGACTGAAGGAGCTGTTTCAAATCTTCATAAGAGGTAGTTGAAATTCCAAAGATGTCATCAATGTATAGTCACCAATGTGTAGTTTTGGTCTGTTACCATTGTATTGCTGCAAAAATGTGTTCTCAACTGATTCTACAAAAAGGCAGGCATATGGAGGAGGCTGTGTGGTCCAGTGGTTAAAGAAAAGGGCTTGTAACCAGGAGGTCCCCGTCCCACCTCAGCCACTGACTGTGTGACCCTGAGCAAGTCACTTAACCTCCTTGTGCTCCGTCTTTTGGGTGAGACGTAATTGTAAGTGACTCTGCAGCTGATGCATAGTTCACACACCCTAGTCTCTGTAAGTCGCCTTGGATAAAGGCGTCTGCTAAATAAACAAATAATATGAGGGTCCCATTTTAGTTCCCATGCTGACACCTCTTATTTGAGTGTAAAAACTTCCATTAAAAGAAAAACAATTCAAAGTGAGCACAAGTTCAGCTAGTCTCAAAAGGATATCTTCACTATCCGTTCATCAAGGAAGTGTTTTAAAGCTATTAAATCTTCACTGTTGGGGATAACAGTGTAGAGCTTTGAATGTCGATTGTAAACAGTATAGGATTATCACAGTGAATTGAAATTGTCCAATATTTGTAGAAAATGTGTAGAGTCCTTTACATATGTAGGCAGTGATTTAAACAATGGGTTTGAAGATATCATTAAGAAATTTGGAGATTAGTTCAGTGGGACAGGAACAGGC
This sequence comes from Acipenser oxyrinchus oxyrinchus, assembly GCA_030684275.1. NCBI lineage: Eukaryota > Metazoa > Chordata > Actinopteri > Acipenseriformes > Acipenseridae > Acipenser > Acipenser oxyrinchus. The sequence continues at coordinate 33,494,823 of CM060253.1, read as the reverse complement.
TGATACTATGGGGACAACCTGGATTCTTTTGTTTGTGGATTTTGGGAAGTAAATAGAAACGACTGCAGCGAGGGTTTTCTACAATGAGGTTCCATGCAGATGCTGGTAACAGGTTTTTTAGGATGGCGTTATCAATAGTGGAAATCACAGTGTCTTGTAATTTCGGCGTGATATCGTTATCATTATTAGTGTAGAAGATGGTATTGGAGAGTTGTTGCCGAGCTTCTATTATGTAAAGGTCTTTACTCCAGACAACTCCAGCTCCTCCTTTGTCAGCTGTTTCATTATAATGTCATCTCTCTTTTTTAAGTTCCATAGCGCAGTCTGTTCTTCTTTAGATTGATTAAGATGTTTTGTAGGTATGTTAACATTGATTTGTTGGATTTCTTTTTCACATTTGTTTATAGAAAAAATCTAGTGCTTGAAATTCACCTGAGGGGGGTGTCCAGGAGGATTTGGTGGGTTTGTACTTATTGAAATGAGTAACATTATCATCAGCAGGGTCAGAAATAGTTTGGTTAGAAGATGAGTCATCCTGATCAGTTTGTGCAAAGTGAGCGTGCAGTCGGAATCGTCAGAAAAACTGTTGGGTCTCATTGAGTGCAGTGAATTCATAAGCTCTTTTTTTTGTAGGTACAAATTTTAGGCTTTTAGATAAAACTGATTGTTCGGTACTGGTAAGTGGCAGGTTTTCAGGAATTGTGACAACTTCTTTGAGATGTATTTTCTGAGATATTATTTTCTGATCAGTGTTAGAAGTTATTTCCTGCTTGGCAGTGGTAAGTGCAGTCCATTTCATAATTTGAGTTTTGTTCATGTAGTCAGAGATTTCAGCATTCAGTTCATGGATAAGACGACGTGCATTGAAATACATGTTGACATTGTTGCCAAAAGCATTTTTTAAGGCTGTTTTAAGAGTTTAAATATCCTGAAATAAATTATTTTTTTAAACTTCATTTAAACTTTTTGTGTACATTATTTTTATTTTATTATTTTTATTTTTTAAATATTTTTCTTCTTATCAACCTATATATATATATATATATATATATATATATATATATATATATATATATATATATATATATATATATTCCATTTCTATGATATATACATTTTTTTTACATTTAATTTACCATATTTTCTTTTACATCGTTGTTAATGTAATTTATCATATTTTTAAGAAAACAGTATGTGAATATTTATCATTCTGACGATGTACCACTTTCTAACGCTACACCGGTAGTACGTTCATTTAAAGACATTGTCTAATAATTTCGAAAGTAGAATGGAAAATGACAGACCAACCTTTATGCCTTGACTTCCACAGTTTTTGGTATTGCATTTAACCTTACAGATCTCTCCCTTCAGCGTTCTCAGCAGCTGTGAGTGAAAGTCGTTAGTTTCGTTTTCCAAAAAATTCACCAAACCGCTCCGTAGTAGCTGTAAACTCAGTGTTGTTTTTAACCAATTCTTATATTCGTGGTCCTTAAATCTATGCTGCGTTGAACACGCCATTATTAAAACGCTGGCACTGAATGTTTAAAAACTCTGTTGATACAGAACTGACACCATCCCGATCCAACTTGTAATGTAAAAAGCTTAGTCACAAAGAAAGGCGCTGTCTGTCCGAGGTGGGCGAAATTCAGTTTCGTTTCCGACTGTACTGTATGTTGGTCACATGATTCTAAGGAATAGGAAGCAAAGATAGGACGCAATTAGCGTCATAACCAGAGCCGGCATTCTACCGAATAGGTTTCAAGCGATAGCTCGCAGTATTTATATGACTGCTTGGTATTTACTGTTCTATTCAAAAATGACAGTAGCACTGGGTGATATTTTACATACATATTTTTACTGTTATTTGGCACAATATATTCAATCTGACCAAAACATTCTGCATAAACAGCCATGATAGAAAAAAAGATCCATCTCTTTAAATACGTTCAGGCAAGTTACAAAAAAGCAAGAGACCTCTAAAGATCTCATCACCATAAAAGGGGCCTCATTAGATAAAATCTACATAACACCATGGAAGAACAGCTCCTATACAAGTTCTTAACACACAATGTTGAGTTGCGGTTATACTTTGTGAGATGTTTGTTCGATTTGATTTATTCCTGAAAACCGACGCAACCCCCCCGTCAAACAACTTGCTACACTCTCTCTCTCACACCCCCTATCCCACCCCACCCCCACTCTCCCGAACCATGGTCCCCTCTCTTTTAGTAAGGCTCCCGCACTGTTGCAGGGGGTGGGGGGGGTGGTAGTTAGGAACAGCTAACAGACACTAATTATTTTGTTTCTGACTAGTTTCAGTCCACTCTTTATTCTAACTTGGCTGAGATACTTAACTGAGAGTAACTGTTTAGCTGTTCATAATGCTGCACCCCACAGGCCTGCTTGAAGCATTACAACAGTAAACCACCCAGAAACACAACACACACATTTGGTTATTCAAATACATTTATTAGTACTGGTATTACAGAAAAAAAGGGTGGAATAAAAGTAAGCAATCTTGAAATCATGTCCCCCACAGTGGTTCTGCTTTTCAGAACTATACTGCTGGATTATTCATTCTTGAACAGCAACGCCGAGCACCTTAAAAACAAACAGTAATGATTTAAAGACACACACTCATATTGGAATGTTTTTGCACAATACAGAATGTCTTACAGCTCAGTTTAAATTCTACAGTGTTTGATTGTATCCACAGGTCCTTAAATGCGAAGGTATAGTACATCTAAAACTTACTGTTACAATCAGTGCTCAAATCCCCCCCAAAAAAGTGCCAGAACACACTATATCATTTCAACGACAGTTAAACATTAACGAAGAATAACATGCAGTAGAAGCACGTTCATCCGAACAGCTGGGGAACATAGCAATGGTTCATATTAATGAGCGTTCAGATGTTACAGAAACAGCAGTACAGGTACATATATTGTACTCTAAAGGTTTATTTGAAAATGAATATTTTTCTGATAGCCAAACCTGAGTTTTACACTGTACATAACGTCACTCTGCAAAGCACATCTGACAGCGGTACTGAAGCGTTATATACAAGTACATTAAATGTAAAACTGATTCAAACAAGTGAAGCACATTTTTTTTATTTGTATGCAGATAGATATCAGTTCATTGCTTTCACAATTTTTTTTATATGTTAAAAAAAGGAAAAACTATAAACTGAATACAGTACTGAATACAAGTTTCAATACTATTCTCAAAACACCAGGCTGTATTCCAGAGTGCTGTTGGTCCTTCAGTTTTACACTTTTACATTTGTGTGGATATTTCCCCCAAAACAACAACGAACACAGTTTGAAATTAAATAAGCGATAACACAGTACCACATCTTTCTTAACAGCTTGTCTAACTAGGGTTCCACCTGTAATGTGTAACTTATGCTTCTTATCAATAAATTCACATTTTCTATTTTAACTGTCTTATCTCTTCATACAACGTAAAATGTTTTTACTGAATTAAAAAAAAAAAAAAGAAAAACTGGTATTGTTCAAAATTGAAGATTATATAACATGGCTAGGCAAAGACCTGCGTGCAGCTCCCAACAATACAGACATGAAACCCAGGACCGGCACAAGCAGATAACTAAGAACCTGAAGCATGTGTGGAAGCGACTGGAAGTGTAAATCAGGGTCAGCACATACTAGCATACAAACCAAAATCACATCCCGCTTCCCACAGTATATACTGAGTAAAAGTTAAATACATTCATATTTTATGGTTTTTTTGTTACATTTGCTTTTGGAATTTCTAAATATTGTGTATATAAATCAGTGGTCACGAACACCAAAATAAATGTTACTTTTCATAACTTTAATATGGTAAGACTAGTGTTTCAAATATCTATTAACTAAAAACAAAAGGTCTTCATTAATTTATATAACAAACATGCACATACCGTACAGTGCGAAAGTGTACATACTGTAACAGTTACACCCCTGCTGTTTTTATGTATTTATTGTTAATAAATACAGTAACGTACACTTATGTGGAAATATGGAAATTGAACTTACCTGTCACAGTTGTTTTAGGCTTGTTAATGACCGACAAGTAGGACAGTATCCCATTATGCTTTTTTATCAGACATTACTATCAGTGGTGTAGTGGTAAATGAAAGTTTGGTGGAACAGATAGATTGAACAAATAAACATGAACAGATTGGTTGTTATTGCCCACCCACCGTTATTGTCTTTTCCAATGAGCACGTAGAGAGGTTAACTCAAGCACTGGTTACAATGACCGTGATTTAACCTAATTCGTAGGATGAGGCAGAGAGTCAAAGCCAAGCTAGTCAGAATGCTGTGATGCATGCTTAAGTCAGCTTTATTTTATCTCGAATACAGGGATGGGAATAAGACTCCTATTGCATAGCAGTGTCACCCATTCCAGGTTTTAATACAAGCTTGATTAGCCAAAATGTGTAAGTAACATGCTTAGGTGTGTCTCACAGTAAAACCAGGAATGGAGCAAATTGATATTCCATGGGAGTTTTATTTCCATCCTAGTAATACTTTACATGTTTAATTTTCTTTCCCATATTCCTCAATTCACTTACCTTGAAACTTAATTTTTAATTTTCATCTTTTTCTGTGGAACATCATCTATAATACAAGAGAAGAAGAATTAAGTCAAATTGGCAAACAAGCCCAAGAAAAAGTAAATATTGGTTTGAAAAATATGATTCTCAGAGCCTAAGGACTATTTTTCAGGAAAAAAAAGTTTAAAAAAAAATAAACAAATAACATGACAAATATAGTGGATAATGGTAATTTGTACAATTTTAGCATAACACTTATCTACATCAGCGCTTTTTGTTATTTTAGCACTTCTTTAAACATATGCTTTTAGGATAACAGCACAATAATGTAAATATGAAACCGGCAACTAAATCTAAATATATATATTTTAAAAACTCAGATGGTTTAGTTGTGAATTATAATGTGCTGCTCTATGCAGCAGGAAGGTCTTCAATGGTCCCGCCTCCCAGGTTATGACAGGAAACAGAATGCAGGAGATGACACTGTGACAGCCTGCCGCATGTTTAACTGCTGTATATAAAAACAAGCTTTCTTACCTGTGTCCTCTTCCAGAGCTTGCTCCTCTGTCTCCCTGTCTCCTTGGTGATTCAGTTGATACTCCAGGGACTCCACCTCAAGCAGCTCAGCCTGAAATCTGTCTTCCAGGTCCTTGTTGCTCTTCAAAAAGTCCCTCAGTCTGTGTAAATCAGTGAGGTCCTACAAATCACATTTTAAACATATCATGAAATAAATAAAATAAAATAAAATTAAAATAAATAACTAAAACAACGAGCAACTCATACTTACTGAAGCAGAGGCATAATCCCATAATTTTTTTTTTTTTTTTTAAAACAACACATCAGCAGAAGACAAGGATACAAACCTTTGTCAATTCTAAAATTAGACACCACTACAATGTACTAACTATGCTTTAAACTCCATTTTCTTATCCCTGATTGGCGTTATTAATATTATTACTGGCCCCACTGTTAGTTTTTTTTTCTCTTGTTTTTTCTTTTAACATTAATTCAGCATATGCAAACATTTCAACTGTTTGGGCCTGTGTATTATAATAGTTTTGTGTTCAATAAGTACAGCACACTGAGATGTCTTTACAAAAAGGCCTAAATTTCCCATGTGGGCCTATTATTAAATCTAGAAAATCAGGCCCAAAAAAAGCACTTTAATGGCCCATTTGTTGTTACTGTTGCACAGTGTACCTGCTCCGCGGGAGGACCCTGTCCTTCCATCTGGAGCTGTTGCACAGCGTATCTGCTCCGCGAGAGGGCCCTGTCCTTCTATCTGGAGCTGTTGCACAGTGTACCTGCTCCGCGGGAGGACCCTGTCCTTCCATCTGGAGCTGTTGCACAGCGTACCTGCTCCACGAGAGGGCCCTGTGCTTCCATCTGGAGCTGTTGCACAGCGTACCTGCTCCACGAGAGGGCCCTGTGCTTCTATCTGGAGCTGTTGCACAGCGTACCTGCTCCGCGAGAGGGCCCTGTCCTATCTGGAGCTGTTGCACAGCGTACCTGCTCCGCGAGAGGGCCCTGTCCTTCTATCTGGAGCTGTTGCACAGCATACCTGCTCCACAAGAGGGCCTTCTATCTGTAGACGCAGCTCCTGCAGACTCTCCCTCAGTAACTCAGCCTCCACCTGGCTGATCAGTGTGGGGTCCAACATCTCATAGTCCAGCCCATCAGTACTGTCCACTCCTGGGACCTGAACAGACCAGTCCACTGACAGCATCTGCACAACAGAGACAAGCCATTGAAGACGCACGGTTAAGCTGATCAACCATTAGCAGGGACCTTTTGATGTGATAACAAAACTTATTAAGTTTATTAAGACAAGGACATTTAACCAAACAATGAGAACTCAGAAAAAACAAGGCTCAGACCAATAACTGAAGAATTTAAAGAGATGTTTTTGTTTTTAAAAGAGCAACAAAATGAAAATACAAGGAAAAAAACACTTGCTGATATAAACCTTGCAAAGTTTATAACAAGAGAATTATTATTTATTTCTTAGCAGACGCCCTTATCCAGGGCAAATGTCATCTGAAAAAGACTTGGGGACAAACATCTTTTGAATTTCATGTTGTCAGTAAAAAAACTAAAATTGGGGAAGACTTTGAATGTATTATTTCATTGCTGTTGTACTGTTTTTAAATGTTATTCACTTTTTATGTTTTAAGAATCATAGAACATATAAAAAAATATGAGTCAGAAAATATTATCATCATACAATAATACACAGTAATATATACTGTGGCAAACCGGGGTAAGCTTTGACACTTTTCATGACCTTTCCACACTGTCTTCTAGAACAAGAGTGGTAGTCTGGACCACAGTTGAAATGAAACAGGGCCGGTCTGTATTTATTTGCAAACACAAACAAACAAAACAAAACCTAGTTCCACTTTGGAACCCTTAGCTAAACTTTAAGATCCCTGTCTCATCACTAGTCACCAAAACGTATTCAAGTAGAAGTATTAAATCCCTGTTATTCTAGGTCTGCACACAAACACAAACCAAACATTTTGACCTGTTTATATACCTGCCTGCTAATTACAGGCAGGTGTACTTAATTGAATTAGCGCCAGGTGATTCTGATCCTGGCTCAATAAAACAATGAAACAATTACACTGTGGCTGTGCAAAGCATTCACCAAACACATTCACCCAGTGTGAAGGGCCTCTGCCCCGTCACAATATACAGTTGAGGTCAAAAGTTTACATACCTCAATGGAAATTTATAATTTCTAGAAATTTCTCAAAAACAAATCATTATAGTAAAAATATTTTGTAGCTAAAGTTTTGCTTTTGTGGATGAGGAAAAAAAAAATTACAAGAAATAGATGTCTACAATTATTTATTTCAGCAATTTTTTTGCAAAACTCCAAAAATGCTAATTCAAAAGTATTCATACCCTGACAAGGAAAATTAAATTAATAGCTAGTTGAGGCACCTTTAGCTATAATAACCTCTTTTAAATAACTAGGATATTTGTCAGTGAGCTTTTGGCATGATTCTTTAGTGATTTTTGACCATTCTTCAACGCAAAATTGTTCCAGTTATTCAAATTCAAGGACTTGTCTTGTGCACAGCCTTCTTCAACTCATACCAACAATTCTCAATTTGATTTAGATTGGACTTTGACTAGACCATTCCAGAACCTTGATTTTCTTCTTCTTTAACCATTATGAAGTAGATTTTGATGTGTGCTTTGGATCGTTGTTGTGTTGAAACGTCCAGTTGCGCTTTAAACCAAGTTTTGTAGCAGAGGGTTTCAGATGATTGGCCAATATCTTTTGGTATGCTATGGAATCCATTTTACCATGTATTGGAACTAAATTTCCTGCGCCATTAGAGGAAAAACAGCCCCATAGAAGGATATTACCACCTCCATGCTTGACAGTAGGCATGATGTTCTTTTCTTTGTACGCCTCACCAGACTTTCTCCAAACGTAACGAATATCAGCGTGACCAAATAGCTCGATTTTTGTTTCATCACTCCACAAAACCTTTGACCAGAACTCATATCCATCATTCAAAAGCTGCTTTGCAAACTTTAAGCGATTGTCCTTGTGACGCTTTCCTTAGAGTGGCTTTTTCCTTGGCCTGCGACAATTGAGACCTTCACCATGCAATACTTGACCTATGGTTGAAATGGAAACCCCAGTCTCACTTGCAGCCAATTCACTTTGAATATATTTGGCAGTCAATCTTGGATTGTTATTAACCTTCCTCACAATTCTTCTGCTTGTTCTTGGTGAAACAACCTTCTTTTTTCCAGACCGAGGGAGTGTTGTGACAGTACCATGAGTCTTGTACTTCTTGATAATAGAAACAATAGTTGAAATTGGGATACTCCAATGCTTGTAAATCTTCTTGTATCCTTCTCCAGCTTTATGACAATAAACAATTTTCTGTCTAAGGTCTTCAGATAGCTCTTTACTTTTTCCCATATTGACTTACTGGAAATGACAGCAACCATCCTATACCTAACACTTTTATACGCTCTAAGAATGTTGACCTACAACCAGCATTTTCTAGACTTTTCTAGAATTAGGTTCTACATTATCATATTGAAATTTCTAGCACCTTGTAGACAATACTATCAGAGCATCAAAGGGTATACATGCTTTTGAATTAGCATTTTTTGAAGTTTTGCAAAAAAATGCTGAAATAAATAATTGTGGACATCTATTTCTTGTAATTTTTTTCCACATCCACAAAAGCAAAACTTTAGCTACAAAATATTTTTACTATAATGATTTGTTTTTGAGAAATTTCTAGAAATTATAAATTTCCATTGGGGTATGTAAACTTTTGACTACAACTGTATATAGAACCAATCAGTTGTGTCCTGTCTGCAACTGAAGATCTGAATCCTAAATCTAACTGTGTAAAACATAATCAATGGAGAAACCAGGCAAGCATGTTATTAAAGTTATGTTTCCACCTTGTTACACTGTGATCAGAGACTGCATCTGTTAAATCTTACCTCACTGATGTCTCTCCCCGCCGCTGCCACTTCTGGTATGTGTTTCAGTTCTAGAACCAGATCCTCGATCTTTCTTTCATACTGACACAGCCACTGGGAGGACACCTTCATTTCACAGGAATGCATCAGCTCATTGCGGCTTTTTATTACCTAAGGAAGGAGACAAAACAGGACCTACTGCGAAATTTAAAAACAAAATGTCCTGCTTTGAGTTCATTCTCAAATGCCCAGCTTCACAGTGTGAAAAAAAAAGCATCTGCAACTTTGTGAGACAACAGTACGTCCATTTGCTTTTACTGTAACTGAAACTCATACACTCCCTGGCAAACTGGCCAGAGCCAACCAGAGCAGTCGTATTCACAAAGAGCTGGAATGGAATGGTCCACTTTGTCCACTCAGAGAGCCATGGTGCTTGATAGTGCCAGCAACAGGTAGCAATTGTGTTACATGGTAGAAGTAATCGATTATATATGAATAATAATGTATGTTGTTCGAATCTCTGTTTTTTCTTATGCAACAGATTCCTCTAAGATGCAGTTAAAACTACATATAAAATCCACAAGAGGCTACTTTTCAAAAACATTTGCCTAATGATACAACTCGTAGGTATCAACATTATGTCTCATTGGACTACAGTGACTCTTCTGCTTTCCTTAGAGTGCTCTTGGTGATTTACCTCTCTGACTTTGTGCTGGTTGACGAAGCTGAAGTGGTCACAGAAGTTGATGAGGTTGAGCAGCGCGGCAGCATCGCATTTCTTCGGACCCGGAACGTCTGCCTGTCCGCGAGGCATGTAGGCCTGCAGAAAGGACAAGAGCGTGCGCTCAAACACACTGTCTCAGCTCTGGCGTAAGAGCTCACTGTTGTACAACACTGCATAAAACTGAACAGTGGCACATCGAACCAATTAAAGATAAAGGGCTGTAAGAACACTGCAGTAGCAAAGAGATGTCTACACTTCCTTCCTCTCTGTGCTGTATCACTTCTTGTAGTAAAGGTCAATTTCCATGGTCTGGGGAAAGCGCCTCCCTCGCCCTCTGGCTGTCCGTGCAAGTGAGTAAGATAAAGGAAGTTTAAACCAATACCAGGAAGAGCAGTTTGAACTTAAAGAATATACATATCCAGTTCAGTAAACAAGCAAAGAACAAAAAATCTTCAGCACAAATGTAAAGGCACCAGGGATAATGTTGCTTAGTCTAATAAAAGGTAAGAAAAAGGGTTTTTAAAAAGACTGTTTGGTCCCCAAACAATACTGGTCAGCCCCATGTGTAACAAGCAGGGTTGTGCGACTCAGAGATGCAGGCGAGCTTAGCTCTTTTGCATAGTGGTTAAGGCGCTCACATAAAGTGTGCAGGGTCACCAGTTCTCACCCAGCCTCCGCCCGGTTACACCTACATACAATCACTCAACCATTCCTGTCTTACTATGATATGTATATCTCTAAAAACAATGAAAAGGGGATAATTGTATGTAGCAGACCCTCCGAATGTGTGTCTGTGGGTGTGGGATAATGTTGTTACCTTCGCCAGCTCCCAGTGCTGAGAGGGCCACAGCCAGGGTTTGCAGTTGCCCCAGTTAATGACTCCTCCCCGATTAGTGTGGTGTTTCAAAACCTCCATCTTCCACTCTTCGCACAACGAACAGGCAGACTGGAGCTGGAGCGAGTAAGAAATGCTGGTCACAAAAACATAAATATAAACATATACAGAACTGGTACTATCCATATGTGGCCCTACTACTAGAATTCGCTGCAAGTAAGAAGCTACTAGTGGCCACTTTAAATGCAATACAAGTAGATCTTTTTCATCAATATTTTACATCATGAGCTTCCTAGACTATGAGGACCTTGGTAATAAAAAAGTGGATTAATGTGTTTGTGGCTGTTTTTTTCCCCAACGCAGCATTACAAATTCTTACAGTAAATTTACATTATAAGAATCCTGTACTGTATATTTAATATAGCAATGGAAGCTTTTGCTTTTGCCATGCAGCACTCTTAAGAAGTAAATATCACTTACTGTACACTGACTGTCTGTAGTAGGCAACCAATGGGTTAGATTTGTGCCACAGCATACTTATTGAGCTCTTAAATCTGAGATGCATGGTCTGCCCATTGTGTTCACTGAAGCAATGCAGCAGCACTGAGGAAGTCTGCTCCTGGGTTTAAATAGGAGTTCTGCTCTTGAATGAACTGTGTGTATATGCATACACGCAAAGAGGCCAGTGTCAAAATATCTAAATCAGTTATTAAAATAATACTTGACATGTCTTTAAGTGTGCTCACTGTGCAAAAGGCTATCTGACGTGAAACTACTACAGTCGTAATGCGCGTTCACATTTGGATGTCACGTTCTCACCTGGTTCCCCCGAGGTTTGCAGTAGTTTGTGCACCGTTGCCCTCTCCGGAGCACGGCGTTATTCCTGGACAGTTTTTGGTGGAAGGACCTCATTTCGTTAGTCACAAACCCTTGCAACCCGTCTCTCAGTTTTAAAAGGCAGTAACCCGCTTTCAGCCAGTTTTTGTATTCAACGTCGTTTAGACGGAGACTCAACTCCGCGAATACCATCTTATCAGAAATGTACTTCAGATGCAAACATTGGTTTAAATACTAACTGTACGGCAGAAAAAAGACTCAGGCTACACAGTCACTGCTTCTGTAACGTTACCGTACTTTCACCTGTACTTGTTCTTTTCTCCGTTTCTCCGTGGTTATTCGGGCTGTTTTAATTGCAATTTACTTTTAAAAAGGTTTTTCTATTTAGTTTAATTTGTGACTATTTTTTTTTTGTGCAGACACATTTTCATTTCCTGTATTACTGAAAACTGCGCATGCTCAGTACATTTTAAGTTTCGTTTCACTTAGAGGTGAAATACAATAAGGAAATTGAAACGCATGGATCTGGAATATCTTTTGGACGTATCTATCGTATGTTAAGATACCATGAAAACGAACACAGCGCATGACATTTTTCAGAATTGCATATTATTATTATTATTATTATTATTATTATTATTATTATTATTATTTGTATGTGCGTCATGCAAGTACCCTCCCAGATTTCGTTCAAGCGAGCAAAAGAAGCCAGAGTGTGCAGGGATAGGCAATCACTGACCCCACCAGCATGCAGGGCTGTGTTGTATTAAGGCAATAATCGTACCGTCTGTAATTACACTTTATACGGTATGTAACATAATTGTTGCAAGACCATGAAAAGGAATGGGGACAGTAAAAAAATATAAGAGATTGTTAAGCATGTTTTTTTTTGTTGTTGTTTCAATTTGGAAATGGAGGTGTTGCATAAGCTTTCAAACTCACATACAGGCAGACGTGGTTATTTTATATTCATTCTTGTCTGTTTTTGTGAAATCCATATAAAATCCCTCACATAATTAATGCAAGAAAAGTTAAACACCCAACATTAGCTTGAATTTAAGTGAAGCCCACCTTGGATTACCTAACAGAATTTAGTAAAGGTTATATTACTTTTCTTGGGCAGTCAGTTGTGATTTAAGGTTCAATGCACACAAATTCAAGTGGTGAACATTTCTAAATGGGCATGAAAGAGGCCTGATCTGCAGTATAATCCCATCAGTGCCATTCTGCCTCAAGACATTTGACAGGTTCTGAAATTGGCAAGGAGTTCTTCTGAATGAAAATAGTGCTTCACAGTGGTGGGAGAGAATCAGTGGCAGCCAGCAGGAAGCGGACTATGGAACTGATACAGACAGGAATGTGTATCACACAGGCAGAGCTTGTGAAGAATCCAATATTGAGCCAAACATGTTTCTACTCAGCCTCACACATTGAAAAATACAACGTTACGCCTGCTCACTACCACTTGGGCAGAGATTTGAAACATCTCAAATCGGGTTGATGGTTGAATCTTGAATATAATCTCAAATCTTTGGTCCAGGAAATCCAATTACCCAAACAAGCTCAAGTATTGCTTTTCATCTTGTGCCTCAGGACACATGAAGTAGTGCTAACAAAATCATTCCATGAATCTTATCTGTTGTGTACCTCCAGTCGTTGTGTAGTTTTAAATGTGCATTCTTGTCATTATACAAAGTCGCCTCTCCTAGTGACCGACATGTTTTGCAGCTAGTACTGTAACATGCTGTTTGATCTTGTAGATATGAAGGTGACATGACCCAGGAAGTGAAACACTCCCGGAATGAAAGGCAAGCAAACAGAGAGCTTCCTCTAACCTGGTTTAGTACCAGATACTGCATTTTAAAAAGGACATTGCTGTAAAATGTATTTCAGAACTGCACATTTCAGACCTGTAAGGAATTATTCTCTTCGATACCAGCACTTAAATACTGCTCCATGTTACATGCCAGAAAATAAAACTGATTTGAGAGAAACATCAGGCTCTAGGTTCACCGGCACAGTAAGCTCACATCCCAGAGCATTCAGGTACCTTTTACATGTCTCTTTTCTTTAAGAGATGAAGAGCAGAATGGTATCAGAATTTGAGTAATGGGCACAACATAGTTCTTCAATCCCCTAGTCAAGTTCAATGCAGAATAGGGGTGTGACGATTGTGAACCATGATACTTTCTTTAAGATACAGAGTATCGTAATAGAGGTACGAGTTGTTTGCATTGTGATACAAGACCAAAAGCACAACAGATCTCATTCTAGTTCACCAAATGGTTCTTGAATTGAGAATAAGTGTGGTTTAGTCTGTATGAATACTTTCTCTCCCAATCTCATTACATTTTGTCCTTTAACAAAATAGTCCATCATTAACCCTTTCATGCATGGTGACCTCATATGGATGCCATTTCTCCCCCATATAAAGCAATGCAAAAAAAAAATCTATATATATATATATTTTTTAATGAAAAACTTGTCCAAAAATACTTTTCAGCAGCTATTTTCAATATTTCATGCATGAAAGGGTTAAATAATGTGATCTTATTATGCATCATACGAGTAACCATCAAGCCCATTACATGTACTCCGATTCATATTGTACTGCGATCTGAGTAACGTTGCACCCCTAGTGCAGACATTTAAATGTGGCACAGGCATACTGCCCACCATTTAACAATTACTCAGGGCTTAAACCACCATCACCACCAAGTCCCTAGAATGAAAGGATCACGCCAGTTACTGATTTCTTTATCAATTTATTAAATAGTACTTGTCTGGTGACACAGACAACAGAAGCAGACCTTTTGTTTTGTAAAGACTCAAAGCAGTCTTAATAAAATACGGCTTCATTATAAAGTTTGTCGTCACAGTCTCAATTAAAAGTGACAGGCTTAAATGAAAAGAAATTAATTTAGGCTACAACATCAAAAAAATAAAAAAAATAAATATTTACATAATGTACTAATAAAAGTAAATCATTTCCAATACCCTAGCATTTGTTTCTCGCAGTATAAAAAAAAGAAACCTTTTGAATAAAAGTTCATGGTAAAGAGTCCTCCTCATTGGACTGCATTTCCTTAAATCCCAGCATATAAAACAATATACAACAGCAGGTAAACAAACCTATTTACTCTTTTATTACATCATTTTTTTTTTATTTAAGAAGTGCATCTCTGAAAAAATAGATTCATAGTTTTTTTTTCTTTTCTTCTAATCTTTAGCTCTTTAAAATAATTTATGACTGGCTTCCCAATTTGCATTGGTTCCTGTTTGGCTGCAGTCTGTAATTTTTTATAAAAAATTGGCTGATCTTCATTCTGAGTCCTTTTCTCTGAAGAGAATGTGCTATGGTCTGCCTCCAGGGGGCAGTGTGAGGTTTGCCATCAGTTCGTGCACTGCTGCAAATATTGTGCATTCACCTGCAAGAGACATAAAAATTACATTTGTAAGGAAGTGTCAGACAACTACGAGCATGAAAATCTCAAACTGCGACTGAATTATCGCATTTTCAGTTCTGCTCATGTCAGCTACCCCGTGGAATTCTGACCACAACTGGCGATGGAGCCTTTGACACACAGCAAATGAAGGTTTTACAAGTATTAAATACTGTTCTTTTTAATTAATACAACATTGAATTAACATAATTTGGAATGTGTAAATAAAAAGATAGACATTTATTTAGATACCATCCATTGTAACTGCCGATATATATTTAAAAAAGGTTAATAAAGTTATGTTATCCACAAGATTTTAAAAAGAAAACTGCCATGTTCACTAACCCCCTTTTAGATCAGTGCAATTCCTGTTATTTTGGTTTGATAGAGAGACCCTCCTCAGAGTGCAGTACTGGAGACGGCTGTGCCCTGATGGATGAGACTCACTCTGGCGCAGAGGGTGCATCTCGTGAAAGCGCTTCAGGATGCTGCTGACCATGAGCGCGGCGGCCCCGGAGGAGCTCTGCTGCCGAGGTATGTCAGCCTGCTGTGTCATCCCGTTGGCCATGTCATACACGATGGGCACGATGATACTGATGGGCTCCTGAGGGGACGGCAGCCGCTGGGTCAACTGGAGCTGAACGAGACAACGGCAACAGAAACAAAGCATTGTTGAATATACAGTACCGGAGCTATACAAGTTAAAACGCCACAAAGCAGGTCATAAAAAAAAAGTCTAAACTTGAATGAAATAATAATTACAATCCAATCTTCTTGAAGTGTGGAGTTCTTACAAAAGTAGCTATTTCAGTGTAAATGCATTTTTGTTTTTTTAATTTAGTCGTTGACAATGATTTTTACCCCAGTTTTCTCCCCAATTTGGAATCGCCAATTGTGTTATTAAATCCTGGTTCACCGCTGCAACCCCCTGGCGACTCGGGAAACGGAGGCTGAAACACGTGTCCTCCGAAACGTGTTCCTGCAAATCCGTCATTTTTTGCACTGCGGATCCACAGCGAAGCCATCAGACCTATAGTGCTGGAGGACAACACAGATCTGAATGGCTCCACTGCAGACCCGCAGGCGCCCTATCAGCCACAGGGGTTGCTGGTGCGTGGTGAACCGTGGATTGCCCTGCAGACCTAATCCCTCCCTACCCAGGCTGCGCTTGGCCAATTGTGCGCCGACCCCTGGAACCCACGGTCACGGACGGCAAAGACATAGCCTGGATTTGAACCTGCGATCTCCAGGTAAATGCTTTTTTTTTTTTTTTAAAGTCACAAAAAACATCCAAAATGTTTGAAACAAATTCCTTTTGTACTAAACAAAATATGAAATATGCCACGATCCATTCAGTGGTTTTGATTACTGTAGTGGCAGGCAGCACCAGGATTATAGGCTTCCTTCCTAGAAGCGATACTCAAGTCTTTTTACTATCATTGGCTGCAAGCAATAAAATACCAACAGTAGCAGTTGTCAGGGTGTGAAACACTTACGAAGAACAGCATTTTGGATTTGAGCACCACAGCAATGGTCCCAGGAGGAGCAATGGGAGGGGCACTGGGGGGGATGGTCAGGCAGAACTGCACGTTCCACTTCAGCTGGGCAGCCTGGTCTGGGAACTGGATCAACAACAAACACAACATAAGCAGGCTTCCCACTCAATAGCAGGGTGTTTTTTTGTTCATGGCTCTTACACCATAAAGTTTAAATCGAAATCTTTGCTATTATTTGTAAAATAGTACTTTTTAGAATCACAAGCATCATAAACAGGCTACACAGTTTGCTGGACTTCCTGGGAAGTTAATGGATCCATCCTGCTTGACTATCTTCAGGGATTTCTACCGGTGTAAATGTACTTATGAGATGTGCAACATACATGTCAAAAATCCAGTATGGTTAAAAAACAAAAACAAAAAAAAAACACACAAAACACATATTTGATTGAAATTCTGTTACCAAATGATCATTCCTTTGTGATGCAAACCTGTGCATGACAAATACCATAGATCAAAGTTTGCACAGATAGCTTTAAGAGTTCAGAAAAGGGTGCACACAGCAACATCAAGTCACTTACCAGCTCCAGTTTCATGATTCGTACACAGTCCCTGAGGATATGAGTGGGAGCCCCCAACAGCTTTGTAAAGGCATTTAGTGTATTGTATTTAAACGGTGGTCCTGCGACCTACAAGGGGGAGGAGGAGGAAAGAAAACCGAAAGTGTTAATGTTTCTGTCCACAGGACTAACATCAACCAGTTGAACTATAACTATAACAACAACTATATGAAGAGACAGCCTGGCTCATATCATTACAAGTATGACTTCAAGTGTTTTGTATTCTCTTGAAACCTAGAAAGCTAATTTAAAAATAAAAATAAAATGTAAAATTGAGAAAAAGCCAGGTACATGTAATTCCATGTATCTGGAGTTTTAGAACAAAAGGCCCTCCCTGACATCAGGGATTTTTTTTCCTTGTGGAGAGAATTTTTATAATATACTATAAATGTAAATTTAAAAACACTCCCTCCCAAGATCTAACCATTAGGCCACACTACTTCCATTCTCCGATGTCTTCTAATAAATAATTTATAATCTTTTTTACTGGTTTAATCTGATACTGCATTGCGTTTGTAAAATACAGGATTTTGAATGTGTGCTCTCAAAGGATGAAGAACAAACTGCTTCGAGGGATCCGCTTGCCCCATTTTTGTTCCAGCATCTGTGATAAATACCATTATATGCATTTTTAATTAACAGACTTTGTACATTTGATAGGCATGCACCACATGGTAGCTGTACCTAGCAATGTTTAATATTAAATATAGTTAGAGGGTTTGGTTACTTCAAACTGGTAAATTTTTGAAGCTCCAAAATCACCTTTACCCTGCAATTTTGGCAAACTGCTTGACTGCTTATCTGCAACTGGTTCTGTTTTCTAAAGATGATAAATTGTTCCTTGAATTTTTGGCTTGACAGACTTTTGCTAAATACACCGTCACTTGATCCACAGCTATGACATATAGTGAGGGGGGCCTTGATCAGTATTAGTGGAGGAATGAACAATGAATTTAAAATGTTTTTTGTTAACATGTTTGTTTTGTATTTTTTCATTACAGAACGAAGAAGAAAACTGGATTGCATGATTTCTAACACTTCCTGTAACAAATGTTTTTCACTATAGTAGATGTATTTTTTTAGTTTTTTTTTACTATATTCAAGAGTTACACAGATTACTGTAGGAAAAAGCACTTACCCTCATTTCGAAGAACTTCTCCAGGACCTGCAGCTCCTCCTGGGACCAGGGGCCCGTGTTTTCTGGGGTCACCTTCAGCTGCAGTGTCTCGTAGTTCTTGGGGTTCAGAGCGACTCTGCATTTCAACACTTCTGTCTTGAACATGATCACTCCAGGTTCATTAGAGTTCACAATCTGCAGCTGGAAGGAAGGAAACCACAAAGCTAAAAGATTGCATATCTAACACAAGCAACAATACGGGTCTTATGCCATTATGATAAAATACGAAACAATATCAAAACACATGTAATCTACAATCAATACTTATACTCAACTAGGAGCTAAAAAATATTTGGTCAACGTAAATCAGTTTCACAGAAGACTTAAATAAATAAATTCCTTGCACCATTTCTTAGTCCTCTTCAGAATGCCTGCTTGTTCATGAGGCGGTGTAAAAAGCCATTTGGTTTTTGGAAGAAGAAATGCAATGGGGTGTTGTGGAAGGGTGGAGGACAGATCTCAAACCCCAGTGCATTAGAGCGGACATATTGAAATGAGCTTTGAAACACTTTAAAAGTTAGAAGTGTAAAATGTTGTCAGGGTGTTAACAATGAAAAGAAAAATTACAGGTATGTGTGGCGGGGTACTCCCGTCCCTGTGTTTATTTTGTATTATTTTCTGCATTGTTGATGTTTAATTCTTTGGGTGTATTGTGTGTATTATTAGTGTAGGTATGTGGCAGCATGACAGGGTGAAACCTGCAAAAACTCATGGGAATGTGGCTGGAGCCATCAACTGAATAAATGATTAAATTAAGACTCCAGTCACGGGTGTATAAAATAGGTGTTCACGGGTGATAATTTAAATTCAGTTAGTGATGGTGAGAATTAATGTTTGTGAAGGTATGTGTTTTGTGTTCTGTGCTGTACTGTATTTACGTCCATGTCTGTGTTTGTTTACGTTCGTGAGTGTTTCGAATAACCTTTTGTTTTGTTAAATGAGTCTTGTTTAGAGTTTCTGTCTTATTTTTGTTTGTTTATAATTAAACATGCGCACCAGCACTTACAAACCTGCATTCTCTGCCTCTGAGTATCTTCCTGGTTACTAATAGCCTGACCAGTGATATCATTCTTACCACAGTATGTTATTTAAACAGTTGTAGCAACATGTGGGGATTTATAACGCCCTATATTTTTCAGAACACAGCTACTTACTCCAAGATCCAGATAAGACAGTGATCAATAAAAACAACCAGCTAGCTCTCAAATAATTCTTTACTAAGTGCCATGGTCTTGGAAATCATGCGGCTTACACTGGGTTCCTGCTGAATGATCCTCTGCAGGTGGCGCCTCATGATGACGGAGCCCAGGAAGCGCTCGAGGGGAGAGCACAGGTAGCTGCCCGCCAGCCCCGGAACCAGGCAGGGCGTGGGCGAGGGCAGCAGCAGCACATGCAAGGCATTGTGGTTCAGGATGGTGGGGATGGAGGCTGCCCAGGAGCGCTGAGGTAGTTTGCGTGGTGGAGGCATGTTCGTTGGCATTGTCTGGGTGCCTAAAACAAAAAAGCCAACAATTGTACATTTTTCATTTAGGTTTTTCTTTGTTCTTGCAGTTTCACACACTTTTCAGGCATAATGTGACACACCCTAAAAAATCCATCATTGAATTAACTTTTCTTGATGCATCTGGATTTTCATGAGGTTCTCCAAGAGCTATTGTAAAATTTTTTTGGGACAGGATTTATCCTTGATATTTCAGCTTGCTGTGGAAGAACTCTCTTTGGGATAAGAGAGACTGTGCAAAAACCACTGCATTGTGTCACATCGTACTGTGAGAGAACACCCCATTGAAATTCTTCTTCCAAAAACCAAATGGCTCTTTACACTGCCTGATGAACAAGCAGGCATTTTGAAGAGGACTAAGGAATGGTGCAAGGAATTTTTTTTTTTTTGTATCTCTATTTAAGTCTTCTGTGAAACTGATTTACGCTGACCAAAGATTTTTGAGTTCCTAGTTGAGTATTACTTGCATAGCTCAATATGGGACAAGATCTGTAACCTAGAATAGCGATACCTTCCCATACCAGCCATGCCAATAGAAGCGCGGAAAGTAAAAACAATCTTTTTTAAAGTATTATGTTTTAATGTGAAACATTATAACATAGAACAGTAAGTAACTTCAAATGTCACTAGTAGATTGATTTTACATGTATCTTACTTTCTTATGATGTTAGCAATTGTGTTTAGTGGTTTAATATTGCTCCAATATTGAGTTTGCATAATTTTTCTCTAGACTGTCTAACTGGCTTTGAGCTTACCCAAAGATTCTGAACACTCTTTCCATTCCAATCTTGTGACAATACGACCTTTGTTGGCTCCCACCTACTCTCAATATATATGTAGAGTTGAAATGATTAATTGTCACATGACACTAACTCAATACAAGGGAAATGTAAAAATTCAATTTAAATGACATTTAAAAGAAACTTTAATTGAAGTATGTTGTATATAAAAATCACTGTCCCTAATTTCAGAGGGTATTCCCTCGGCTACTTGACACCTACTGGTTCCAGCCCGCGGGGAGTGCGAGACGTCAGGGATGGGAGAATGCAGAGATGGGTTTCCTGGAGACATCCCAGTCATGCGAGCAGCAGGCGAGGGACCGGACACCTGGGGCGAGCCTGGCCAGTTCCCTGCTCGCTGGCTTGGAGACATCATGGTGTACGGGGAGCTGGGGTCCAGGGCCCCTGCAACGAAAAAAACAAACTGGGTGAGATACGCCGACATGGAGTAATATGAACATCAAAGTGTATGAACTTACTGAGCACAATGAACATTTATATAACTTACTGAGCCAACAAACACTTACATTGGACAAAACTGTAGAAAAATGATTAGATCAAGAGAAACCACACAAAGTAGCTCCAAGTAACTTTACAGAAAGACTACCGTACGATTACTAATGAATTTCAAATGGATAGAAATCTACATATTAGTATAATCTGCCAAGTAGAGGTATCTTTCCAATACTACTATAGTGCTCTGCAATTTTGAGTGGCATTATCTTCCACAAGTATCCAGTGCCAAGAGAGTTAACCATGGATCAGTTTTATTTGCAACTTTTCTATCAGTATTGGGAAGTTAATCATAAAAAATAGAAAGAAAGCCCTGTGCCTGTAACAGCAATTATACAGTGAGCACAATTAAGAACAATGAATATAAAATACTAAATCAGCAGTCAACTTTCAAGTGTACATGCCCACACATCTGTTGATTTGGACAGGAGCAGACACCACATTGCACCTCAGAATCCGAGGTATCCTTGTGAAATATTTCTATACTCACACACTGTACAATTTGTTTTTCTTAAGGGCACATCGGCACATGCACTTACCATGCGGACTGGCAAAGTTGGAAGTCTGCCCCATTGAAATCCCCAGAGATGAGGGTGACGGGTGGGGCGAATGATGCGGCGAAGGGGCCGCAGAGCACCGCTAGGTGAGTTCGCTGCGTGGATGTTCCCTGCACACAATCAATTATTGACTCATCATACTCTTTACTCTAACTGGGAAAGTCAATTAAAAAACAAAACTGCGGGGGCTGGCCGGTGACAGACAGAGGATTGGAAATGGGACATAGAACTGTTCACCTTTGGGTTTAGTTGTAACCCAAGTCAACAAGGAGAAGCGCTTCCCATTCACTGGCTGCTATTATTGGACAGAAGAAGTGAAGTAAGTTTCTGATTGCAGTCCATGGAGTTGCCAAGGCTTGAAATGAGGACTGTATCACTACACTAATGGAAGAGTCACACATACTGCAGCTTTATTACTTTGTCTTTAACAATAAAATAAGTAACTAAAACTGATATTGAAAATTAGCAGCTGAATGTCGCTGTGATACCTGGAGAGGGTGCCACGCCAGTGTGGTAGGACGTCGGGGGCGACGTCAGAGGATAGGCTCCTGTTCCTCCGGGCTGCTTACCAAATTGCTGCACATTGAAACAAAATTAGCGCTCATTACCATACTTGCTTAATTACTTGTATACCCTATTGCATCTACTGTACTGGTTTAACCTTGGCGTACCAGAGGTTGAAGCTGGGACATCATCGTATCCATGGCATCCACTCCTACAGGGGATGGGGGATTGTCATCCTCATTGACAGACCGTCTTATGCGTCCTGGTTACTGTCCACAAACATGTTCAGGAAGGTCTGCAGGGACACCGAGGCAGAGAGAAGAATCCTGTTAGGTTTACAACAGCCTGCCTTTTATACAACCACTGCATTGAAACAAAAAGGCTCTGGAAGCTATTCTTCCAACAATTAAGATGATGTGCATGACAGCCACCACCAAGTTCCAGCATATCAAAGAGCTGGAGTTATGTTCTACATGTCCGCTGTGCTCACCTTTAAACCTGGGGCTGGGTAGAAGCCCTCTACGATCTTGGTGTTGTCGAAGAGGCTGTAGGCCCCGTCGCGGATGGCCACCACTCCCCGGCTGCGGCAGTAGATGTCGATGCAGTACATATTGCGGAAGGCCAGCCGGATGTGCGTGGGCGACTGAGGCAGGATGGAGAAGCACTGGTAGGCTGTGTTTGTCCTCTGGGTCAGGCCAAGCATGGGCACAGTGGGCAGCTTGTTGATAGCATTGAGCGGAGCCTGGGTGTCAAACAGCACCTACCAGAATGGAGCACAACCAATCACAAAATGAGTTTAGCAACCTTTTTAAAAACAAAATAGTTATGTGACGCAGCAGTAAGAGGGTATAGGGTGCTGTATAGGGCCATTGCAAGTTAATTGTAGACCATCAGACTGCACGTGAATCAAACTTGAACCTTACAATCTTCAATTTAATATTACCGATCTAGATTATAAACCTCGGCTCAGATATTGGTTTGCTTGCACTGAGCAATTCTGCAGTTTGCTGTTACCTGCAGTAGCTGAACCAGGTTGGGAGTTTTGTTAAACATCTCCTGCAGCTGGTGAAGGATGATGTTGTGGCAGTTACTGCAACCCGAGTTGGGCCCGACTGTTCCCAGGGAGATGTGAAACTTGTGCGTTGCCGAATTCCACTGAATGGTGATCTGGAAGCAATGACAGAAATTATAAAGGGGGAGGAGGGTCAAACTACTGAGTTCAATGAATACATAAAGCCATCATTAATATTTTTAAAAGGGCACAGGATAATTGGCATTAGTTATTAATTATTCTGCAAAACAAATACAAAATGCAATTGTATTTATTTAACCAGGATAGAACCCTTGAGATATATGTCTCATTTGTAAATGGGGTCCTGACAAGCGACGACTGCAAGAAAACATTCTAAAATCAATATATCATTAATTATGTCAACTGAAAGGGTTGGTAATATACACCAATTGAAACTGCACATGCAAATGGTGCTAGGACCCAACACCACCCAGCAGCACGGGAAAGGAGAGTCAGGTGGCTAGAGTCAGTTGAAACTATTCATTCCCAAGTAAACCGTGCATTTAACATCGAAATACAGTGAACTGTTCCCATCTCACTCTCTTCTACAATACGCTTTCAGCTTCTTAGGTCCCTATTCTCAATACTAAAACAGAGACCATTGAGACTGTACAGCTCTTTAGAAGTGCAACCAGGCATCAGAAAAAAACTCTACTGAAAACATAATTATCCTAAAACTGTTACAAATAGCCCCGTTTTACTGCAGATCAATGTTTGTCTCACAGAGCGCTGTGCTTTGCAGTAAGATAAGGTTATAAAGTTCAATTTACTAATGCAGAAAGTGAAATCTAACAACAAATGACGAGTCTTAATTATATTAGCAGTTTTGATAATCAGTCATTAATAAAGTATAATGTGCTTTCTAACTGCAGCTGCTGCCACAAGGCGCTCTTCACTGATCCATGGAATTTTATGGACATGTGCTGGTGTTGCTATAAGGAAACAGTCCCCTACTGTTTCAATTTTGCGTTTGACAAATGCAAAGAGAAGCCTTTGTTCTGAACTTGATACAAGGCACAATCTTTCAATTCCTTGCAGTTCTGGTCTATGGTAGGAATCATCATCATGTTAAAAGGGGTAGCTGTGTAGTTAAAAAAAAATAATTGTAAAGCTCCTGCTGCCTTAGGCAGCCTTATTTAAAATGTTTGAAGTGTTTCCTGTAAAATATTCATAGTATAACCAAGACACAAAGACACCACGGACTAAATTGTCATTGCTATTTACTCCAAATCATCATAAGCCCATTTTTTTCAGCAAGGACAAAATGTATCCAATTAAAGTTACCAAAACAGATATAAACTACTAAGACTTAACTTAACTTGTGAGCAGACGTGAAAAGTAAGTAGCAGGGTTTCGAAAAATATAGCGTTACATGTCCCCACAATGTGTTGCTCCTGACAACTTTTTACACTTGCTCTTCCTACAGTGATTTGAGAACAGATCTAAAATCACAGCAGACATTTTGAAAATAGCTTTGAAACAGACTTTAAAGTTAGAAGTGTAAAAAGTTGTGAGGATGTTAACAATGAAAAGAAAAAATGACAGGTACATTTATTTATTTATTTACTTTTTTAAAAATTTATTAGTCGCCAATTGTTTTTACCCATTTTTCTCCCAATTTGAAATGTCCAATTGTATATTTAGGCTCAGCTCACCGATACCACCCCTGCACTGACTAGGGAGCGGCGAAGACGAACACACGCTGTCCTTTTTTTTTACAAATCAAGGAGGCAAGTTAGTAAGAGCTAGACAGACAACTTGAAGACCCTGGGTTCAAACCCCAGTCAACTGGCTGTATGTATGTGTACTGCCATGAATAATCCAATTTACAAAACTTTTGCTTTGACAAGAAATGTCCACACTTGTATACAGTAACAGGACACTACAACACAAAAAGCACATGTGGGAAGCCTTCAAACGACAACCAAAGCTATATAAATACCTCAGCACCTAGTTCACTACTCCAGCCAGTGGGATACTTTGTGTCAAAGTAAGGGTTCAATAGCACTTACTGAGCTTCCTTTGGTGTTTCCATAACACAGGACAAGCTTGCGGTAGTTGTAGAGTCGGATTTCTGAGAAAAGGCTTAGATAGGAGGGCATGTCTGAGAGAAACAAAAAAAAAAAAGAAATCTACAATTAAGCATGCTCTTACCGGGATTTAATTAACCACCCAAAGTAAAACTCCTTTATATGCAGTATCTTGCTCACCAATGCCAACCTAGTCCCTAATAAAATGGTTTGTACTATGGCTTTCCTTACCTGGTAGAGAGCGCGCAAACTCCAAGACACACTCATAGAGCTGGGCGATGCTGTTCCAGTCATTGAGGAACATCTCGACCACCTTGCGGCCCCCACTGGCTCGAGAGGGGCTCTCATAGGTCAGGTAAACTTGGCGCGTTGCAGCTGCGGAGAGAAGGAAGTCCATGTAGAACAAAGGTGTTTGGGGGAGATGTGTGGCTTTGTGCCACTTTAAATCCAACCAAGGTTGGTAAAGTTCATGTCATATGGATCTAGTATTTGAGGAACAAAGTGAAACAAGTTCTTGTTGTCTCAGTCCAATAGAAAACTGTAACATGAAAGTCTGTATTTCAGCATAAACTAGTTAAACAAGCTTTCATTTTTCAGATACTTCTGATCCTATCCCAGAGCCGGGGTATAATATTGTTGTATGCTTCCTGGATTGAATCCCTTTATTATTAAAAAAAAATACATTGAGTGATTTAGTATTTTTGCCAGTATATACTGAAACGGTTCCAGAACCAATTACAATGTACTGGTAATTGGGTATCTACACTTTGCATGCATTTTCTAGCCAGTATATACTGAAACGGTTCAAGAACCAATTACAATGTACTGGTAATTGGGTATCTACACTTTGCATGCATTTTCTATTATTTGTACTTGTGTTATAAATTGGGGGTGGGGGCGACAATGACTTGAAGCAGGTCACTTGTAAATGAGACATTTGAGAGGTTTCATCATCCCAGATAAATAAATGGCTAAAGGTGAAAGCCCACAGGACGCCTCACCTTGCTCCTTTGTGGAGGTACTGGTGAGCGGACAGTTGGCAAAGACCAGCTCAGCCAGCCAGGTGCGATTGTTCCTGCCCTGCAGTCGGAAGGTACAATCTAACAGGGAGCGGTTCAGAACCCTCTGCGTTTCCTTACTGATGCCCTTACCGGATGGAATTCTGCCAAAGATACAGGCAACAGTAGAGAGGCAAGATTAAGAAAGCTAGTTTACAAAGGTTTGGTGCTGCACACAGTGTTATGAATATTCCAAATGCAGGGGAAAAAAACTAACACAAAGAAAAAACACTGCATGCCTCAGACTAGTCACAGCTTCATGAGATATGCATCACAGTATATACAGATCTCATTCCATACCATACAGAGAGTAAACAAAGCGGTTTCTATTGGTGGCGTTAATTATTTATTTAAACAATGTTGTTTTGAGGCACATTTAACCGTCATCCACCCCAATATAATATAAAAACAAAAAATACACAAATTAGCCATATTCTAGCATCAAATACCAGTTTGATTTAAAGCAGGACTTAACATTGTATTAGTTAATAGCAAAATATTTACCACCTTGCTGCTCTAAGCAGGGAGGTAGTTTAATCGTCTGTAACCCCACAAGGACATACTGTTAGAACAAGAAAGGCTACAGCACTTACTTCAGAATGCGGATCGCATGGCTACAGCCATCACCTTCCACCTGAACTCCCTGGTGTGGAATGTCCATGTTGGAGAGCTGGAATGAAAAGTCAAAGGGAAATCAAGACCACCACATCCCAGTGACACACCGAGAGATCTTTGTGAACACTGCTAGGGAAAAACATGCACCTTGGGGCTTCTGAAACACTTTATAAAACTAGCTTGAAATGCAATTTTGGGTTTACACCGGCCAATACAAGGAAAAGAGCACAGCTTACATTTTGGAGGGGCCTGAGAACACTAACAGGAACACTATTAGATACAATGACAAAAGATAAACCAAGTATGAACAGAAAGAAAAGTCAAAACAAAAGCAAATGAACCCTTTCAGTCCTGGCAGGACATCCTGCCTGATGTTAGCATCATATGTTACCACATTGGAACCTCACAGGACTCCTTGGCTCCAGTCTGAGGTAGTGTATAAATATGTTTTTTCTTCTGTTCTCATGTAAGCTCAATAAAGCCGTTCCTTTTTTAATTATATAACTTAATTTTGCCTTCTTCAGCGTGACAAAAATAATTCAGGACTGAAAGGGTTAAACAGGGAGCCAAAACAATACAAAATAAAACATTTAAACCAAGACTCAAACTTGCTTCGGAGGAAGCACCTGGATGTATCTGATCTGGTGGTTTCGAGTCGTCACCAGCTGCTTCTGGTCCTGTTACTACTAACAATAAACTGTCTTGCTGGAACAGCTGAAATACAAGGGCAAGTCGTAACCCTGCATTATAGTACTTGGTGGAAACCTTCCTGTATATCTGTTATCACACATAGGCGGTGAAGATCAGCAACACATTGAGCGATCCTTACTCATCAGTTGCAGACTGGGATACTGATGCTCAGATCAGCTATTATGGCAGTTTCAAATTCTTGGCTTCTTCATCATCACAAAAAGCTACCAGCTCTGGAATTGTTACGCTGCAGTTGCACGGTCATGACTACTCAAATGATACACCATGAGGTTCAGCTCCTTTGCATAAAAGTCCCTCTGTAAACATTTCCATATTGGTTCATGCCGTGGCCGCCCAATTTGCCTATTCACAATCATTTACCAGCGATGCTCTGAACATTTCCATTACGTTGACACGAAGCTAGAATAAAATAAGGAAATATCGTGCTCAATCTTCGTCTGGCACCGTGTCAAAATACAGTTTTGGAAATGCATATGAACAGCTTGATCACGGTAGGCGCGCCCCCTTAATATTTTATTTTAAAAAGTAAAACGCCAAAAGAGAACAGAGGTGCATGGCATTGAGTTTACTAAGATTTACTTTATTTATACATTAAATAAAAACACATTTAAAAACTGATTGTACTTCAGAAGGCGACCCGCTCCCCACCCCCATAGCGAGTAAAGGGAAATGTCTATTTGGTTATGAAGCTTCATGGACTTCCTTTCGAATAAGCCCTTACCTCACAGCGCAGTCCTATAAAGGGCATGTTGGTGTCACACATCGCTACTGAGATCGCCAGGACCTTGTTGAATGCGCACATCTCCCCAGCTCGTTTCGGCTTTTTGGGTTCAATTGCACCCTGGTCACCAGACAGCTAGGATTGAAAACAGATACAGAACAGAATCGACCAGATTAGAATAGCCCATCAAATTATTCTGAATGCAAAAAGACAATAAATAAATTAATACATTTCACATATTTTTGCAAGGTTTCAGTTCCTGTCTTCATTTGCACTTCTACAGTACTGCATCTTTAATATTTTATGATGACCCTCAGTCATTTAAATGAGTGTGGGGATTTTCACTTAAAACAGAAGGGGAGTTCCAGTGTTCAAGTATTAGTTTCATGAATGTCACAGAAAAAGTCCAACAGGTTCAATTTAACTCTGTAAACTCTGGGTGGAATAAATATTTTATCCAATACAAAAAAGATGAGACAGTTTTGCTGATTTTGATACCTTGTTTTACTGCACAAACAGACCGGGAGATACAATTCAATTTGTGTGTGGTTATTGTATTGTATATTTATATAGGTAATTATTATGAGATCACCAACCACAGAGCGGAAGTGACACATTTCACAACACTGTCAAGTTAGAGAATGAAAAAAAAATGTGGCAAGACATGACCGAGGGAACATTATCTTGAGCTTTGTGAGTAATGCCCTTTAATTAAAGAGTCGTGCAGCCCTTTACCTTCCTCTTGGCCCCAATCTTGGTCCCGCACGCTGCCTTAGTGCTCAGCACCAGCTCCTCCAGGTTGGGCTTGAACTGCTGCAGCAGCAGAGCAGTGGGGGGCCCCTCCTCCCCGTCCAGCAGGCTGACCGACAGGAAGTAGTACTTATACTCCAGCTCAGTGGGGCAGCCGGCCACGTGAAACATCTCCACCACCTTCAGCACAAGAGAGTGTTCACTTAGAGACGCAGACTGACAGACATGAAGCAGATATCGACA
This sequence comes from Acipenser oxyrinchus oxyrinchus, assembly GCA_030684275.1. Lineage (NCBI taxonomy): Eukaryota > Metazoa > Chordata > Actinopteri > Acipenseriformes > Acipenseridae > Acipenser > Acipenser oxyrinchus. Next base: position 33,465,609 of record CM060253.1, on the reverse strand, counting down.
ACCAGACAAAACTAACAGGCAGACAATGACGGACAACCAGTTATACAAGGCATTTTATTTTGTTTGACCTATATATTGGACTTAAAAGATGGGATCTGTGTACAAGACTAGGAAAGAGAACACCACTTAAAACAGCAGACCAGTAATAATAATAATAATAATAATAATAATAATAATAATAATAATAATAATAATAATAATAATAAATAAGAAGAATAATCTTTATTTTTATATAGCGTCTTTCATAGTGGACCACCATCACAAAGTGCTTTACAAGATACAAGACTAGGGTGTATGAACTATGCATCAGCTGCAGACGGAGCACAAGGAGGTTAAGTGACTTGTTCAGGGTCACACAGTGAGTCAGTGGCTGAGCTGGGATTTGAACCGGAGACCTCCTGGTTACAAGGCCATTTCTTTAACCACTGGACCACACAGCCTCTAATCTACAAGAAAATACTGCAGCCCAAATTTCCCACCATCAATTTAAGGAAAAAATAAAACATCAAATAAGATACATTTACAAAGATACAACCTCCATTACGCATATAAGAAAACTACGTATGGAGGCAGTTTGCGGCCCTCTGCTGTCACAGAGCATTACAGCTTCTCATTTCCAGACGTGATTACTCACACCTGTTTTTCTCCCTTTTTGTGAACCGATTGCTTGGCAAGTCGAAAAATACTGATCAACATTTAGGAGCTGTCCAAGCTGCTACTGTTTGTTAGAAAAGAGCCTAATAACGAAACGCTGAAATTGTAAAAGCTTCTGTTTCAATTCCTCAGGAAACCAATGACGCTTCTTTGAAAATGGCTGCCTGTGTACGTCATGGATGATTCAAGATCAGGCAGCAACGTCTTTTCTCGGGCAGGCAGTCACATCTTTTATTGGTGATTTAATACACGCATCACTATACTCGAATTTAAGAAGCACACTATTTTTGAGGTTTTTTTTTTTATATAAAGTGCTTCAATTCAAAGGAATGTAGTATATCAATTTTAAATGTATTTAGTTAAGGACACTTGAGTTAATGTTTTTTTCATTCATACAGTGGTACTGCTGTTTATTGCGTTATTTAAAAGGGGAAAATGTCACAGTTAATCCCCCTCAGAACCATTTTCATTTGAAAGTTCCCAGAGGGTACTTTCAGTCACATTCTTAGTCAGTACGCTTGGAAACAAGAACACTTACAATATAATACTGAGGGAGGCGGGTGAGTTTAATGAAGAGCTTGTGTTTGGAGAGGTTCCCTGCTGGGTGTGAGGATGCATTGGAGAGGTGCAGGGTGTCAGTGCACACTGTGGGGAGGTGCTTCACAGACTGCCTACTGCGCTGCTCCCCCAACCAGAACCTGCAAACACACACAGACAAGAGCTCTCAACGCAGTGAAATACACTCAGCCAACTTTCCAGTATTTATCTTAATAAAGCTAAACAAAACCAGCTGACTAGGTCATTTCTTTAAACTCATTCAATGTGCCAGGACTGTCCGTGGATAGCTCACTGAGCCCCACAGTTTGCCTCTTCTGATTGTGAGGTGAAGCATGCCACTGCAGGCTGTAAATGGGTTTGCAGCACTGCAAAGGCAACTGGGAGTATTTGGTAGCAGTATAATACAAAATAAAACAATACAGTTGGCATTTTTAATGCAACAGGTTTAATGAACACAAACATAGTGAAGTCTTAGTATAGTCTGGTTAAACCTTCTCTATCACCCCCCACCATCATTTTCTATGCTTCCACACATTTGTAGTTTTCAGAAACAAGGCTTTGAGGTTACAGGTCCCCCTCGTTAAATACATTTTTGTATGTTTAAGAATTTGCTGGCTCTTTTAGCAAGAAAAGGTTGGACCCCTCTGTACTATACTGCTGTTTTATAGTGATTAAACATAATATTTTAGCATGTCCATTCCCTGCTACTACCAGACCAAACCAAATTGCAGCACTTGATTATGATTGTGTATATATGATGACCTGGAATAGATAAACCACACAACTTACTTCAGTTGCTGAAGCCAAGAAATAATGCGTTTCATGTCATCGTTGATAGACTTTTCAATGTCGTCCAAGGTCGACAGATCTGGGGTTGGGCAAAACGAGGTCACTCACATTCAGTCAATTAGAAGTTGCTTTTCAAGTAAAAACCTGTTGCTACTATTTATGAAGTAAAGAAAACCGTGGACCATTGTGGGGTTCAAATCTACAAGGAAGCAATAGAGTACTTCTGATGCAAAACATAACACGTGAATGTTAACGGTTAACATCACAATTATGACTTCATTACTCAACAATAAGCCTGCTATAAAACTTCAGACTCATGATTTCTGCTGCTTACCAATCCCATACAGCATTGGCTGGAACATTCCAGAATGCAGGTCGACAAAAATATGAAGGCACTCGGACCGGCCACAGGGTTCCAGGATTGGAATGACCAGAGTGGGAAGAGCAGTTTCTATGAATGCTGAAACAAAAAAGCAAAGCAGAACTTGGCATCACTTGTTTTAACATCTTGCCATCACAAATATTTAGTCCAGTCGGCTGTATAAAAGACCTTGGGCTCTGTACTCAATTTCTAAATTGGCTTTCTGTAACACTCTCAACCCTTAAAGGAAAAACTAAGATGAAATTTAACAAACTGTTTTATGCAACTGGGCACAGATTTTTATCTAAATATTTCTGCATCCTTCAGGAAAGTAGAACTAGTATAAAATTACTTATTTGACGGTCTAAAACAGATATTTCAATATATTTAATGATTAAACATAATCATGAAATATATAGCATAAAGAAAAAAATAGCATTGTAACATTCTAATTTGATCGTTTTCTCTAGAGTTATTATACAACAAATGTTCCTAAATATTGACAGTAAATGCTAAAAATTGTAAAATATTTTGTTTGTCCACCTATTAAACATTCTATTTTCACCATCAGTGAATTATCAAAACACAAACATAAATGTAAAAATAACAACAGACATGTGAAATGTCCCCTTGTACTGGATAGTGCGATCTTTAGCAGAAATATTTTCGATCTTTGAAGCAGCTTGTGTCTTTCGTTGAAGACATTTTAAAGAAATTTTGCAGATCTATGGAGTTGTTCAATCATTTACCGGAAGCACAGAGGTATTCATACAACCACTGCAGAGCACTCCTGTCATCACGTAAATAGTATTTTAAAGTAAAAAACTCACAGTTATCGCTAGCGTTGTAGCTTTTAAGAATGGCTTTGAGTTCCTGTAGCTTCTGATGAGACCGGGCATGGACACTGTCAATGAGCAACTTCTCCACTGACAAATGTTCGATCTGCAAGGATAAATAACACATTGTTTTAACATATAGACTCACATACCATTAATGACTTAATATAATTTTCAATTACAGTGTTCCACTCGCTATTTCAAAAATGAAATACTAAACTGAACTGGTGAAGGGCCCTACAGCAACACATACTATTTTGCTGTACTTTTTAAACAGGCAGTGCCCCAAAATGCCACAGATTTGAGATTTGCTGAGTCAACTACGGTGTAAACTGAACATGACAGGTTCCTATGCTACAGTAACCACTACAATGATCTGTCACAAGAGCTGTTCTGCAGCATTTTAAAAGAAAAGACTGAACACAAAAAATAAAGAGTCCCTCATTGTCTAGATCCAAATTTGTATTGAATAGCATTGTTGGAATTAAATAAAAGGAGGGGTTGTTTTGGAGTTTTCTTTACCTTCATGGCACGCTTCATTAGCTTGGAATCACAGGCTGGCAGTGGGGGCTCGTGGGATATCTGCAAAGGCTTCGATCCGTCCGCCTCGTCAATCTTAATGTTGACCTTGTGGACAGAGGCCGTGCCGGTTTTCCTACCCAGGACTTGCTGGCTAAAGAAACAGTTTCAAACTTTACTGTACAAGTGCAGCACTGGGTTACAGTACAGCAATTATCTAGAGTATCTGGTAGATACCTAACCAAATGCCAATGCTATTTTTGCTCTTTTTGGTTGTAAATATCATCTATTACTTTAAACCAGCTTGAGCTATACAAGAATCTAGGTAATATAACTTGATAAAAGTTGGACAAAAATGTACTCTCTCACTTGCCTTGCTTTTTAATGCCAAGTGCATTTTTATTACTTCAACTTTAAGTAACTATGAATGACATCTGACATCTGTCTAGGTTTCCTATATTTTATTATGAGTTGCTACCTGCCTGACGGAGTACTAACAGGTGGCAGTCCGACATAAACTCTATACGACACTGAAACATACACATTTCTAGTAATAGATTTAGATGACCTCCCGAATAAATGAGCAATGCGTTCTTTTTCCATGCTAACAGAAAAGGATAATCCCGTATTAACTTACTTCCACACAGAGAGGGTGAGGCACTTTGCTGGCAAGTATCGCTCCACTTGGACCAGATCCCCCCAGCGCTCGCGGATCAGCATCTGTGTCTGGGAGTGTAGCACCTCTAGCTGGAGCGACAGGCAAAACGAATCTGAGGGAGCGCTGGTCAAGGAATCATTCACTGAGATAACAGAGCAAGGTCCTGCTAGACTGCAATCAACAGTGGTGGGCCGTTCTAATGACGGGTTTACAAACAAGATGAAATACTTAACAGCTTTATGCACCAGATAAAAATGTAACTGGTTCAATTAATCCTGTGGTTCTCAAACTTTTTCTGGTTTGGATCCCACATAAAATACATTCACTGGTAAATGATAGAAAAACCTGAATGAAGTGTTTTGTATAAACATGAACTTAAAGAAAGAAGGGACGTACTGTAGCATTCTTCATCTGACAGCAACCCGACCCCCAGTTTGAAAACCACTGAATTAAACAAATAACATATTGCCCAACCTGTTGTATAGAAATACTAAAAAAGAGACTCAATGCCAACTTTTCCACGAGAAGTCTCTCAATGTCTGCACATTCCTGCCACTCCATGTCACTATTTGATCTGAGGCACTCCTGTTGGACAGACTCATCATTAGGTTGGGAAGGTAACAGACTGTCCCATGACTCTCCTACCTCTTCCTTAGTCAGTTTTTTTTTGTCTATTTCTCCGCTTTTTTATATTTCAGCTAAGGAACTGATAGTCTGTTCTTTATCATGTAGTTTTGTAAACATCATTCTTTAAAAAAAATAAAAAAAACAAGATGTAATTTAAAAATGTACAATAATTACAAACAGAAAATAACATACAAAAATATTTTTGGCCACTTTTTTTGTCTGCACATACCTAAAAAGAAAAAAAAGAAAGGCACATCAACATTGTAACAACGCCTGAATAAAATAAAAAGTTAGATTAGTCAGATCAACTTGAGAAAAAATGCAAAGCAGTTCATTGAAGTTTGTCTCCTGGTTCTGCATCACTGTTTGATATTTAGCACCAGTCAAGTACAGTGTGCCCTGCTATGCTTGGAAATGCTAATACTGTACCAATTCTGATAACTATTCAAAGCAGTGAGCACTGCGCAGAGGACACCCACTGAACTGTATATTGCAGTAGTGAGGCAAAACGTAAAATAGGTTAGAACTACGGAAAAAAAAAATACTGCAGGTTAAATGGCTTCATTTTTACCTTAGCAGGGTGCCAATTGGACATTTAAAAAGTACTAGCTGCAACTTGATTTTTTTATATTTGTTCAAATAAAAAAGGACTGTATCAAAAAAATATATAAAGCAAAGGAAATCAATGTGTGGCATCTAAAAAAAATAACACTTTCTACTGCTCAGAAGAGTGTTAGGTAATGCATTTCCCAAATAAACATATGACATGTACTCATGGTACTGCATTCCATCTCCATTGAGGTGCTCTGCTAAAACAATTAATGAATATTATACTGATAACACACAGTGATGGAGTGAAAAGGCAGCTGCAGAAAAGGATACGCAGACAGTTATACATGTCTTGCAGGGGTTTCTCGTCAGCAAACAGTCGGGACTGGACTAGCTCATGGATGAAATTGATCTGCATGCTGTGGACCAAAGCACGGCCATCTGGAAGGGAGAAATGGAGACATGTATCAGCAAAATCTAAAAAAGTAACGAAAATAAATCAAAAGAAAGGCTAAATACGGATGTTCCTACAAAGCAGGTTATACAGGGGTGAGTCATAAGAGAGCCGAGAGAGTGAGGGTTGTTCAGGTATAAAGAGGCTGGATGCCAATAGCTCCTCCGTACTCACAGCAGGAGGACATGTCGTAAGAATGTAAAAACCTACACATACAGAGTGCACTGAGCTAATTTTGCTGTATGGCAAAAATGGGTGTAACAGGAAGTGTAGCAGATCACAAGGGAAGCATTCCACTGTGCCAGCACTGATGAAGTTGTAACTATTGTTATGAGAACCACAGTTGTGAGCCCAAGACGGTCAAAAAGAAAAATTGCACCAGTGGCTGGTACTAGCCAGGCATAAAGGATTCTTCATCGTAGTAAGTTTCATCCGTACAGATGTATCTCCATGCGTTGTGGAGTAGTGGTTAGGGCTCTGGACTCTTGACCGGAGGGTGTGGGTTCAGTCCCAGGTGGGGGACATTGCTGCTGTACCCTTGAGCAAGGTACTTTACCTAGATTGCTCCAGTAAAAGTAAAAACCCAACTGTATAAATGGGTAATTGTATGTAAAAATAATGTGATATCTTGTAACAATTGTAAGTCGCCCTGGATAAGGGCGTCTGCTAAGAAATACATAATAATAATGCTAAAAGCGATTCTGTGAATGGGTGATAAAATAGTCGGCCAATGTGGCAGACATCATCTTCACCTGAAGGGGAGTATGGCACGCCAGAAAAGGGCTGATGAGAACTTCATGTGTCTATGGAACATACGCAATCCGATCCTGGTGTCATGGTGTGGCATCCACAACAACAGTTATTGGGCCATATTTGTGTTGATGTTCCAGTTAATGTCTGTCCTGCTAAACATTCTTTCCCTATGCCTTGATGGCCACTTGCTGACATCCGACATGTGATGTTGCAGCATGACAGTGCTCTTCCTGAGTTTGAGGACCGATTTCATGTCTAATGCTAAATTGTAATTTGAGTAATTCTGATAATTAAATGCAAAGTATTTATTTTTATTTATTTTTTATATATTTAATCCTGTGAAGCTATTCACTTTGTAGAATTGTCATGTTCCGTGTTCTTCGGGAGGGGAACAAGTACTGGGAGTTCCCTTTCTTCCTTAAACACTGCAGTTATTTCCCCGTTTTTGTGGTGTGTTAAGATATTAACTTTCATACACTAGTGACGGGGTCTTCTGCTTTTAAACCAGGGATCAATAACAGGCTTCCACCCAATAATAAAAACAATAACTCTGACAGATTTTTTGTTTTGCATGCCTTTTTAAATGTGTTTAAATAATGTGTGTATCGATTTGCAAACAGTGTGTCAGTTTTCTGTACAAACGAGAGGAGGCCATTCGGCCCATCTTGCTCGTTTGGTTGTTAGCAGCGTACTGATACCAGAATCTCATCAAGCAGCTTCTTGAAGGATCCCAGGGTGTCAGCTTCAACAACATTACTGGGGAGTTGGTTCCAGACTCCCACAATTCTCTGTGTAAAAAAGTGCCTCCTATTTTCTGTTTTGAATGCCCCTTTATCTAATCTCCACTTGTGAGCCCTGGTCCTTGTTTCTTTTTTCATGTCACACAATATTCTAGATGAGGTCTTACTAATGCATTGTAAAGTTTTAACATTACTTCCCTTGATTTAAATTCAACACTTACAAATTTAAATACAACACTTTTTGTTGGACATTTTTTTTATAGCTTCCCCACATGTTCTAGATGAAGACATTTCTAAGTCAACATAAACTCCTTGACCTTTTTCATAGATTCCTTCTTCCATTTCATTGTCTCCCACATGGTATTTATAATGGACATTTTTATTGCCTGCGTGTCGTACCTTACACTTTTCTCTAGTAAATGTCATTTGCCCAGTTCTGAATGCTGTCTAGATCATTTTAAATGACCTTTGCTGCTGCAACGGTGTTTGCCACTCCTGATATTTTTGTGTTGTCTGCAAATTTAACAAGTCTGCATACTATACCAGAATCTAAGTCATTAATGTAGATTAGGAAGAGCAGAGGACCTAATACTGATCCCTGTAGTTCTCCACTGGTTACCTCGCTCCATTTTGAGGTTTCTCCTCTAATCAGTACTTTCTGTTTTCTACATGTTAACCACTCGCTAATCCATGTGCATGCATTTCCTTGAATCCCTAATGCGTTCAGTTTGAGAATTAATCTTTTATGCGGGGCTATGTCAAAAGCATTCTGGAAATCTAAATAAACCATGTCATATGCTTTGCAATTATCAATTGTCGATGTTGCATCCTCGAAAAAAACAAGCAGGTTTTACCATATAGGTAATTTTCCATTTTGGATCTTATAGTTTCCATATAATAGAAGTCAGGCTTATTGGTCTGTAGTTACCTGGTTTGGTTTTGTCTCCCTTTTTGTGGATCCGTATTATGTTTGCAATTCTCCAATCTGTCGGTACAATCCCCATCTCAATAGACTGTTGCACGATCTTAGTTAGCAACACATTTCATCCGCAATGTTAATACAGCAAGTTTAAATTAATGACTTGTAGTAAGGCTGTAATTGGCCTTTTGCAGAAGTGGAAAAATCCTGCTAACTTGTTGCAAGACATAGAGCAATCTGTTTGTGCCACATTAACATTTGTAAAGGGAAATTATCAAAGGCTGGCTTGGAAATACTTGAGCTCACTGCACTTCCTTCATGCGCACGGTAATTATCATTCCACAGCTGCTTTGCTGCTGAATTGACCATACTAACAGCAGGATAAATATAGTACAGTATAATAGCAGGTCTGAGCACAACATAATAACGCAAGTGTTTTGAATGTAACCACATCCCAAAGATTACATCACTGTTTGCCATATTTAATATTTTTGTTTTCATGCTCTATGTGGATGGGAGAGTACAACTAATAATCTACTTGATATCTTAAAGGAGAGTAGAAAAATCTGAATTTTGTATTCAAAGTCTTTTCCATATACACACAAGTAGCGTACACATGTAGTCTTGTACATGTAAATGCTAATGTGATTTATTTAAAGTACAGTAACAGCACTTTATTCAAAGGCCTTCATGACAGGTTCTATAGGTGTTACAAACATTACTAATATGTTAACCCTTTGCGGTCCTATGTCGTACCAGGTCCGACATTACAATTTTCCCTTTCCGACATCGTCAAAAAGACGTAAAACACAGGTCTCTAGTCGTTTTTTCTCCGGAAAAAGTCGAGAAAACCATTCAATGGCCGAGTGAGACCGATAGGAGCCGAGAGAAGCCCCAGAGATAACACGGACATAAACAAACAAGATAGCTGCTTCTGCATCCAGCACTCAAAGAATAACACGGACATTTGCAGAGCTTTTTGAGATGTTATAGTAATACAATAATGACTTGGATAAAATGAGTGATCAGGAGATGATTTATCGGTATGCACGACTATGAAGAGGTATGTGAAAAATACAGCGAACAAGGGGTGGGGCGGTGCTGGAGATGCAGTACCGAGTGTCCTGTTGATAGGCAGTGCCTTTTAAACCTGTTTTACTGTGAAGAAAAATACTTTTAAACAGCGTGTCTAAAATAAACTGTGCGTGTGAAAATAAATTGGACCTGACGTGCTGAATAAATGGACTGCAAAGGGTTAAAGTTTGAACACTTTTATTCTTAAAAAGAATCCAACACCCTTAACTCTCCTCCTCAGCTATAGCAAACGCAGCTTTCTTGAAGCATCGCTGGATTGTTTGCTGACTGACAGAGTCCCAAGCATGCTTCAGCAGGCGCACAGCATCTAACAGTTTCTTTTTTTTTTCACACTGAACTGCACTCAGTTCTGCATTACAGTCCAGTTCTTCAAGAACTCTCTCTATCCTTAACCACTCAAACTGTAAACCAGACACTGTACACTGGGATTAAATAGCCAAGGTACAGTATATGGGTAAACGCTCAGTAACGAGGTACAAACAGCTGATTGATCAATATGCCAGCGTGTTTACTACAGTATAAACAGTGCCTTTGTTATTTAAATCTGTGTGAATGGCACGTAACGAGATCCAAACAGCAGAGTTTGCCCGAAATATATGGCGTGCTTAACACAGTATAAACAATGCATTTGTTATTGAAATCAAAGGGAATGATAAACCGAAAACATTGTATACAGAGCACATCACACCATAAATACTTTAACCTCCTATACATTGCATAATTAAGTTGTTTTAGTCTAATAAAAATCACTAGTGCAGTTATCCACTTCAGCTCCAGGGCGTACACATGCATGTCAAATGAAACAGCACTTGCAGTACCATGCTGTGCTTGCGTACATCAAGGTTTGCGGTCTATTTTTTGGGGGGGTTTTTTTCAATCTGATTTCTTTGTATGCATGCCTGTCAGGTGGTGAGTGGTGTGGGTGACAAAGTGAATGTCCAAACAGTCGTACAATTACCAAAATAGTCACTTTTTAATTAATAATAATCACTATATTGTGTTATGTTGTGAAACCTGCCGTTTTACACCCATATCATCAGCTGTTTGGATCTCGTTTCACAGAATAACACCACAGTACAGTAATCCACAAATGCAGGGGAACGTGCTCCGGTTGTAGTACAGTGGTGTTCTGTTGTGCTGTGCTCTGCATTGCTTGTCATGCTGTGGGGTCTTTGCTGGCTCCGTGACTGCAGCTCCCAACTCTCTAGTCCTCTGCTACGCAAATAAACAAACAAAGGCACAGTGCTCCGGCTGCTTCCCCTTTGTACTGAGATTTGCAGCTCAGATTCCTTCTCTCTCTGTCATTATGCCCTAAGGCAGTGTTAGTTATGTGATATGTGTTTTGAAGTCGGGAATGAGACATCGAAATCATCAGGTGACTATTATCCAATTGTGCTCCATGCAAAAACCCTTATCTATCTGTGAAGACATTGAGAGTTGGAGATACTGCAGGAAACAATCAACTATCTAAAGTATATACATAGTATTTCATTTTATTTTACAAAAAAATATTTTTTGTATTCCTTTTATATATTGTGTGCGTAATTTGAGAATTTATGTATATAAAATGTTTAGTTTACTGTGTATACATTTTGTTAACTATATATACAGTCTGACTTCACTATAACGAGCCCTTCTTATAATGAACTCTCTGTAACGATCCAAGCGGCAAGAACGTTTTTTTTCAATGGAAATTAGCCCTATTAGAGCAATCGCTTTTACAAAATCTACCCGGATAAAACGATCTTGGTAGTGACTGACACAGAACTTTCTCCAGTGTGAATGTGTCATTCTCTCAGTGAAAACAAACCCTTTTATAGGCTAATTCTAAGATAAGGCTGATTCATAGATAACCTATTGTCATGCGAATCATGTGTGACATATGCAACCGTTGCCATCTTCACACAAACTGCAACGATGGCAACAGGCATGAGGAGGTAACAAGATTGAAACAGCGTGCATTGAGAAAAGCACAAAAAATATGAAGCAATCTATGCTGCATGTTTTTCAAGAGAAAGGGCACATAAGTACTGTATTCAGCATGTAAGTGTACTTTTTATTTTTTTCATTTCTTTACTGTTTTCTTTTAAACATACAGTTTAAATGTTCATCAATGAAAAGTTGTCTTGAAAGAACTACTGTATACTGTATAAAGATGTTCAATTCAATTTGGGCGTTTCTTCATTATTCTGATACAGCAAATTGCTAAACCCTGTTATAAAAATGTTATAAATGTGTTGACTTTTTTGCAAATATTATTATTTAATACTTATTTCAGGGGTAAATACAGCAATTTCAATCATTTCAAAATCTAGTATCTGGAGTGCACATTCATTTTTGCATCTGGAGTTGAAGAGGTTAATGCACCTGTCTATGGTTATATATTATGACGTAGCAACTTCCTTATTAGTACTTTTTAGGTTACTATGGCCACAGAAACCTGGTCTTCTTTATAATGCAGCATGCTGGAGTCAATACTGGGTTCAATGCGTGGTTACACAATCTTTATTATTTACAAAACAGAAACAGACCTCACTATTTCCAAAGTCTCATAAATGTTACAGTATTGGTTACCACTCCTCTTTCCTTGTCTAATAAGGGACAAACTGTTTACCCCCAACCAAAACCACTGTTCTTTCTTTGTTTTTCAAATGACCTTCCCCCCCGCCATTCACCAGTCTTCTCTCCTTACTACTCCAACTCTCTCCTACTCACAAACTTAAAAAGCATCAGCTTTAATACCCCTTCAAATCAGACGCAGATTTTCACACACTAACCAGTTTTTACCCCCGATTTTCTCCCCAATTTGTAATATCCAAATTATTTTTTCCCTCATCACTGCAATTCCCCACACAGCTCAAACATGAAGGTTCAGTGGGTATCCTCAGATCTCACAACCGAGCCAGCTTCCTCTTTTACACCCAGGAACTCGAGAACTTGAAATTAAAAGGCCACTTTGCCCTTTTTTGCCAACTTAAAGCTCTGCAAGTTAAAAGAGCCTTTCATGGAATGTAACTTTTTTTGCCGATATGTAGTCTTTGCCGGGGCAGCAGAGGGACCGAAAATGTTGAATCACTCTTACACTGTACCATTGTGTTCAACTCAATGAGATATTGTTCATGGAGACTAAAAGCATGATTATCAGGCAGGTTGTAGCAACAGATTACAACAGAGCCAATTAGTTTCGGGAGGATTCAAACTTTCTATGAACAGCAAAATAAAAATAAAAAATGTATACCTCCCGTCTCATTGTCTTCCACCAGGATTTCCAGTTTGAGTAGACGCCAAGGGATATCTGGATCATCCCCCATCACTGTGAGCGTGGCTTCAAACTCCCCCTCCACCCGGAACTTCACACGGCCATTCGCTTCAGAACAGAAAGAGAAACACGAGTAGGTGATCTAAACCAAGTGAATTAACAGAGTCAGAGAAAGGTGTAGTGCCTTAGCCTTGGGAGGCAACTCGTGTTTGCAGTGAAAACCCACCCAGCATTAAGTTAACCCTTTTCGTCTCTCCAGGTCCATTGTGAAATGCAGGTTAAGAGTTCGTTCTTACCAACTGTGAGGTTGGCCAGCTGTGGCGGGAGATCTGTGGTGACGAGTCGGTGTCGGAGGATCTGATTGAGCTGGTGAAGGGTGGACTGCTTCTCTATCTTGGTGATTGGGTCAGGAGGGATGATTTTATCCTGTTGGCACAGAACACAAGAGACAGTTTAGCTGTATCTCCAGACCTTGTTATACTGAGCTCTCTCTAATGCACAAATACAGGTAAGAAGCTGATGCACTGAAAGCTTAGAGTTTCAAAGGTTTATAGTATCGTGAAAAACAATGACAAATACAAATAGCTTAAAGATTACTAGTTGTCATTGTCCATTAAATATAAGAAGATGAATTGAAATGTAAAAAATCTCATCTGGCCATACATTTGTAAAAACCCTTAATCTCGTTACTTGGACCATTTTGTAAACTCTTGTGTTACCTATATTTAAAAACATAATGTAACTGAGGAAAGATAAACAAATTGGATTATGAAAAATCCAATATAATAAAAATGTACTTTTATTTTGAAGTCTATTCCCACTGAGCGACAGAATTTCACAGTAGGGGTTATCTATGGTGATTGCCCAGTACAGTAAAACTATTACAAAATATAGCTGCGTTTTATGTCAGCAGGATATAGGTTGATCAAATCAACCCCTTTTGAAAAAAATAATATAAGAAAATGTATACACGCAAAACACAAACCAGTCTGAAAATTGGCAGAGATTATAATTAGATTCTGTTCACATGAACGTGAACAAATAAATTCCATTGTAGTCGAGGGTGTCTGCCGAGAATTCTGGACAAGCGGTCATTTCATCTGATACACCACATGAACTTCCTAAAAGTGCATTCCAATGTTTATACGAGTTACTGAATTATATTATAATTTAAATTAAGCATCAATCAATTATTCTGCACGTCAAACTAACAGAACTATAGAAAATTCATAAATAAGTTTAATTCATTTATAAGAAAACCTGCCACAATGACAAGTTATGATTCTGACAAATTTGATTTCTCTGTAGGGCTTCAACAGCGTTACGCGGTGAGTGAACTGCTGTAGGACAAAGAAAGAAACCATCTCTGTCGAATCTCAGAGCCGCAATGTCTCTTGTAATTAAAGGGGAATTCCACTTTTGTGGCAGCTAGCTAACTCAGCGGAGACAAGTCTGGCAAATGGGTCTGTTATGTCAAATCATAGTGTGTGGAAATCTGAAATGAATGCCTAGTTTTATAGACACCAATTAGCACTAATATTGGCCTACATAATGTTACTTTAGTTAAAGTACTTCAAGATGTGTGGCAAATGGAGTTTGGCTAACTAAATCAATAGGGTGTAACGATACACAAAGCATTATACAATATGAATTATGATATGCAGGTCACAACACAATACTGTATGTATCAAATACTTATGTTCCGATGGGCTGGTCTGTATGATTTGTAGCATCAAGTGATTATTCATTTTTTGTTTAAAGATGAAACTTATGTTGTGCTTAAGTACACTCCTATTAGCATATTCAGTATCATGATGTATCAATACCTAACGACCGTTTTGAGGTTTCTAAAAAGAACCAGTGTGTATTGAGATCAGTTCGAAATGCAGGGGGTCGCACTGGTGTTAATCCAGTTATAAAGGGGATAAGAAGGATGGCATGTAAAGTAGCAGCTCACCCTGATGCAGGTGGGCAGGCGTGGGTAGGATCCTGTGGTCAGCACATCGATAGCGAAGGGGATGGCAAAACTGGGCAGACGAGCGTGAACCAGAGCGTCCCTCGCCAGCGATGCCAGTCGGTCTGCAGTGTCCACAAAGAGAAAGGCCTGCTGGTCGAGAAAACTTGAGATCATCTGTGCAAAGGGCAAGAAGAGAGAGAGGGGTTAGTGTGCGGTTCTCATCTATAGACAGCCTGAATCAGATGGAAATTACGTCACGTTAAAATGGGCTGTATTGTTTAACTGTTATTTAACTATATATTACTAATGAATAGTTTGGCAATGGATGTGCAATGGAACAATGAATGGATTAATTAATGTTTCCTGCTGTTCATGAAGGACCCATACTTAAATCTTCAACATTATCTGTATAAATGTTGCCTTTTAAAGGGAAACTGTGCTAGGCAGTCAGAGGCCAAGCAGCAGACTTGGTGTATTTATAAACACAATTCAACTGATCTAAACAGTGGTAGATCTAAATACTGACAATGTTTAAATTAAATGCAGAGAGCGCTTTGCGTACCAAGCGGGAAAAGCAACATCTCTATGGAGAGAAGTATTTAAAAATGCCTTCCTTATACTTTGTATCAGAGGTGGCATTTAAAAATATTACCCTTCAACCGAACAGTCATTTTTTATATTAAATAAAAAGGCAACTGTGGATTATCTGTCTTTCCTTAGGTGTGCAATCTTTTCTAACCAACCCCTATTTAACAAACCGATTCTATGGACCCCAACCAGGTAAGCAAGCATCTTCATGGCAAAGACCTCACCAAACGGGGCTAGAATCCGTTACAGCAGCTCCTCACGCAACACTGTCCATCACGTACGCCAATCACATTGACATGAAAGACATCTGCAGCATTAATTCCTAAAATACCTAAAACCCCGCTCAAGGAGACGGCTGCACTGTATAAACCAGCAGACATACCGCACACTTCTCCACCTTGCCAGCATTGCTTGCCCACTTAACCAGAGCCAACAGGCGGACAAAGAGCTGACGGGTCCGGCTGGCAAACTGCACAATCTCGATTTTTCTGCCAAAATGAAAATAAAATAAAAAGGGAAAGTCATTGGCAGCAATAACTTGCATTACCAATCTTAGAATAGTGTATTCATATAGCAGTGTTTGTAGAATAGGATAAGCCATGCTGATCCAAGTACAAAAAGTACAACACTCTGGTGTTACCTTTTAATAGGAGCTGAATACGTACATTAAATACACCAGCTTTCGAGGCGAAAATTATAGTATAGTAAGTAAGTGTTTCAAGCTTTGTACTACAAGTTAGTATAATATTAATAAGAAAAAAGGTTTCTTGTGGCTTTACTTATAACCAGTGCAATTAAAAGCAAATATACTCCAGTTCTCTTCAAATAACTTAAGAAAAAAATGCAAATGAAAAGCTAGACCTGAAGAAATCTAACCTTCCACAATTACAAATCGATTTTATTTGAAACTACAATTCCAACTTCTTTCTATTTTATGGCACAGAAGCATTCTCCGTTTCAAATAATATACATAAGAAATATGAATTGACTTAATACTGGCGAACTTGCAATAACTCACTTTTGAACAGCTATAGGTCTAAATTCAAACATAAAGCTGAATTAAAAATGCTAGGCTGTTGTAAGAAACAAAAGTTAAAGAACTTACCTTTCCATATCAGTCTTCCTGGGAAGGCTGAAAAAACAAGAAAAAATGCTTTAAAATCTGAAATGCGTGTTTGTCAGGAACCTTAGGTAACAGGTTTATTTAGTTTTTGTTAAACTGAGCAGCTCAGGACAAACCCCAAAAACAGGAATGGAAATAAGAAGTCCGTCCCCACTGCACAGCAGTTTGATCCATTCCTGGTTTTATTATGAGTTTAATAAGACACCTGAGCTTGTTATAGTAAATACACACTGTGGCTAAACAAGCTTGTATTAAAACCTGGACTGGGTGAAACTGCTATGCAATAGGAGGATTTCCAACCCTATCACAACTAAAGTGAATGACAATATAATGAACTGTTACAGTGAGGGTCACTGATTTATATGGAAAAATGTATGCAGAATGGCAACATTGCCAGCCATGCCTCACAACAAATACCAGGTCAGAGCAGCCCAGGGCTGTCAGATCAAAGCAACGAAACTCATCACTTTCATGTTCCAGCACATTTCTCAATATAACACAGCTGTCAGAAAGCTGCAAACCAACACACCTGATCAGAGACTCACTGCACCTGTTCAGCAGGCACCTGAGGACACAAAGGTACAATGGCTGTGCAGCTCAGAAATACAGCGAACTTTCAAAGTGCAGCTTCAGTTCTGACGTGACGGCCGAGTAATCAGAGCAGCTCCAGACCTCATTAAGCGAAGCCTTTTGGAACGTTCCTCCAGGAAGGGGAAAAGGTCGTTCTCCAACAGGCTGACTGACGCAGTAGACAGCAAACATTACGCGAAGGAGAAAATGTGATCCTTCTTTATTTTCTATTTTGTTTCTTAAATTACAACTTCTAGATGATGCCATTGCATCCTTCTGCAGCCAGCAGGAGCAGGTCTATTTGGCAGACAGAGCAACAAACTTGATCCGACGCACTAGGATTATTCAAAAATATTTAGTAGTGTCTGCAACAAGCTTTGCTGACTTGTGTTGGCCCTGATGAGCGATTTGACTGGCTAAGGGATCACATCTGAGCGCTCGTGCAGAGGGGAGTGTGACAGCACGTCAAGTTAAGTTTCTGCAGCGATCTGACAACCTCCTCAATTCACACAAGTGCCTAGGGCCCTGCCTGACAGCATCAGAGAAGGAGCAGGTCCCCTACCTTTCACCTGAACAGCATCAACATGCAACACAGTTACATATTTTATATTAGTGTGCTCTCATATCTCCATACATATATTAGACATTAATATTTTTCTGTTTGCATCTTCTCACCAATCACACGCGGTGTGTTCTAAACCCTCTTCACTAAGCAGTGGTGTACCTCAGGGAGTTAATCAGTATCTGTATGAATTTCAAAACTGAAACTACATTTAACTGTGAACTTCCAATATTAATTTAGAATCGATTTTAAAATACTCTTGTTGAAACATACAAAACCATCTGCAATAGCTTTCTGGTCTGGTAGCCAATAATATAGCATCACAACATGCCCCACTTTATTCCACTGCCGACCGTGGATGGGAGCTCCCATGGGGCGGTGCACAATTGGCCGAGCGCTGGGAGGGGGGGGCTTAGGTCAGCCAGGGTGTCCTCATTTCACCGCGCACAGTGACCCCTGTAGACTGGCTGGGCGCCTGCAGGCTTGCCTGCAAGCTGCGTTGTCCTTCGACTCTGTAGCTCTGGGCTGGCTGCATGGCGGGCCTGCAGAGTGGAAAGAAGCAGTCGGCTGACGGCACACGCTTCGGAGGACAGCGTGTGTTTGTCTTCGCCGCTCCCGAGTCAGCGCAGGAGTGGTAGCAGTGGGCTGAGCCTAAATACAATTGGGCATTTCAAATTGGGTGAAAAACGGCTTAAAAAAACAAACTCTTGAAGCTACTGTTTAACACCCCCGTCTTAAACTATTGCTTTCACATTTTCTCATGTGAAACATGTTTCTCTTTTTGATTGATCAATATCTAAAGGTTAGCCTACTCATTTAACTTTAATTAAATAGATTTTTCAAGTGCAATGCTGCTACCTGGTGCCTTCCCACTTCCTGCGCTGCAGGTCACAAGGTCCGATTACAAGCAAACCATTGATGATTTGGTTACAAGTAGAATCAATGTATATTTAGCACCCTTGATAAGAACAGGTCATGTATTGAGTACTAGGATGTTTTTAAGTCACCTCACTAACAAAACTTGAGGAGGTCAGGAATATGCATCCATTCACAGGGTCCACGTTAAAATAAAGTTAAACAGCAGGTTGTTTAATTTAAAAATAACTCAAACAGTTTATGGTAAAAGAGTTTACTGGAGTTACATGTATCATTATGGCAGGATGCATACAGTTCAAGTCCCCTTCAATACTTTTAAAATGATTATCAGATATCACTGTCAGGGTTGCCAACTGGATCCAGAATTTACGGACACTAATTCAGTTCAGGTTTTTAACTCGCCTCTCTAACCGCAAATTAATTGATTTTATTCAACATGTAACGTGAGTGTAAATTGCTTACGCGGCTTCAATAAATGTGTTCAACTGTTTAATTGCGGTGGCAATTATATCCAGAAAGCATCATAACATGCATTAAAAACATATTGATTGAAATATTATATGGTAAACAATATGTATCAAAATAGTGCAATTCCGTCGTCAGAGAATTATGCACTCACCCGCATTCTTTCTCGTTTAACCTTGGGGTTAAGTTTCTATTAATGTAAAAATACTTATTTCTGCTTCGCACAGTCCCGCCTCGATCAGACAAATACAGCAAATCAGCAAGCTGTGTAGGTCTGATTGATGGAAACGGTCCTCACAGGAAGAAATTCTCGCTCCCAGACCGGTGTGTGCTTTTAGTAATAGCAGCAGTTCACTGTGACTGAACGAAGATACTTACAGTTCAGCCAACAGAGTGATTTCATGGTAGGTCCTCTGCAGCAAAAATTCGATCAGCAGGCTGAGTCGGACCCCGTGGGTCGCAGGAGCCCCTGCCGTGGCCCCAGGGGGAGGAGGTGGGGGAGCTGAGGTGGGACCCCCAGCTGGGACCAGCTGGTTATTCTCGATCTGCACCGGGGCCATTTTAAAAGAAGAAAGCTCCGGGTAGCTAACGCTAGAAAGCGCAGAGGGGAGCTAAAACAGCACCTCGCGCGTCTAATGAATCCCAAATCCGTGAGGAAGCGCGGGGTCCCTTGCTTTATTTAAAATAAATAAATAAATAAATACATTGATAAATTAAATCCCCTAAGTATTTATGTTCGTCTTTCCGGGATCAAGATGTATTTTCTCCATGGAAATGCTGGCAAAACCACAGTGATTTCTGTTGTAAAGAAGCGACAGCTCAGATCTTCACCAGCGCCATCATTGCTCTCTGCAGGAAGTGATTACAGAATCGCAAGCACTACTGACCCGGAAACGGAACTGGAGGGAACGCGCTGTGTTCTCAACCAATCACAACAAAATAGAAAAGAGTATGTATCCGCTGTGTATTGTGTATTTTATGATGAGGTGCGTGTAACTGTATTGTCATGGGCATTATGCACAGTTTTAGCCAGATATATGAAACATTGATTAAACTCACCCTCCCTCTGAACTTTCTACCAAAAGTTTGCAACTATTTTAAAATGCAGTTTACAGAAATCCAACATCACATGTTTGAGATACTGTGTTTTAAGCCCAGTAAGATATTTCATTGCAAAAAAATAATAATAATAAATAATTCCAATTTCTTTTTAAAATGATTTCCAATTCATTCAAAGGAATTGAAATTGGAACTTATATTTGAGACATAATGATTGTTGTGATTGTTCAACTGTTTTCATTTGAAGCCAATTACTTTGACTTAAGTAATTTGTTGCCACTGTGAAAAATGCATTCTAAGGTAATACTGATAATTGCATTTTTTTTAAATCAATGGTGTATTGGAATTGGGAATTGATTTTAAATTGAAAAACAGGAATTGACCCCCACCCTGTCTATAATTGTAGCTCGCAGATTCTTCGTTTAAACCTTGTTCTGTGTAACACCACTTTTAATACCTTTTTTTCATTAAATTACATTTTGAACTTTAACTCATTCTGAGTTATTTAAGGAATGTTTTTTTTGAATAAATGCATTTTTGTTTTGTAATAAAATATATAAATTAATGAAACTGTCCTGGACTGTTGGTGGCTTCTTTAACAGCAGTCCAGAAACAGGTTCACGAATGTCAAACTATTTTATTCAGAAAAAACAGTATTTAAATAACACATACACAATAATGTACTCTAAAGGGGAAACATGTCCATTTTCTGAACATGGACCCTGACATGTACACAAAGCCAGTGCTTCAGAGCCTCGGTGTTTAAGCACTTCCCGACATCAGTGGCTTCGTGCCCCGGTGTTCTATAGCCTTGGTGCTTCGGTGCTTCGACATCCTTGGTGCCTTGAGAGCTACACGCCTTGGCGCCGAGGTTTTGAAGCCTGTGCAGCGATGCCTTCGGTGCCACGCTGCCCCAGAGCCTTGGTACCCCAGTGCTTCGATGCCTCGAGGACTCCGTGCATCGACGCTTCGACTCCTCAAGGCTTTTTGAGCTTGTGCAGCGGCGCCTTCGGTGACACGCTGCCCCAGAACCTTGGTACCCAGGCGTGTGGACGCCCTCGGTGCCTTGAGGACTCCATGTCTCGGTGCTTCGACGCCCTCTACGCTTTAAGCTCTGCGCATTGTGCCCTTGGTGGCCCCGGTGCCCTTGCGCTCCATAGCTTTACTTCACCCAGCACACTCAATCCCCTCAGGGTTTTTTCGGGGCCTTGGTGTTACACAGCCTCGACGCCTCGGTGCTTCAGCTCAGTTGACACTTCAGAGCTGCACACCTCGACTGAAATGTCGAATTTACACCCGTGCGCATCCTGCAGGCAGAAATTGCTGCCGCAGGACAAACACACCCTGTGAGGTTGCTGCAGAGGTTGAACAACAGGACGTGGTGTTGAGCGAGGAGGAACAAGATGCGCTCTCCCTAGCGGCTTACTGGGATGAGGAGTCCTTCTTGTGGACGGAGAAGCAGGACCCAGACCTTACCCAGGTAACAGTGCCCGCTCCGAGCTCGCCTCGGGCCTGAGATCTGCAGCGCCTCGAACTCGATTCGGGCACTGATGGAGAGGGCCGCCACCCTCCAGGTACCCAGGAAGGCAATTTCTGTGCAGCGCAGTTCTGTTTTCAGACCAGTGCAGACTTCGACCCCCCAGCCTTTTCCGGCATTCCCGGACTTCCTGGAGGAGGTCAAATCCTCTTGGCAACACCCCCGGCCTCAGCACCCAGCATGTCCAAGAGCGCAGCTGCACTTGCCTCCATGGAGCGAGCAGAGGCGGTAAGGCTCGCACAGTTCCCTCTGGTGGACTCCCCAGTAGCGGCCCTAGTGCGAGCCCCCCAGTGGGAGGTCTAGCTAAGGATCCTGTGTGCCCAAATGGCCAATGCAGGATCACGGAAGCCACCTTAAAACAGCCTACGCGCAGAAGTGCAGGTGACACTCCTTGCAAAACAGGAGGCCTCCTGACGGCCTACCTGGACTGGCATGTTGTGTTCTGTTACCCTTCCCGAGCCTCTTGCTTCAGAGCTACGCGCAGTCTCCGGCACCTTATTGCCGATATCAGGCTTCCAAGGGCAAGCCCTGGGCAGCAGCCTGGCTGGCCATGTATTGTCCTATAGCAGTTATATTACAGTTTCTGCAAGATATACTAGAGGCGGGTAAATCCCCCTCTACGTTGAAAGTGTACCTAGCAGCCATATCTGCTTGCCATGTTCCCATCGACTCAGTGTCCCCGGGCGCTCATATACTGGTGACCCGTTTTCTAAAGGGTTCTCGGTGGTTGCGTCCTCCTATAAAGGACGTCCTCCCCGAAAGGAGTCTAGACGTGGTACTGGAGGCTCTCACTAAGGCCCCGTTTGAGCCAATAGATACCATAGAGCTGAACTATCTCTCTATGAAGACAGCCTTTCTGTTAGCTATCACCTGCGCTAAGCCGGTCAGTGAGCTACAGGCACTGTCCATGCACAGTTCCTGTATGCGCGTTTGGGACGATGGAAACAGGGTATCGTTGCACACAAACCCTGCTTTCCTCCCTAAGGTGATTACAGCTTTTCACTTGAATCAGTCAGTGGAACTAGAAGCTTTCCATGTGGAGGAGTCGGATAGGAGATTAAATTCTGCCCAGTTCGGGCATTGAGATGCTATGTGAATAGAATAAGAGCGCTGCGTCAGTCGGAACAGCTCTTCGTTTGCCATGGTGAATGGACCCGAGGTCAAGCCCTCTCTAAGCAGTGACTGTCCCATTGGATTGTGGACACGGTTTCAACTGCATTATACTAATGCCGGCCTACCCCAACCTGGGAAGGTGGCCGCGCACTCAACCAGAGGTGTGGCTACGTCATGGGCCCTTTTCAGAGGTGCCTCATTGACCGATATATGTACTGCGGCTATCTGGACTACCCCGCATACATTTACCATGTTCTACCGACTTAATGTCGTAGATCCCTCTATGCCTTTAATAGGCACCAGGGTCCTTGAGGTTGCACGCTCACAACACCAACACTAGATGGCGGTAGCGAGATGTCCCTCAGATGCTGTCCGCTCATTCTCCCTCACGACGGCTCTGGTATACTTTCCCAAAAGTATCATTGGCGGTCATCTTCGAATTGAAAGAGAACGATAAGTTACGGATGTAACCCTGGAGAAGATGACCGCCAACCTTGTGAGGTCGCATCACTCGCATTCGCGGGTTCAATGCAAAAGAGACTGACGTCTCCGTGCAGTGACTATTTATTACCTCGGTGAGGCGGGACTGAGGACGTCACTCCACAGAGGGGCCTATCGGCTGCTTTGATATAAAATACTCAGCAAATACCTGACAAACAGGCATATCCCAAAAATATCATTGGCGGTCATCTTCTCTTTCAGGAAACTGTCATTTTGCTTTGTAATAAAATATATAAATTAATTAAACTGTCCTGGACTGTTGGTGGCTTCTTTAACAGCAGTCTAGAAACAGGTTCATGAATATAAAACTAATTTATTGATATAAAACAGACTTTGGAAAACATTATTTAAATAACACATTGTGACAGGATGACTGGGCGGTGACGTCACGGCAGAAGCAGGAACAATAAACGACAGAGACTTGGGGTTTTGGTGAAGCTGAGCGCGTGATCGCGCTCAGCATTTAATGAATAAACAGACAGAAAATAAACAGTTGTAACAAAAAACACAGGACACGGCACTTACGCCAAAATAAACAGACAAACAAAATGATCTAACACTTAACGGTGCACGGAGACAAACAAACACCTCCTCTCCACACCCGTTCTCCACTCGAACACCCAACAACCCGAGTGGTGAAAACATGCTGTTTTATGCAGTTGTACCGAGACTTCGATTGCTAGTCAATCATTCAATTGGAATCTCGGTACAACTGCACGTGA
>CM060253.1:32776568-32841265 GCA_030684275.1 Acipenser oxyrinchus oxyrinchus | reverse complement strand
ACTGAGGGAGAGCCCAGAGACTCTCATTGCAGACTACATGCAGTCTAAAGACAGGACTGTGATTACCAACCTGCTGTTCCACACTGAGAACACCAGTGCCTGGCATGCAGCAATCTGCAGAAACTACAGATTTATAATAAAGAGGGGCATTGGTAAAGGGAGGCAGGTACTAATAAAAGATGAAACAGACCATGAAACCACAGTGCTCACGATTAATCTATACCAGAACGGTAGTATTGTGGTGCAGGGCAGTGAGGCCAGTCTGGTGGGGTTTGAAGAGATTTTCATAACCCTAAAAAATATGGCAGAAACTGAAAAATTAAAACCAGAGAACAAAGAAAAGAGTAAGGATGAACAGCAAGCTACTGAGATGAGCCTCCCTGCCCCTGACAACACTGACAGCATTGAGAGCACAACCCCTGCAGACACCACCAGGTAGCCCCCATGCCCCGCTCCACCCCCGGAGCTCCACAGCACAGTCTGGCAGCTCAGGGAGAACCTGGCCCTGCTGGAGGTGGAGCTGGTGGAGCTCCGGGAGCTGGTGCTGACCAGGCTCTCAGACAATGACCCCACCGCACAGCAACTCAGAGACCAGCTCACCCAGGTGAAAAATGAATACAAAGCCTTGTTCAGAGAGCTGAGAGCAGAGGTGAAGGAGCTGCAACAGGACAGAGAGAGTCTAAAGAGGGAGCTGGCAGGAGTGAGAGAGGAGATGCAGTAGAGAGAGAGGAGACACACCGCCCCCAGCAGTAGCAACTCCATGGAAAGCACCGTCAACCAGACAGCAGCAAAGCCCTGCAGAGAAACAGCGCCACACACACCCACCACCCCAGCCAGGCACGCCGACACACCGACACACAATGCAGACCCCACACACAGCGACAACACACAGTCTGACACTGGACCAGAGCCGGAACCAGAGCCAGAGGCAGCCCTGACCCCCCCAAGCAGACAACAACACCACGCTGAAGTAGCCCTGCTGATAGACTCCAATGGGAAATTCATCAGTGAGCAGCGCCTCTTCCCTGGACGGAAGGTTTCAAAGATATGGTGCCCGACGACGGGGAAGGCCCTGCAGGAGCTGTCCGTGTCGAGCCTCGGCACCCCACACACATAATAATACATACGGGAACCAATGACCTGCGGGCCCAGCAGGACAACGTGGCCATATCGATAATTAAAGTGGCTGAAAGGGCCACACAGGAGTTCCCGAACACAAAAATCATAATTTCAACCCTGTTACAAAGAAGGGATATCCACCCAAAATTAATAGGGAAAATTAATGCAGAGATATCCCGTGGATGTGCTCTGCTTCCAAATGTTCACCTGGTCCACCACCCTACCCTCGGGCCCCAGCACCTCTATGATCATGTACACCTCCACAGGCAGGGTGTACCGATCTTCTCAAAGAACTTAAAGGACGTCGCCCTGGGACGGGACCCTACCAGCACCCCACAGAGCAGCAGAAGAGCTCCCAGCTACGGAGTGCAGCGCAGCCCAGAACCAGCGAGTTGGACCCCCAGGAACCTGAGACCACCACAGGGACAACACCAGCGACACCCGCCCAGCCCAGCCCAGCCCAGCAGAACCAGGACCGGCCCAGCACACCACCCCGCACAGCCAGCCCAGCCCAACAGACCCAGGACTGGCCCGGCACAACACCCCGCACAGCCAGCCCAGCCCAACAGATCCAGGACCGGCCCAGCACACCACCCCGGGCAGCCAGCCCAGCAGCAAGTCCACCAGCAGGCCCAGCACAGCTACGCCGCGGTTCTCAGCCGGCAAACAGGGACTGCCAGCACAGAACTGGGGGAGATACGCCACCTCCTCAACCTCATCTGCACTCGGCTCATGAGCTAAGTAACTGACACCAAAATGTTAAAAAAAAAAAATAATAATAATAATGTATGGTAACTGCAATAGTTAAGAAGTGTGATGTAAATATATAATAGTAAATAGCAAGTTTATATATATATATTTTTTTTCAAAACATTTTTTATTTCATTCCAAGTAATTGAATGGTTTCTGGAAGAATAGTAGTTAGAATTGATGACATCATTAACCATAACAATGTGGAACATCCAGGGGCTGAGCTCCTCAGCATTCGGGCTGAAGAGCACAGCCCCTGAATTTGTAAATAGTATTCAAAACCTTGATGTGATTATTCTACAGGAGACTTGGTGCAGGGCAGACGTGTCCACTCACTGTCCCTCAGGCTATAGGGAGATAATAGTGCCCTCGCTGAAACACAGCACAATTCGGCACGGCAGAGACTCTGGGGAATTATCATCTGGTATAAAGCACAGCTCACCAAATCTATTCAGCCCATAAAAAAAGCAGAGTCACATATGTGGTTAAAAATTAGCAAAAATATAGTCTCAAATCAGAATGACATCTACCTGTGTGCAATATATATTCCACCCTCAGAATCCCTGTACTTCGATGAGGAAATCTTTTCCAGTATCCAAACAGAGATATGCCATTTCCAGGCCCAGGGGAATGTGGTTATCTGTGGAGATCTGAACGCCAGGACAGGCACACTGCCTGACTGTATCAGCACACAGGGAGACAACCACATATTTGGTCAAAAATCCCTAAACTGCACACCCATCAGCTCCCACAGAAACAGTTATGACCGGGAGACAAATAAAAATGGGAGAAAGATACTGCAGCTCTGTCAAGGCCTGGGCCTGTACATTGTTAATGGTAGGTTCCGAGGGGACTCTTTAGGAAGATACACCTACAGCTCGGCTCTTGGTAACAGTGTAGTAGATTACACCATTACTGACTTAGACCCCTCCTGTATTCGTGCATTCACTGTCAGGCCTCAATCCCCTCTTGTCAGATCACAGTCAAACCACTGTGTTCCTTAAAAGAACAGAGCAAAGCAGCAACATGCAGATGCAGCCCAGCAAGCTGTACAACCTCAATCATTCATACAGATGGGCTCCAAACAGTGCAGAAGAATACCAGAAAGCAATTGGAAACCCAGAAATACAATCATTAATAGACACTTTTCTGGTCACCACATACCCACACAGTAAACAAGGTGTAAATCTGGCTGTAGATAATCTGAATAATATATATAATCAGACAGCTCTAAAATCTAAATTAAAAATAAATAGGAACACTAAACAGAAAAAATTGAAAGAAGACAATTGGTTTGACGAAGATTGTAAGAATTTAAGAAAACAACTTCGACAATTATCAAATAGAAAACACAGACAACCAGACAACCAAGATCTACGCCTTAGTTACAGTGAGACATTAAATAATTACAAACACACACTCAAAAAGAAAAAGAACAACCATATCAATAAACAACTGACAGAAATCGAGGAGTCCATTAACTCAAACCAATTCTGGGAAAATTGGAACAAACTGAATAAATCAAAACCGGACGAATTGGCTATTCAAAATGGAAACACATGGAAAGAACATTTTGAAAAACTATACAAAACAATACCACAAAATGGACAAATATTAGACCAAAAAAATATTTATGAAAAACTAAAACAAATGGAATTGTCAATTAAAGACAATCAGAACCCCCTGGACTCACTGATCACTGAGCAGGAGCTAAAGGAGAAATTGCAGGCCCTCCAGAATAGAAAAGCCAGCGGGGCAGACAGCATCTCCAATGAGATGCTGAAACACAGCAGCCCCAAGCTGCAGGAGGCCCTGCTCAAACTCTTCAATATCATTCTAAAGGTGGGTTATTTCCCTGATATCTGGAATCAAGGATTAATTACACCCATATATAAAAATGGAGACAAATTCGACCCCAATAATTACCGGGCATCTGTGTGAGCAGTAATCTGGGGAAGGTGTTCTGCAGTATCATTAACGCCGGATACTGGCCTTCCTTACCGAACACAGTGTCCTGAGCAAGAGTCAGATTGGCTTCCTTCCAAAACACCGGACATCTGACCACATTTACACCCTACACACCCTAATAGACAAACATTTAAACCAAAATAAAAATAAAATATTTGCTTGTTTTATAGACTTTAAAAAGCTTTTGACTCAATTTGGCATGAAGGATTATTTTACAAACTTATCCAAAGCGGTGTAGGGGTAAAGTATATGACATCATCAAATCTATGTATACAGAAAATAAATGCGGTGTTAAGATTGGCAATAAAAGAACACAATTTTTCTCACAAGGGGGAGTGAGACAGGGCTGCAGTTTGAGCCCAACACTGTTCAACATCTATATCAATGAGCTGGCCACAGTGTTGGAGCAGTCTGCAGCTCCTGGCCTCACTCTACATGACACTGAAGTTAAATTCCTGCTCTACGCAGATGACCTGGTCCTGCTGTCACCCACAGAGCAGGGTCTGCAGCAGAGCCTGGCACTGCTAGAGCAGTACTGTCAGACCTGGGCCCTGACAGTAAACATGAACAAGACCAGAGTCATGATATTCCAGAAGAAAGCCAGATCTCAGGGAAATAAGTACCACTTCACCCTGGGCAAAAACACTTTGGAACACTGCACACACTACACCTATCTAGGCCTTAAAAATTTTTGAAAGTGTCATCCAACCCATTGCCCTGTATGGCAGTGAAGTGTGGGGTCCGCTCACAGAGCAGGATTTTACAAAATGGGACAAACACCCAACAGAAGCCCTGCATACAGAGTTTTGCAAAAGTATCCTGCAAATACAAAGGAAAACTCCAAACAATGCATGCAGGGCTGAATTAGGCCAATACCCACTATTGATTAATATCCAAAAAGAGCAATTAAATTTTGGCTCCATCTAAAAATAGTAACATAAACTCTTACCACCATAAAGCCCTGCAATACCAAGAGCAGAGCCCAGAGAAGAGTCCCCTCAGCCAGCTGGTCCTGAAGCTCACTGCACTAACACACACTAACACCAACCAGCTTCAGGACAGCTCCACTCTAACACATACAATCAGAGTAAACCAAATTATAGCACAAAACAAACAAGAATATCTTATTCATTGGGACACACACACTAAAACACAAAGCAAACTGGAATGCTATCGGGCCCTAAAAAGACACTACACCCCAGCTGAATACCTGACCAGGGTGAAAAACAGTAAACAGAGACAGACCTTAACAAAGTACAGGCTCAGTGAGCACAGCCTGGCCATCGAGAAGGGCCGACACAGGCAGACATGGCTGCCCAAAGAGGACAGGCTGTGTGATCACTGTCAGCTCAATCAGGTTGAGACAGAGATACACTTTTTACTGCAGTGCACAAAATATAAGAATATAAGGGAAGCTTTCTTCCCAAAAATACAAAATCTCTGCATAGACTTCTCAGACTTGCCAGACCCAGAAAAACTCCCCATCCTCCTCGGTGAGCACACAAGCTGTATTGAAGTGGCAGCCCAGTACACAAGCGCCTGCCACAGCCTGAGGGACAGGGAGTGACACTGAGGCTCCTCACACAGGGAGGAAAATAAATAAATAAATAAATACATACATACATGTTATAGAATACATATATAAATGTATGTCATTATTGTTATTATTATTGTTGTTGTGATGTGTTTGAAGTACTGTGTTGTTTTGTTTTATTTTCAAAAGTTTAAAAGTTTGAAATGTTCATTGTAAAGATGGAATTTACGCATCATTGCTTTGGCAATACTTGTGAAAAATCAGTCATGCCAATAAAGCACTTGAAATTGAAATTGAAATTGAAAATTGAATTGAGAGAGAGAGAGAGAGAGAGAGAGAGAGAGAGAGAGAGAGAGAGAGAGAGAGAGAGAGAGACATCACAAAGGTAAACTATTGCTACTCATGCTGGAGATAGACCAGCAAGATACTTGTTTGTATAGGTGTATTTGTTTTGGCCATCATGCCTTTTTGTTTTGTTAAAGTGTTTTGTGTCTGTTTATTTGATTTATTTAATAAATACGCGCCCAGCGCTTCCTCCCGCAGTACTGTGCCTCTGTTTACTTCCTGGCCTGTGATGTAACCACTCAGCCATACGTGACAAAGTAAAAAATGATATCTATATCTATATCTATATCTATATCTGTATCTATATCTACAAAAAGTCACAGCCAGATGCTACCGGAATCTCTTCGGGGGCTGTTCGGACCTGCGTCTAAGAAGGAACAGATGTGCAGAAATAGCAGGTGTGAATAAAAAGGGTGACACACAAGTGACTGTTTGGAACCACATCATTACTGTCTGAGCTAATGAAAAGGAACCGTTCAGCGAACTGAGACCATAATAAACTCAATACCTCTTGGGTGGACTGTTCTCTAGCAATAACTGGCAAAGATACTGATTTAGCAAACATTTCTTATGGCTACTCAGGGACTGCCAAGCATAAAGACATCAGTATGTTTACTGTTCCATAGTCTGCGTGCAGGTAATACAGAAACAGCAGTCACAAGAAATCATGAAATAATCATCAGAATCATTAACTGTGCTGCCTTTTTCTACTAAATCGGAACATAGAAATATCAACCAAATGCAGTTCATATTTTAAAACGATAGTGTACATAAAATAATGAACTATCCAGTGCAAAGAAGTCAAAACTAAATAATAATAAGAAAGAAAAATATATTCTCTAAAGGTCACATGTAATAGAAACGCTTCAGGTTTTTTTAGCGTGTCATTTCAATTATATTTGGCAAGACCTTTATGTTTATCCACAACCTGGATCGTCACATGGTCCTCACCTTAGGCAGTTTGTTCCTTTGGAGGAACATGGGTGCCGCGTCCCTGCCTGAGTTGGCCTGCACCACCTCTCGAATCTCGATGGTGTCGTCCGCCAGGAAGTAGTGCAGCGTGAGCTCCCGAGGGTCCCCAAACATTGCGTCCGAGTCATCCCAGAAACAGAAGAATCGCAGGACGTGCCGGTCGTGATCCAGGAACTGCTTCAGCTTATCTAAGCGCTCAAAGGGCCGCAAGGGCTTCATGCTCTCCTGCATCTACAAAACAAAATCAAAAACCTTTGAACGGGATACTTTCATCTGTTTATTCAGCAACATACTACAGAGCAGAGGTGGTTCCCCTTTGACTGAAAATGATTATCAGGACTCAATCTCCTATATTTATGTATGTACTGTATTTGCTCGAAACAGTGCCTGGGCAATTCCCCTCACAGAATACCCTTCTTTGTGAAGGGTAAGTACGGATACACGATCATCATATTTTATCTCCTTCCTTTGAGCAATGGTAACTCACTTACTGTACACTCCTCCTCTACACTCCTTCTGGCTCGCCATTTAAAAGAACACCGATTTTCACATGGCTGTCCCAGATTTTCACATGGCTCTCTTTTCTCAATTAGTTTAGGTTCTGAAAGCTGTCTGTAGCCTTCTGACTGAGAGGGGTAATCGTTTCATTACAGAAACTTGTTTATAATAGCAGCTTGTTTACTGCACTGCTTTTCCCATCCAGCTGAAGAAGGACTTGCAATCCTGATAATTGATTATTTGTTTTGTCAATTATTCACATTCTGATGTACCTACATTAACATTATAATATATATATATACACTGAGTGTACAAAACATTTGGAACACCTTCCTAATATTGAGTTGCACCCCCTTTTGCCCTCAGAACAGCCTCAATTCGTCAGGACATGGACTCCACAAGGTGTCGAAAGCTTTCCACAGGGATGCTGGCCCATGTTGACTCCAATGCTTCCCACAGTTGTGTCAAGTTTGCTGGTAGTGGATCGCTACTCAGAATAGCTTGTTCCATCTCATCCCACAGATGCTCAAATTGATTGAGATCTGGTGACTGGGCAGGACACTGCAGTAAGCTGAATTCACTGTCATGTTCGTGGAACCATTCCTGGACAATCCTAACCTTGTGGCATGGGGCATTATCCTGCTGAAAAAATCCATTAGCAGATGGATACACTGCTGCCATGAAGGGATGCATCTGATTGGCAATGATGTTCAGATATCCTGTGGCATTCAAACGTTGCTCCACTTTTATCAAGGGGCCCAATGTGTGCCATGATAACACACCACACACCATCACATCACCACCACCAGCCTGCAATGTTGACATGCGGCATGATGGATGCATGTACTCATGTGGTTTTCTCCATACCCTAGTCCTCTCATCAGCATGAAACAGCAGGAACCGGGATTCATCAGACCAGGCAATGTTTTTCCAGTCCTCCAGTGTCCAGTGTTTTCGTTCCTTAGCCCACT
Organism: Acipenser oxyrinchus oxyrinchus; assembly: GCA_030684275.1. NCBI lineage: Eukaryota > Metazoa > Chordata > Actinopteri > Acipenseriformes > Acipenseridae > Acipenser > Acipenser oxyrinchus. The sequence goes on along the minus strand of CM060253.1, from coordinate 32,833,108 downwards.
CTAACCGCAGTTTCTTGTGTTTTGCTGAAAGAAGTAGAACTGTTAGGTCGTCGGCTGCCATACTCCATTTCGTGTCAAGGTACGACGAGTTGTGCATTCTTTTATGGTTCTTTCGGCACCAATGTTGTACTTGACTCTCAGTTGACTAACTGTAGCCCGTCTGTTGCTCTGCACAATTCGTGTCAGCCTCCTTTGGCCTCTTTCATCAATGAGCCGTTTTCGACCACTGGCCTGCCGTTGGCTGGATGTCCTTTGGGTGGTGGACCATCCTTGATACACATGGGAAACTGTTGAGCCTGAAAAACCCAGCAGCGTTGCAGTTCTTGACACACTCAAACCGGCACGCCTGGTACCTACTACTATACCCCGTTCAAAGGCACTTAAATCTTTTGTCTTGCCCATTTACCCTCTGAATGGCATACATACACAATCCATGTCTCAATTGTGTCAAGGCTTAAAAATCCTTCTTTAACCTGTCTCCCCTTCATCTGCACTGATTGAAGTGGATTTAACAGGTTACATCAATAAGGGATCATAGCTTTCACCTGGATTCACCTTGTCAGTCTATTTCATGGAAAGAGCAGGTGTTCCTAATGTTTTGTACACTCAGTGTATATATATATATATATATATATATATATATATATATATATATATATATATATATATATATATATATATATATATACAGTAATCGGTTGCGTATCTGCCCGTCACATATCCGCCCTACCTGTTTACCCGCCATGATCAATCGCTTCAGCAACGTTAGTTTATTATTGAACAGTTTTTGTACACTGTGTTGTATGTGCTCCATGCGCAACCATTGCTGGAAGTGTCACGTGAGCTGTTCAGTGTGTTGACTTGATATGTAAATAAATCCTGTTCTCCTGCGGGGGGCGTATCAACTTCAACCTCCGACTCGCTCTCCTGCCTGTCACTCAGGCGCGATTGCCACAAGCATTAATACCCTGCATCTTTCTAAACAAGGGATTTAGGGGAGTTCCCTTATAAAAGCTGAATCTCAAAACAATAATTGTGTGAATATAATGTACCGCCGTCCCTTTTCTTTGCAGTGCCAGCAATAAAGTCGCTGACAAGGTGAGTGTCTTTTATTTATTAACCACAAACAACTGTAGCTGGCTTCCAGTCTCACACTGTAGGCAGGTACTGTTTCTCACTCAAAAAACTGTCACACACTTTTTTAATGGCTCCTCCTCCACCATTCACACACAGAGCCATGCGATCTAACTAACCCCTTTCACTCCCGGCTGCGCATACACACTCGCATGCATACCAGTTTAACAATACACACAACACGTACAACACATAACAACCACAGCAGCGGGTCTTCTGAGCCCCCAGTTGTCCGGGTTGTTACAATAATAATTGTTACAGCTGTGTATAATGGTATTTAAAACAAGAATCATTTATCTGCCTTTTTACATATCCGCCCTTACTCTGGTCCCATGGCAAGCGGATATGCGACGGATTACTGTATATATATATATAATATTACACATATATCAATATCTATATTATTTATTGACAAAACAAAAAAGTGTATTGTGTATTGTGTATTGTGTGTGGGGGGGTCTAACCTGATTGCGGACGGTGCTGTATGGGTCCTTGGGGGTGGCGCTGGGGGAGTTCAGTCGCACCCCCAGTTTCCTCAGGAAGTTCCTGGTGAACGCATCACAGTCTGTGATCATGAAGGTCCGGGAGTAGAACACCATCTCTTGGTTGATGTTGAAGTGCTCCAGTGTGTAACACTCATCATCGTATGGTGGTGGGAGGGGAATGCGGTGACGCCGAATAAAAGTACCTAGTGAAAATCAGACATCAGCATACAACATACTATAATACACGAGGAATGGGAGCCACTTCGGACCTTAGTAGTTATCAGGAATACTTAAATAAACAAATGAATTCAGTACTTAACAGAGTGAAGCCACGGTTGTACTTTAAAATGGGGAGTTGGATATTTTTGCTTAAATACTATAGTGAAAAGCAATATACAAGATGTGTTCTTTTAAACTAATTGAAGTCTTTTGGTCAGCATGTGTCATTTTTCTCAAAGACTGTAGCTGAACATCTTCAAGGCAAGGTCATGGCATGTCTGACCAGCAAATGCCTTCCACTAGCTAGTTGGCCTGGATGATACAAATTATAGATTGGCAAACTAACCCTCAGCATGAATTGATCAGCTGTGAATCAACGGCTTAGAACATATGCTTTAGCTTCTATTCATATGACCTGTAATGTATTTACAAGCTTTATGATTTCAGCTGAGGCACGAAAGCTTCCCTTGTGCATACAGACACATTCAAGAAGTGTATGGTAACAAAAAAAACATTGACATGCAGTACTTTACGTCCTTTGTCTATACATCCAAACATTTTTTTTTGTAATGTATTGATTTATTTTGGATAATTACCTTGCGGAATGCCACTGTTCTTTATTTCTGGCTCCACAACTTGTATGGTGTCATCCTCGAGGTAGAAGTAAATTTTACACCTTCTGATTCTGAACTGCTCCTCCCTCTTTTCGTGTACAGATTCTTGGAAGTAGGCATCAAAGCACAACACCTATTGAAGACAGGGTTTTAAAACTTTCTAACATGGTCAGTTTTTTACTTCTGTTTAACTTACACAGCAAACACTGAGGTCAATGCACCATGTTTCTATGGTTGGTTTGCAATTACATCACTGCTTGGTCTCATTTAATGACATGCATGACATTAGATAAAAATGCAATAACATCATTGATTGGAATAACTTTTTTATATTACAGACACATGCCTGGTTTTAAGCAAACTATGCATGGGGCCTGTCATAATTGACCAGCAATTAATATCTTGATACCCAGTGCCACGGACTCATTCAGTGTAGACTATGAGTCTTTTTGGTATTAAGTTCTGAGAAGAAAGGAAGCTAAACTCGACAGCGATATTTTCTTCGTAACTAGACGCAAGAAACAGAACTTTATACCAAAACGACCCATCATCTACAATCCTCTGAGCACTATAATTCACATCATTGTTTCCTTGATTTGGAATTGTAGTGATTCAAATGGGTTCTTTTTGTTATAGTTGTGATGCCACTTTTCAATGTAAACATCAATCTCTCTTTCCTACTTTCACCTGAAGAAGAGACCTTTGAGGTCTTGAAAGCTTGTGATTAATTATCGTTCAGTTAGTCCAATAAAAGGTATCACATCTCCTTCTCTTTGTCTATCATCTCTGGACTGATATGGCTACTATTTCATCTATCTTTTTACCAGTACAAATTTTAATGCCCCGATAAGACTGCTGCTGGTAGTTTAACAGCTGGGCTGCAGAAAGATAAATACTTACATTTTATTGGATTTAAGTATAGAGAAAGGGAATTATTAACAGTTATATTAAGAATTAGTTTTATGCAGCTTTTGGCTGAAATCTTTGAACAAATAGAACCCAACATGTATGTTTGATAATCTCAAGATGGCACACAGCAGAATATTAATTTCAATTGTTTGTTTTAAAGATGCATCCTTTAGAGCAGGGGTCTCCAATCCTGATCCTGGAGGGCTGGTGTCCCTCCTGGTTTTTGTTCCAACTGTACCCTAAATTACTTAATTGGACCTATTAAACTTTCAATAAGCACTTAATTGGTCGAATTAAGTAATTTCGGGTACAGTTGGAACAACAACCAGGAGGGACACCAGCCCTCCACGACCAGGATTGGAGACCCCTGCTTTAGAGTGATGAAAAATGTAATAAACGTGGCCCTGCAAATTCTTGGAATCGTACTTGTTTGTCAAAGGCAACCCAGGATGGTGCATCGCTGCCCTCTCCTTTAGGGAACACTGTGTATTTGGGGCGCATCTTCTGTCCCAGTAGCAGCTCTCCTCCAATGCCCGGCTTCTCTTCACCCACCATTTTCGGGATGCCATTGGAATAATCGAAATGCTGGGACTTGTTAAATTTCTCCTTTCCAAGCTGGAGTGAATATAATTAGATTGTGTTGCAAAGGCCATACTGAGCCCTACCCTGTTTTATTCAAAGTTAAACTAAATATCATGTTGTTGTAATCACTTTTTGTGTTAAGTGTTCTAAAATAGGGTTAGCTACCAGTTTTCTTTTTACTACAGTGCATTACAAAGATAAATGACAATCTAATTGTTTATACAAGACATCAATCTTTAGTTGTATGAATTATTTACAATGACTGTGGTAATAATACAATAAAACTTGTAGTCTTCATAGTCTAAAAACGTGTGTCAATTTGGTTGTACAAAAATTATTTTTGCATTGACAGATATTCTATGGTGTTATGGTTAACATATGGTTGAATTCAGTATTTTTTTTTTTTTTTTTTTTTTCAAAAATGGTTCTAATTCTTTTTCACTTGTAATAAATAAAATGTATGTTATTGTTACCAACGCGTATCCTAGGTATCCTGATTTTATATTGTTTAGTCGCTACATTCTCCCTTATTTTTTCCTAATCAAGTACAGGCGTTTGGAGTTATAGTGCAATACATTTTGAAAGTTTCAGCTTTTATTTATGAAATGCATTTTCAGATAACATTATGAGGTTAATCTGTAGTAAGTGCTCCCTATTATGAAATAAGCGTAGAAACTAGAAAATGTTCAGTTTGTATTTGAGCTAAAGGCATGAGCGGTATGTTTAAATAAAAAAGACATTCACATATTCTCAGTTCAGTAAATTATATCATTTTTAATCTTTACTCACATTTCTGTTGAAGGAATTGCCCGGTAGCAGAGGTAGCGCCATGTTGGCAGAATGCACAATCCAATATATTTGTAACTCGGCGTGTTTGCAGTCAGACTGTGTAGAACTTTCTGTATCAACTTTTCGGTTGCTATGGGGAGTGAGTTGTTTGGTCCCTTGTTGCTCAGATACCGGTACTTCATTGAACGTCACAATAGTACGCTACGTCACCTACAATGCGCTTTAGCATTTTATGTCTAAAATACGTTTATTTTTCAAGGACCATCATACAACCAAATGTGTTTTTTAAATATTATATATGTATTTGAATGCATTATTTTAAAAGGTACTTTTCTTATGGAATGAAAAAACGAATTATCAGTCTTGTAAACACCTGGACTTGTCACCCGATCGTGTAAAATACTATATTCTCGCCAGTTGCTGATAAAAAAGACGGTGCGTTTGGGAATTCACTTTCATTAAGTTAAGGAAAAAAAAATGGTTTGTTTAAATATACAACAACAACAACAACAAGATAAATTGTACAGGTGGACTAATATAAAATTGATGTTAGTAAAAAAAAAAAAAAAAAAAAAAAGAAAAAACAGGACCAAACAATTGCAAATTACAATAAAAATAAAGGCTGCGCCACTAGCACCCTTCTTGCCCACAAAGGTAGCGTAAATAAATACAAAGACATCTTATAACACTGTCAGTAAAGGCAAGACAGCATTTCACAAGCCAATAAAACCCCACAGCAGATATGGCTAATTGGTTAGTTTTACCAAGAGAGATTTGATAGCTTCAGATTTATTATCTTCCTAACTTATAAATATGTAATATTTGACTAAGAATTCACAGGGGTATCAGCAAACCAGCAAATCAGTTTTTACAAACACAAACCTGTCACATGTGTCGTTTCTCTAGAATACTTGGATGTTATATTTGCATTTGTTTTTCATACATTGATGAGCTTGTCCATCACCAACGAACCTGCCAAGAGGGGTTCCCATTTAATACATTCTCTTGTTTAGAGAATATATTTACATGGCAGCGGAGGTCCAAAACAGCTGGAGGATATGCTTGCTAATGAAGGACTTGTTTACAACTCAAAGATTAACAGAACCGTTGTTTCCTTCGATGGGAAGTTCCTTGTACAAACACTATCTGTATTTCAGAGCGAATAACAAACGAACACTTGAACAACCAATGAAATACATTAGTGATATAAGAACAGGAATAATAAACAAAATGCAAAGAAACTCTTGAATTAGTGCTGTTATATTAAATGTAGCCAGTCGAGGACTATGGTGATCCCAGTATTCTGTGAGAAACAATCAAACAATCATTTTTCAATAAAGCTTGAAAAATGAAATCGGGAAAATTCCCTTATTTTTACAATTCTCAGGCTTCCTGAGACACCACACAGCAGGGCAGTGACAGGCCCAGCACAACACAACAACCACACTAGAGCAATTCCTACAGTAAGTATCTGAATTCAGTTAGTAACCCATTATTTTTTTTAAAAAGTTGGACTTATTCTTATATATTTAAACAAACACACAAGAAACTCATGTTGTTATGGGTGATTTATAGTGTTTACATTCATTCAAAAACATGTGGTTTAATAGACAAAATGATAGTAAATGAATGAAATTTGTCTTATTCACTTGTGGGTCCCTGTGAAAAGGAGGACCTTTATTACCTTCATCACCTTTTCCACTTCTCCCCTTTTATTGTGCAGTTACACTTTCCAGAGGTTCCATTTTCAGTCAGAACTCCACTCACGTTAACATATGCTGTGACATATGCTGTGCTGTGCGTGGTCCAGCATAGAAAAAATTATGGAATTAACATTAGCAGACCACACGGAGAGGGTAGCTCTGTACTGTTGCACCTTCAGAAATGTTTCAAAGTTAAGAACATTTGAAATATTTCAATGTAAAAGTTCTATGTTAAAAGGATGCAGTAATATGGGTACTTAATGGTAGGGAAATAGAATTTAAAACCTGGGTTACTACACCTTTTAAACATTAAATCTGACAGATTAGATATAGATATCACAGATTAATAAAGGTCCACCTTCATGTATTAACACATCCTTAACCAATGGCTTTTTTTGTGTTAGTCCAAACTTATTTTAAGTAAAAAAAAAAAAAAAAACTCTTTCCTTTTTGTGATCGCATTAGTCTTTGCGCTGTCATTCAAGATTAAAAACAAGCACTCATCATCTCCAAACAATGTTTGGATGTTAATAAATGGTGCTGAATGGGCAAGACTGGTGATTTAACTATTCTCTACTGATCCAGAGTAGGCCAACAGTGTCCTTTAATCTCTGGCAATGTCATCTGTGCCACAGGCCATGGTTTAGAGCAGGGATGGGGAACCCTGGGCCTGGACGGCCGGTGTCCCTCTTGGCTTTTGTTCCAACTGCGCCCTAAATTATTTAATTGGACCAATTATTACCAATTATTGGCCTAATTAAGTAATTTAGGGCACAGTTGGAACAAAAACCAGGAGGGACATCGATTGGTATATTGGCACCTTGCATCATAGATGGCGATGTCATCTGTAGGTGCCCCCAAAACGACTCAACAGAAGCGCCCTCTGAAACAAGGAGCCAATACAGCAAGGCCTATTACAAAATAGAAAAAAAACACTCACTAATGTTAAAGAAACAAAACAATCAAACAAAAAAAACCCCAAACAGAAGTAAATTAAAGAATATTGAATTCCTTGGTTGTTTATTTCAGGTTTTAAAGCATCAATAAGTGTCTTCTTTCAGTAAAAAATGGTGCTGGAGTACTGTAATGGCTTTGTGAGTTAGCCCCAAGGTGTCAACCCCACGGCCCTCTTCCTCATGGTCTGCTGTTGCTTCCTGTTCAGATTCATTGTTCTAATAAGCATACCCTTTACCAGCATATTGATTAACTGGTCAAAACCATAATTTTATGGTAAAACTGGTTAGGAATGACATGAAAAATATATAAATATGCAATATTTACATTCACCATTATTATTATTTTTAATGAATTAAATCAAACAGAAAATATAAAACACAACTTTAAATTTAAAATATATTTTGAATTGCATACTGGGATTGCACTGACCCCCACATATATTGTACTTCTTTTTTTTAAAAGGCAAAATGACTGAAAACGAAAAAACAAAACAAGAACAACAATAATAACATTTACAAAGAATACATAATATTCTGACACTATTTATACAGTACATCCAATTAGTGTTTCTGGTGTTACAAAACGGAAAAAGACATGCGATGACAAGAGATTATAATGAAACACTTTCTTGGCCAGGCAAAATAAAAGAACACCACCCCGGCAGAGACGAGCAAAGCGGAATCTGTGTGTGTTGTTTCTGCACAATGCACAGGTTCTACAACTCTTTTAAAGAGTACTGATGAGATTCCTGGGCTCTTGCTGGTTTGAGAGGCACAGTAAAGAGGAGGAAAGCATTGTGGAGTGCCCTGGCTGTACTGCTGCCTCTCCTCCTGCTCCAGCATTATTGTTCACAGACTCTCCCTTCCTCCTCATGAACAGAAAAAAAGCTTCACAGTTACTATTATCAAGTATTGTTTTGGCAGCTCCTGTAGGCCTTGAATCTTTATGATGCAAGCCCAAGCAAGAATCCTCCAAGGAACCCGCTGGAGAGCACAATATTCTTCTTCACGAATTCTGTAGACTAAAGAAAAAAAAGAGACAGAACAAGATTTATAATGTACCCCCCTGTGGCAGGGCTGAAGCCCTGTAAATAGTATGGTTATGTATTTTTGCTTCCTTTTAGTTTTTGTAAATAAAGTTTGTATTAGATATGGCAGGGCTAGGATTGGATTCCCATTTCTAAATAAGACAGGTGTGGAAGGTGGTCAGATGTCAATTGATTTATTGATTATCAATTAACCTTGGCCATCTGCTATAAAAATCTTCACGACTGCGTGTATAACCAGGGTGAGCAAAAGAAATCAACAACTGAGGATCTTTATTTAAGGGCTTTTAATCCCATCCCCCAAGTATCTTTGGGAGAAGGTCCCTGGAGCGAGACCTCCCTTATAGTGGGAGCAGCGCTCGGCCACGGTTTTGGAGAGCTTTCGTTTTCTTCTACTGCGTTTTTGTATTACTTTGTTTGTTTACAAGTGTGTGCATGTCCTTCTGCACTAGGACTACCATTGCTGGTACTCTAGTGGCAGCCACCCGCAACTGCAACAGAATTTCTTAGAAATATTGTAAATAAAATCTGTGCGCCTGAGTGGCGTGTCAACGTCAACCTTCGTGTCTCTCGATCTCTCCTGTCTGTCAGGGGTAACCCACATCCCCTATTAAAAACCTCCTACACCCCCAGTGCTGCTCCACGTATAGAGATATACACCTAAAAACAGCAGCCTGTCTCTGGCAGTGCGATATCTTGGTAATTTGCATCAAACATGATGTCATCATTTAAAACCAAGAAGCTGAAGCAGGAAACCCAGAGATTGAGTTACTGATTGACGATCCACAACATCATAATTCCTACCTCTTCAATTACATTGCTGATTTCGGGTGCTGCTTTGTTGGCCTTCTTCTTTAGATGCTTTTTGGCCTTATTGACGTCTTTTTCCACTTTCTTCCAGTCAACCTGCACGTACCCACTGTGATTTGCAAACTGGAAGTAATGCACACAGTCAAATTTAGCTTTCCGGTGTGAATGCTTTTGTGAAGAATTATTTTGGGAAACAAATCTGTGGAATTTGTTTCTTATTCAATACTTGAGGTCTAATGAGTGAATGGCAAATTGAATTTAATGTTTTAATGATACAATCACTAGGTTTTTTTAATGAAACACACATGTACAATACTGCATTTCAGCACTGTGTTGGATTATTATTAGTATACTATGACACTGAGAAAGACCTTGAATCGAAACATTTGTCTCAGAATTTTACTACTGTAAGTTTCCTTTAGCATTGCTACTGTAACCAAAAAAAACCCTAAATGAAACACTGTCTGATTAAAACTGTCACCATATTGTGCTGGATAGTATCTTTGAAAATGTTGTTTTGAGTAAAGTTTTCTTTTCTTGTCATAAATCACCTTGGATACTGCAGAGTGGCTATAATAAAAGTCAGTTATAGCTTTCTAAATGCTTGCTTCCACACAATCATACCTGAAGTAAAATAAATCCACCACCGACAGCTGTGGCTGCAATCTTCCCAACCCTTTGGAACAGATATCCTGCACACCTTGTAAAGAACAGAATTATATCAGCAACTATCCTTCAACATATTCAAAAATCACCATCATGAAAATGCAATTCCCCCCCACCAGTCTCCACAAACTGTAAAAGAGAATCTCAAAACAGATGCCCATGTGCATTATGCATATTAAATTCAGGCAAGCGTTTTTCTATGACACTATAAAAGTGCACAATTCCGGAGCACTCCTGCTGTCCTCCTGTTCCATCTGTGCCCTTAATTACTTAATCCAATTTACCTTGCTTCTCGGTTTCAATCAATTCATTATTGAATGATACCTATCAAAAACAGAGGACTGGATTTGTGCACCCCTGCTGTAGAGCATTCCATAGTTCTGATCCAGAATCCATTTAATCCATTTAAAATGACCTAGATTTCTCTACCCTCAATACCTTCAAAAGTTTCATATTGCCCTCATGATAAAGTAAACATACTGATTAAGGGCAATACAAGAACTACTACAAACAGTACCGTACATTCCGACCAAAAGTTGTTCAGTACCTAGCAAACCTGGCCTTTCACTTGAAACTCACATGCTTTGCACAGATCTGAATGGCTCCACTGCAGACCTGCCACAGGGGTCACTGGTGCGCAGTGAACTGTGGATTGCCCTGCCAAACCTAAGCCTTCCCTACCCGGCGGCGCCATTAATTGCGCCCCCGAGGAACCCTCCGGTCACGGTCGGCAATGACATAGCTTGGATTCGTACCTGCGATCTCCAGGCAATAGGGCGCATCCTACACTCCACGTGGAGCGCCTTTACCAGATGCACCACTCGGAAGCCCCATGAAACTCACATGCTTAAAGTTAGCAAGTGCACAACTATTTCACACAGTACTTGTCTGGTAGTTTAATACATACCAGCCTGTTACTCCACCCATCATTATCTGAGTAGTGACTGAATATTTCTCTGCAATCGGCCCGGAATTTTGTCCAAAGACCCGGCTCCACCATTGATGCCGTCTTGCATAATCTGTCAAATCCACCACTTCATAGCAGTCTTCATCGCTGTCTTGATCTTTGGGGGGATGAAAATAAAATGATACAGATACAAAAATCTAATAGTTTCCAGTAAAAATTATATATCTAAAAAAAACCCACAATTAAAAATGAATGAACTAATCATAAGAAAGCAGGCCTGTTCCCGGCCTGTCATTCAATGGAAAACAGCTGTCATTCCACTTTTATTTTGTACATTAGTTTATTTGTAAGAAACGGTATTAGGGGTTTTAAGATTTATGTTAGGGCTTTCGTTCCTTATTCATATTTTGTTTCGTTATTTAATGGACATTCTTTTCTCCATTATTTTCAATGGGCATTCCTTTCTCTATTGTAGACAATGGACATTCGTTGTTGTCTGTCCCCCTAGTTATAAATCACCAAGCTTCCCCGTGTTGGACGTTTAGCGTGGGTAAATCGTTGATATGGTTCGTATACTAGAGGTAACATACATGACAGATACTATTTAATTCATACTTAGAAAACCATACACGTTGCATTCATGCTTGGAGCCTGCAAGTTTTTTTTTGCACTGTAGGTTAATAGTTCCATTTGGCAAACCAATTTTGCAAGATAACGTGCACTGTTTATGCACATCCAAATTAATGATAGTATTTTATTTTTTCCACTTCTCAAAAAAGACTGCGGGCTCCTAGAATTGTACTCACAAACATCACAAATAAACGCTGCAAATAATATGACATAACACCACGGTTTTCTAAAGTTAAAAGAAAACGAATACAAATGTCGCACCTCGTCCTGGCAATTCTGCACAGAACATCCCCTACGTACTGTTTCTGTGTGGTTCTGAATGTAAACATAATTTCTGTCACAATTTCAGTGCTGACATTAACACAAGATGGTAAGAAAATACATTTCCCTTCTTTAGTCTTTTAGATTAAAATCGTTACATTTAATTACGAATATACAACAACAGTATGAAATGTACCGATGCCCAAGTAGTCATAGACTGGCCTGCTATAGTCGCATTCAAGAGTGCCGTGTTTAGCTGTATCGATGTGACATTCGTTTTTTAGTTGCTCGTTATTTTTTTTGTTTTAGCTGCATACCGACAGTGGCTTTGCTGGGTGGATTTTCTCTAGTTTAAAAAATAAAAATAAAAGGAAAAACAAACATTACACCAACCTTCTCTGCGCTCCGCCATTTTGCAGTATACGACTAGATGTTGTGTTATGTAAGGTCCTTCTCGGCTCCACCTATATATACAGTGCTGTCACATCAGTCTTAAGGAAACGCGAGATAATTTGCTTCAGGCAGCGTTAGTGGCTGCCTGTTGAAGCCTACAGGCAATGTCACGCTGACATGTTTAAATGAATACACTTCAATATATCTGTTGACAGCTAGCATCAGGGGTAGTGCTACGGGGTTGGCAGGGAGCGCTTACCTCTCACTTCGGGCAGGAATATTGAACTGTTTTGCTCCTATTAATATTCACGTGTAGAATATTTTACTGTTTTGCTCCTATTAATATATGGAGACAGATATACATGTGTATACAACCCATGCACACGAGCAATGAATAAAATGGCCGTAAGAAACCCTTGCGAGATAAATAATGAACATGTTTTAATATAGCGTGCCTGGTCTAGAATAATGAGCAAGAATGAAGGGAACCTGTATCAACGCTGTGCTAAGGTGTCAGCGTTTTACAATTACTGTAGATGTAATAATTGGAACAGTTCTTATTTTTAGACCAATATAACAGAAGTCTAGATAAAATAAGCTGAACATTTATTTAAAAGATAAGACTCAATCGCAACCAACAAATAGAGGGTACCTTACACATATTTTTGTTTTGCAAACGGATGCACTTCTCTTCCAATATGTCTGTCTACCCCCCTTTCTTGAAGGTCGCTTGCCTGTGTTCAGCCTTACTCTTGCCATGCTGCTGCATTAAGCGATGGGGGTTATGAATTCGTTTTTCAAAGATGTTGGATTATATACCTCAACAAAATGCAAAATATAAACTAAAAAGGGGGTTGTTTTTTCCACATGGTATTTTTTATACTCATGATTCGCTGATAACTCTTTTCAACAGCATGATGTATTAAGGGAAATGGCATTTGTAACTGATCGATTGGCACAATCTTGGGGTCATGAAAGGTGATGGACAATTACTCAAGCTAAATAAAGATTCTCTTCACAGCTCTATGAATGCACAGCAATCCAAAGCCATTCAGTGTTGGGCCTGTCTAAAAGTGCCATTATAGTTGGGTGGTCTTGTTTCAGGTTATTTAACAACAATTAAATATGGGGATTTACCAAAGTAGTCTTTAAGATAGATTTGACTGGAGCCTAGCATGTGTGAAAATGTTGGGATGTTTTTGTGGTGTGGACTCGTGTTACTTCATTCGTGACCTGAGGGGGAGAGGCATGAGAGGCTTGTGAATGAATCTGCTGCACCACCTAGTGCACTGGCTGACTGTAGACAGGTTACCACTCTACATGGTGCAGTAGACACACAAAATAACTTTATATTTCTCATTTGGATTGCAACAGCAATAGCATTTGGTAATAAAAGCTCAAACAGCCTGCAACTCCTCAATGCATTACTGGTTGGGATTGGTGTTAGGTGGAAAGGTGAAAAAGAAAGGAAACAAAAAGCCACTGTCTGCACCTTCCATCTAGAACGAAGATGGTGGTATGAAGAGTATATACTGTAGTTCTTAAATTACATTTGTATTGTCTGTTTGTTTGAAGTGAGAGAAGCTAATATGTTTTTGTTTTTCTTAGTGTGTTAACCATGGTGCTGTGCTGGTCTTTTTAGCAAATTGGCCACTGCCTGAAATGACAAACCAAAACTGTAGATGCTAGCGGTAATGTAACAATATGTGTGTGGGTAGGTGCTAATTGGAATATTTATTTTACTTAAGGATACATTTGTGTCACAGTTGATTACACACCTCCAAACTTTTTGAGTGGCAAGTGTAGGAAATCAAAATGCCTTACTGTACATAGGCAAAGATACTCTAGGTCATTCTGTGCCAATGGTTTTAAAGGCATAATATTTGCAGCACTGAGGCTATTAAGCAAACCATCCAACTGGTGTTATTGCTTCTGCTGTTGTTAAAGGACAGCACATGCATTCATTTGCCCTTAGAAACAAACCAGCTGTCCTGTATGATGGAAGGCTGGCGTACTTCTGACCTGATTGTCCTCCACAATTCCGGCCAAGCGCCACCTGGCAGAGAGACAGGGAACTGGGGCTTGAGTGACACAATATAGAGACCACAGGAGGTTGTTTGTTGATCTGTTGCAGTTGTGAGATGACATTTAAGTTATGAAGTGTATAAATGACGTGTCAATTTACTAATGAGAACTCCTTGCCTGGCAATCTGTATTGTTTTATAATCTTTTATTATACAAAAAGAGTAATGTGCCAGCATATGCATCGATATATATATATATATATATATATATATATATATATATATATATATATATATATATATATATATATATATATATTATTTTTGTTTATTGACTTTTCTTCAATAGAAATGAAAAGGAATGTCTTTAGAACACTATTGTCCTAGGATAAAACATGCGCTTGCAAGCCTTTTTTTCAGATCGTCTTGCGCTTCCTTGGTCATTTCAACTGCAGGGTGAAATTATTCCCACTCCTTCCACGCCGTCATTCCAACATATGTCATCTTCTGTCAATTGAGAAGCACAGTTTGAGGAGGAATGCACTTACGAGGGAATGGATTTCACAACACCATCAGAGGATTCAGGTACCTTTTACTTGTCTGTTCCAAACTGTCCCAGTGAACCTGGAACTGTATGATCACCCTACAGAAAATGAACATCGAATTGATTTTTCACGTAGGCTACTTTAATATAGGGAGCTCACCGAACACCAATACTTATTGTGCACAAGTTGATAAGTCACATCTTTTCTGAATCCAAGAAAGATGTACTTAAGTTTCTATCACAGCGAACAACAGATTGTTGCTTTGGTTGAACATGTACCATAAATACTGCTTGGAGGGGTTTGATCTCTACAAATACAATTCTTTGCCTTCTTCAAGACTTTGATAGCTCAAGGCGTATCTCTTATAACACCAATTTTACAAATCTGGACTAATTTTGTAAACATATATTTAGGTCATACATATAACCATATTTCATAGTGTAGTGTAATAATAAATAGTGTGTGGCACTGCTTTTGCTCACTATACACAATGCTTTGTTAAGAAAGCTGCACTGAAAACCTAAAGCCACCCAAAAGCAAAAGCCATTGAGTTTTGACGTTAGTGTGTCCAGATCAATAAAAAAACTTTCCTCAAATGAATGAATATTTTATGTCCATCATCATCATAGTGCGTGTGTCTTATTTAATACATTGTTTATTCATGCGTGAGTTCAGCCTGATGGACACAAACTGAATAAATTACAGTGACCTTTTAAAGTTCAGGATGGTTGACTAATTGTGTGTATTTATTCTGTGTTGGATTCACAGAGGGTTAAAATCGGGAGCAAACCTTCACTGGGCAGCTATATGGTTTCAAAGAGCTCAGGGTATCAAAACCTAATCTTCAGAGACTGTTCTTCGCTAATGAAGGTCAGACCTGAGATTTACAGGGGTAGCAGAATTGATGAGTGAGATGTAATAAATAAAAGGGAGACCTCGTAAACTCTTGAAATTAGCTCAGGCACTTGACCATAATTGCTGGGTCACTTTAGGGGGGATACTAAAATTTGAATCCTGGCTCCTTTGACACTGCCATCCACAAATGCTAAATAATTACTTATTCACATAATATTACATGTACACTTTCCACCAAATATTGGGACTAATGAACAACAGCAGGGTGGGGGGATTTGTTGCACATTTCACCCCCACTTAAACCCCTTGCTTACTAAACACGTATGGCAGTAGCATATATCTCCCGCCATGGCTGTCAATTCAAAATTAGAGTCGTCAGTATGGTGTACAGCCGCCTCCACTATATCCCCATAATCAGCTTCTCTTTAAATATATATCTTTAAAATATTGACCTAATAGCTGCAGTATTTCTAACTTGTCTTGTGTTTTTCATGCATTTGATCCACGTTTATTGTGCCTGAAAAACACAAGCCAAGTTAGTAGAAATAATTGGGGCAACCTTGGCCCCCATCAGTTTTACAATTGTGTCTATTTGCTTTGTGCTGGGCAAGGTTGCCCCAATGGTTTCTTGAAACTTGGCTTGTGTTTTTGATATCTCCACTTTAAATGGCTTGGCACATTTGATAACTTGGTGTTTTTTCACATTTCCAGAGTGTTTTTGTTTCAGATATCACTTCTTTTTTTACTTTATAACACACACACACACACATTACAGGAATAGCAAAATTGTTCAACCTATATTGAGGCAATGTATTGCCGTTTGGATAGGGTAAATGTAAATAGTAGCCTAGCCTGGTGAAAGGTTTAAGATGTGAATCTGTGTAGCATAGCGGTTATGTAGTTGGAGTGAAAGAATGACTAGTTAGGGCTCAACTCCTGCCTTTTATTTATTTTTATATATATATATATATATATATATATATATATATATATATACAGTACTGTGCAAAAGTTTTAGGCAGGTGTGAAAAAATGCTGTAAAGTAAGAATGCTTTCAAAAATAGACATGTTAATAGATTATATTGATCAATGAACTAAATGCAAAGTGAGTGAACAGAAGAAAAATCTAAATCAAATCCATGTTTGGTGTGACCACCCTTTGCCTTCAAAACAGCATCAAGCATCAATTCTTCTAGGTACACTTGCACACAGTCTTTGAAGGAACTCGGCAGGTAGGTTGGCTCAAACATCTTGGAGAACTAACCACAGTTCTTCGGTGGATTTAGGCGGCCTCAGTTGCTTCTCTCTCTTCATGTAATCCCAGACAGACTCGATGATGTTGAGATCAGGGCTCTGTGGGGGTCATACCATCACTTCCAGGACTCCTTGTTCTTCTTTACGCTGAAGATAGTTCTTAATGACTTTCGCTGTATGTTTGGGGTCGTTGTCATGCTGCAGAATAAATTTGGGGCCAATCAGATGTCTCCCTGATGGTATTGCATGATGGATAAGTATCTGCCTGTACTTCTCAGCATTGAGGAGACCATTAATTCTGACCAAATCCCCAACTCCATTTGCAGAAATGCAGCCCCAAACTTGCAAGGAACCTCCACCATGCTTCACTGTTGCCTGCAGACACTCATTCGTGTACGCTCTCCAGCCCTTCGGCAAACAAACTGCCTTCTGCTACAGCCAAATATTTCAAATTTTGACTCATCAGTCCAGAGCACCTGCTGCCATTTTTCTGCACCCCAGTTCCTGTGCATAGTTTTCGTGCATAGTTGAGTCGCTTGGCCTTGTTTCCACGTCGGAGGTATGGCTTTTTGGCCGCAAGTCTTCCATGAAGGCCACTTCTGACCAGACTTCTCCGGACAGTAGATGGGTGTACCAGGGTCCCACTGCTTTCTGCCAGTTCTGAGCTGATGGCACTGCTGGACATCTTCCGATATGGCGGGAAGTAAGCATGATGTGTCTTTCATCTGCTGCAGTAAGTTTCCTTGGCCGACCACTGCGCCTACGGTCCTCAACGCTGCCCGCTTTCTTTGTGCTTCTTCAAAAGAGCTTGACAGCACATCTGGAAACCCCTGTCTGCCTTGAAATTTCTGCCTGGGAGAGACCTTGCTGATGCAGTATAACTACCTTGTGTCTTGTTGTTGTGCTCAGTCTTGCCATGGTGTATGACTTTTGACAGTAAACTGTCTTCAGCAACCTCACCTTGTTAGCTGAGTTTGGCTGTTCCTCACCCAGTTTTATTCCTCCTCCACAGCTGTTTCTGTTTCAGTTAATGATTGTGTTTCAACCTACATATTGAATTGATGATCATTAGCACCTGTTTGGTATAATTGTTTAATCATACACCTGACTATATGCCTACAAAATCCCTGACTTTGTGCAAGTGTACCTAGAAGAATTGATGCTGTTTTGAAGGCAAAGGGTTGTCACACCAAATATGGATTTGATTTAGATTTTTCTTCTGTTCACTCACTTTGCATTTAGTTAATTGATCAATATAATCTATTAACATGTCTATTTTTGAAAGCATTCTTACTTTACAGCATTTTTCACACCTGCCTAAAACTTTTGCATAGTACTGTATATATATATATATATATATATATATATATATATATATATATATATATATATATATATATATATACACACATAATAGCTGAAATAGCAGAAAAACAACTTAGGTCACATGTTGAGAAATTACCAAGCTATGTTAAGGATACAACACAACTTTTAAAAAGACTTGAATCACTAAAACACAACCTTCCAGAAAATACAATTTTATTTTGCATGGATGTAAAATCCTTGTACCCAAGTGTCCCTCGTAAAGAAACTTTAGAAGTTTGTCAAAAAGCACTAGACAATAGACTAGATAAATCAATACCAACAGCAGAGGTGCTGAACATGATCAACGTAGTTTTAGAAAAGTTTTATTTTATATTTGTTAATAAGAATTACAAACAAAACGATGGTACAGCAATAGGATCTAAATTAAGAATGCATTTTGCCAGTACATACATGGGGAAATGGGAAGAACAATTACTTAGAAAATCGGAAAGAGAACCTTTAGAATACATTCGGTTTGTAGATGATATTTTTGGGGTTTGGACACATGGAGAAGAGTCTCTTTTCCAGTTTCATAAAATGGCAAATGAAATACACAGCAATATTAAGATGGACCTTCGATGGACAAGGAAAGAAATTTAATTTTTAGATACCATAGTAACCATAGAAAGGTTTTTAAAAAACGTACACAAAAAGTTTAAAAGATTAAAAAATCTTATTTTCATCTTAGTTTCAGGCAAAAGCCCTTCTTCAGCTGTTTAAGAAGAAAAGTAAACACAGTGCAGTAAACTTGTTGTTATTCAAGAATTGTAATTATACAAAAATTATGTGGATGGTGTCATGATTATTAGAATAGAATGTTCATTCCCAGAGGTTCCAAAGTTCCCAGTTTGAAGATAAACTCTCGCGCACACACACACACACACACACTGATGCACAATCAATAGCTCATTGGGCACATACATAATGTTATTTACATTTTAAATAGTGAGTACATAGGTTTGTTGATTGTTTGAGTAGTATTGTTCCTTGGGATAACAAAATACTGAGCTCAAGTCATGTGATTTCATAAAAATGCCAGGTTCTCAGTGTTTGCTGTTGAGTTAAAATTGCCAAAATGAGTTGATTAAGAATCTGTATAAATAGCCATTAGAAAATATATGATTTTAATTAACGCAAGAACAGCAAAAGATACGACCATGTCCTGCTTGAGTAATGAAGATCACCTGGTTGCTATTGGCATTATTGAAGGCGGTCTGTCTGTGAGAGAAGTTGTCCGGAGAATGAGATGTTTTGCTTCAACAATCACCAGGCTAGTTCAGAGAAACCAGGAATATACAATTACCCATTTATACAGTTGGGTTTTTACTGGAGCAATCTAGGTAAAGTACTTTGCTCAAGGGTACAGCAGCAGTGTCCCCCACCTGGGATTGAACCCACGACCCTCCGGTCAAGATTCCAGAACCCTAACCACTACTCCACACTGCTGCCCTAGAAATTAGAAAGTATAGATACTGTGGACCTGACGGTAGTCACCGTCAGGTCCACAGTAATACCAATACAGGTACTGGCAGGCGCACTCACAGGTGCTCAAAAATAATAATGAAAACCAAAGGCGAAACGAAAAAGGGAAAATAAAACACAGTAATAAAACTACAAAACAAAAAGTGCTGCTTACGCAGTGTCCCCACAGTGACCCCACTGCCGCTCAGCCAGTCAGACAGGCTCAGTGGAGCGGTCAGGGCAAGGAGCTAATGTTTACAGGGAAACTTAAAACGTGCATAACTTTTGCTAAATCTGATTTTATTCTGAATTCCCGTTATTTTTACCATAAGAAATTACATTTCTTTAGACACCAAATATTTCGGGTTGCGACTTTGGTTAGACATTTTAATTCTCTTCTGGATTTATTACCTGGGTTATTACATGCTTGTTAGGCAATTTTAGAATAAAAACGCTTGCATCTTGTACTTGTAATGAGTATTAATTCAATATGATGTGAAATTTGTCTTAAATCTCGTTTTCTTTAAGCTAATTTAAAGTGATCATTTTTCTCTTTCTTTCAGGCTGTGTTAAACCACCTTTCTCTCACTAGACTGGGTAATTCAAATCGCAGAGAAGGGTTTGATTAGCCTTTTGTTTCCTGAGTGCCTGACACATTCAAGGCGTTAGATCGATTGTTATCGCTCGGCAAAGCACGACAAATTAAAGTTAATATAATTAAGCTTTCTGTTAAAATATACAATATCCACAACATTTACAATATATTTCTAATGACAAAGACTGTATGATCTACACTTACATCAAAAACACTGTGCAAAAGGAACCACTAAGTTTTTTGCCTCTATTTTTTAAATCAGATTTTATTACTAAGAACTGTGATTTAACTTGGCATTGGTGCCAAAACTGTTAATGTTTCAAAAATAGAAATGAAAAACTAGAGATTCCTAACTGAGGTCTTTGAAACCAGCCACAACATTTTTTTTTTATTTAAAGAAAACAGTAGACTTTGCACAGGAAAAAAATGTAGTTAATGTATCATGTGACAAGTTTAATTATGTAATGCACAGCTGCAAAAACTGCCAGGGCGATTGATTTTCTGTCCCTTGGGACACCCATGTAAACAAGATCTTGATGAGTTCTTCACTGTAACAAACATTTTCAATTAAAGATGATCCTGGATGGCTAATTTTAGTCCTATTATCAGAGCTTCTCCCGGTTCACAGGAAAGTAAACAAATAACATCTGCTGATTAGCACTCATAATAAAGGTTATACTGTAATTTTTATGACAAAGGTTATGATTCAAGAGACAATTTATAAATGATAAACAAAGCCTCTTATCAGGTTGAAAAAAATAACAGAGCTACATTACCTTATTTACAGATTTTGTATTAGAAATCCACATCGTGATAAGCCTGCATTTGATGGATTTTAAATAAAAACAGAAAAGTTAAAACAAAACCCATACTGTACATATCTATACTTTCTACTGAGCTTCATGTTCTAAGGATACTAAAACACATTACTAAGCCCCTTTCACACTGGCATGCCTACCCGTGTCAGGAACTGGCAGGTTGGGTACGTGATTTCACACTGCTTTTGATAAAGCAGGGTTAACCTAGTGAGAGACGCAAGTAAACAATGGCGTACCAATGCCCCAGAAGCAGCTTGTTACGGACGCTTCCATCCAAGCTTCTCTGGATTGAACCGCCGGCCCAAATGTTGATTAGGGCAAACGTTTCTTAATCCCTGCTGCAATCTGGCTCATGCTGTGTCTCAAGCAACAAAAATATGGCTAAACAGAATAAACAAAAACGTTCCTTGCGGAAGTGAAACCTTCACCCAGGCGTGGCTGTTTGTTATTTCGTCCGCCGTCAAGCACTTTGTCTCATTCAACCCGGGTCAAAGCATGTTGACCCACATCCTGAGGTGGGTCGCTGGGACCCGGGTTAACCCAGGTATGTGGTTTCACCCTACACGGGATTATGACCCAGCTAGCCAGAACCCGGGCAGGAGTGCCAGTGTGAAAGGGGCTTTAGTTAGTCCAGCAATTTCTGTACACTAAAGACTTGTGGTATGGTACTAACTGGAACAAATATGAAAAATCCCAAAATGTATTGCCAACTTTTATGAAACTGAATTATTCATTAACAAAAATTATATAAAATGATTTGAAATCTTCTGAAAAAAAACAAAAGTCAAAACCCCCTTGCAACTAAACCAGTTTCATCCTTATTCAACTTATTCAGCTTAACATAAGCCTATTTTATATTTAAAAAAAGAATAATAATAAACAATTCGAGTATGACTTTCCAGTCTCTCTACTTTCAGCCACTTCCACAGATTTTTTAAAATTTGCTGCTGTACCTGGCCACCTCTCAGGGAGGCAGCATTAAATCTGCTTACAGTGTATTCCATGCAGTTGAGCACTGCAGAATTACTGTGGAATCCTTTCGGCCATCTTCCACAGTTTCAATAAAATCTTTTATACACTCTATGAAATAAAGTTTTTGCTCCATTGTATAATTTTGCACACAACTATTGGTCACGATTGCCTTTGTATGGATGTACTGAGACATTAAGCTTTTATAGGCTATACCTGAAATATGTAATTAGCATTTCTGATTCGATTTCCACCATTTATAGTAAAAAATACACCTTTGGTCCTATAAACGAATGCCTTTGTTTTGTGTGTGAATAAAATAATGAGGACTAATAAAAGTTTTGTTTATCCTCTAATGCAGCTTCATTAATTTTGGTGGCATTTTAAGAAAATTAGATTATGCATGTGAATTTGGTTAAAGAAAATGGGAAAATATTCTTATGCAATTCAGCCTTAGTATTTACTTCTGTATATAATTTTTCAAAAAATGAAAAAAAAGTAAGATGTTAGATGTTCTTAACGAAAAATAACTCTTAAAATATAATTAGCTGCAACCAATCACTCAGATTTTCAGGTTTAGATAAACCAAAGCGCTGCTTCTCTGTGGACAAAAAAGGACCCTTTAGCACCCTGATGGAGTGTAGGGGGTGTTTAAACCACTTCAAGCTTTCCAAAACCTGCTCATACCTGGGACTGCAGAATACATGGTAATGTGTGTTGTGTGCTGGAGCGAAATGTGCTGCAGCCACTCCGCCTCCAGGGGTGTCTGTCAGATCCTGCATGTTTGCGAAGTGCTTAAAACAAACTCAGGCGAAAAGCAAAATAGAAGTGTAAGTTCTTTCATTTTCATAAAGACAAGACAACACGGAACATGAAGTACAGTATATATTAGCTGCGTGCTGGCAATGCCGTTTCAATGCTTGAACAAGTTTACAAAAACATAAGAAACCATCTTATGGTCAATGTTGATCTATTTCCAATTAAGTATTTTCCCTTGATTGTCAAGACTGTCAATCTATTTTGCTTTGCTTTTACTATTCCACAACATGACTAATAAACATGGGAGTGCACATGGAGGACCGTACAACTTGTTTTCTATAGTTCACAGATTTGCAAACTAACTGCAATTTAAGTTACGGAGACTGGCATGCCCAAAGCTGGACAATATAGGTTGTCTTTCAATCAAAACTACCTCCAATGTATAAAACATGGCAAAGGCTTTCCCTTGCTTATGTGAAATATCTGTCCAAGTGTGGAATTAATTACGGTAAATCGAAAAACGTTATTAAATAAATCACATTACAGTAATCCCTGTCTATTGCGCATACACATTTAAACCCAAGACGTAGTGTAAATCTAATGACGCCGTCAGCGCACACCGGTAATAAAACCAACGCCAACCACTCCAATATATGACCCGTAACATTTTAACCAAACTAACGTCTACATCTTTCCAAAAGTTTGATTAATCTTTCCAGAGCAGTGGTACCGAAAACGGGAGTCTGTGCTCGAGTAAAACTCGCACATCTTAAACCCTGTATTTCTGTTAGTTCTCAGTATTGTACCCAGAAAATACTCACGATTTTATAACGCCACAACCTAACCCAGACATTTTCTCTGCCAGCTTCCCCACTATTACTAATTAAAAATGACACCAGGTCTAGCCAATTGTAGATCTTTGAGTGGATTTACGTCATACAAAACTTATTTTTGGCAAATAGAAGTGTGGAGGGGGTTGGACAAGTTGCCTGTTTTTTTATACCCATAACAAGTTTGGTTGAAGTCAGGGCGCTACAGAGAAAGGAACCCCGATACAACCACAGAAAAACGGAGTCACGTGCGGGGTAGACAGCGGTTTCTATTGGCTACGAAGGGGGGAGAGGGCGTTCTGACGGCGGCGTGGGTTCGCCTGTGTGACACAATTACAACAACTTTGAGCTGGTGGTTGGGGGGAAGTTTGTGATATTACCAAATAACACCCCGTTTTAAAACCCCGTTTTCGCATCACTCCATGTAATCCACGCTCTCGGTTGCATACAGTATTTTATATAAACAATGTAAAAAGGAGACCACTTGGCGGGTTTGTTTTTCCTTTTTAAGGATTTATTATTATTATTTTTTTTTTTATCTTTCAATCCTGGAAAAAAAAAGTTTTCCCGTTTCATTTTTTTTTGTTCGCTCTTTAATTTTGGCGGAGGTTCTCGTTTGGTTCCCCGTTGCGTTTCCATGAAATCGTGCGGAGTGTCGCTAGCCGCTGCTGCCTGCGCTGCTGCTCTCAGTCTCGGCTCTGCTGGTGATGAGGAAAAGAAAATGGCGGCGGGAAAAGCGAGTGAAACCGAAGAGGACTTTCCTAGGCTGACAGCGCAGGAGAGAAACAGCCTGGCCGAAATAGACAGGTCGGAAACCGCGCATTGTAAAAAAAAATCGTCTTTTCTTTTAATTGCACACGCGTTTCCTTGTTTCTAAGTGTTTAAATCGGCTCTATTTTTGCAATCAAGTAACACGGAGCCGCCTGTGTTGTCTTCTCTCTTTGCAGCCGAGTGTTTGGATTTTTGAGGCTTCATGAAGATGGCGCCAGAACGAAGGCCTTACTGTTAAAGGTATGTTTACAATGAAACTTCGCGCATTTTTTTACTGGGTGGTGTACATAATCCATCGGATTAGATCTTGTGCTGCAAGGTGTTTTTTTTTGTTTGTTTTGGTTTTGGTTTTTTAACTCCCTTAATACTTGCTGTGTGTGAATCGTCAGAAATCGTGAGGCACTGACTCCTACTTAGGCATTTAATTTTGGGGGGCATACAGCTGTAGTGTTACTAGTACAGTACTACTGATCTTTTTAGTTTTGTGTGTGCCAAAGTCAACCCAAAACATAAGTTATGGTAAGTCAGGAATTGCACACTTCTGAATCAATTTTCCAGTGTAATCGACACCACTTAGTGCTTTCTCTGCATTTTTTGTAATACAAATGGGTCAGCATTTGCATTCACATTTGTATACAATGCCCATGTACTATCGATATTTATGCAGTGTGTTTTAAGTTGCTGTCATGGATTATATAGCAATATAAATGCCTGGTGCGATTGGTCTTGTATTCTGGCTGTCGTGTGTGCATATTGCAGTTGGCGATATTTCGTTTCGAATTTTTAAAACAGTTTGTGCTGTTATTTATTTACTTGTCTGTCATGCATCATGCTGGTTTGGCCATTACGATGTTGCCATTTCTGGGTTGCAAAAACTAAACTTAACCGTGTCTATGCACTTGTCAAATAAATTATGCTGTCTTGTTTTGAATGAGGCATTTGTGATGAAGTTTTTGCTTGTGATTTTTAAACATAGTTAGTAATGGCTGCTCGAATCGGCCCAAGATGGCGGGACAGGGAGGAGAAAAGTGAGAGAAATAAAGGTTGAATAACTTAATTTAATAATTACAGTGTGGTCAGAAAACAATCGTAGATATTTACAATTGGTGAGCAATTTATATTATTTGTTTTAAGTGACCAAAGATAGTGGTCTATATTGCTGTGTTTGTGTATATGTACCCTTTGAGCTTGCACCCGGCATCAACATCAACCTGTAGCACATTGGGAACCGAACAAAGGCTACTATGGGTCATTTTTATATTCACTGCAATTATATCGTATGCGTTGTTCATGAAATCCTATCAAATATCGTTTTGGTTAGGGGGAGGGAGGAGCACCTTTTTAACATTTAATTCTAGGATGAAATCTGTAGGATGACGGGAGGTAAAGAGACACGGTACAATGCTATTCTGACTGAACTAGCAATGGTCTACTGAGCACTTTTAATTTTAATTGTTTTATATAATTTTGCACATGCAAAGAAAACTCGTATGCATCCAGAAGTTGTTTATTTATTTTTTTTAAATTATATATGTTGCAAGATGGTTTGGTTGAATTTGCTGTAAAAACTGCTTGTAAATTCAAATGTATTTACTAATTTTTACGCATTTTAACCAACGCACAAATGGGCTGTGGTGAATTACGGATATTGAACATCTATGTCTTATGTTACAGTCGCTAATAAACAGGTGGAATAGGTCTATGAACAAAGTCACAAGTGCAGGGTGCAGCATATTCATATTGCTTATCCTGTAGATCATGTAAACACTGGAACTCAACCGTTAGTTTGTGCACAGAAGACTTGATGCAGGGCCTTGCTGAACGAGAGGGGTTTAATGTAGGGTGTGTGATTTGTCTCATGGTTCCATTCATTTTAATTAAGGTATGTTGTTCAAAGCGGGTTAATTATAATGTCTTGGGTGTTATTGATACCAGTGATTTTTTTTAAGTCTTGAAAATTATAAGGTTGGCCATTTTTCTATGATACATATTTGTCTGTGCACTGTACTGAATATATTGCCAGTCAGTAAGTGTGTCGAACACCATGTGTTGACGTTATATGAAGAGATCAGTGTGATTCAGTGCTGATTTAAACGAATGTATAGCTGTACTCTTCATACCTTACACATTTAAGTAACCTCTAAAACGCTTTGTTTGTTGAATACTTTAGTGGTCATTTTGTGATGTAGTTTGTAAACCATGCAACCTTTTCTCCCTCATTAAATTAACCTGCATATGGAGCAGCTGTCAACAAAATATAATTAAATAGTGAATGTAGGATGGCGGTCTACTTTTTCTGTGACTGATTCATGGTATTGCATAGTTGTGTGGATGGCCTGTGTTTGTACTATTGCTAACATACTTAATATTGTAGCAGTTTGAACAGCTAATTTATTTTTCCATTGATGTCTTTACATATCTATTTTACAATAGAATAAAATAGTAATGTGCAAAACTTCCTGTTATTACCGCACTATGTTCTCCGGTGGGTTTAAATACTATGCTTGTATGGTATTTGAAACAGACAACTTTTAGTAATATGTTGCACGTGTCAAGTGATGAATGTTGATATTTAAAATGAGGATTTATAGCGAGTAACAGTGTTACTGTTTGGCATGCTGGTTGCTGAAGGTTTGCTAGTATTGATGATGATATAAAGTCCTGTAGCTTCTGGCTCTTGATTCATTATAGAGCTGCTGAAGTGCCATTTTGTTGCAGTATAATTCATAAGATCTGACACTTGATTTAAAAACACTTTATTAGTACAACTTTATTAGTAGGTCGTATTGGAGATGGCAAATGTTCCTTATTCTGGGCCAGGGTAAAATGAATAAATGACTGTCGACCAGTATGCCCTATAACTTTTACAATAAGCTGTTTTTGTCTTGCCTGAATTCTGGACTGGTCAAATCCTCATGATATTGTACTGTTCATTGATATACAAAAGAAGGTAAGTAGCTGTTTATCTATCTATCTATCTATCTATCTATCTATCTATCTATCTATCTATCTATCTATCTATCTATCTGTTTATACAAAAAATAAAAATAAAATAGTTGGGACAATATGGAAATCCTCAAATGATAATTGTAAGTTATTGTGAAATTGTTCTTTGTCAGCCAATACATAACAATTATTGGTATTCTAAGTGTTTGCCATGTTGCCTATAATTTTTAGTTTAAAGGAAATTGCCTCACATTTATTAAATAGTGTGCAAGTATTTACATAGCTACTTGATAAGTTTTTCAATTTAGATCATGGTTTTCAAAACAAACAAAATAACTTTCAGCCTCAAACTGATATGAATTCTGCCAGTGCTAAAATGTAGGTCTTTTAACAAGCTATTAATAAATACACCATTAACTGCAGTAAAAACAAGTCTCTGTGTTTCTACCATTGGCTTCAACTGCACATAAAGAAAGCAGTTGATACTGGCGCTAATAAAAGGGTAGTACATTGATTTTAAAGGAAACACATCAAAGTAGACTTGTACGGCTGTGTTCACACTGGGTCAGTTTTAAAGGGTTTGGTCCGCACTCAGTACGTTTTGTGTGAAGTGTGAACAACAAAGTCCACTTGGGAAACGAACCGTACAGAGTCCACCTAAAGAGTTAGTCTCGGTCCATTTGGCAAACGCACAGAGTCTGGTTCGCTTGCTAAACCTCAACTGGTGGACTCGGTCCTTTTGCACATAGGAAACAAACTATACAAGGACCACCACTCGGAAGTAAATATTTCAGTTTAGTTCATATTCTGAGAAAGTAGAGCAAAAACAGCACTAAACTGCATTGGTGTGCTCAGCAAGATAATAGAGTAATCTATTAGGTTGTGTTGGCGCCATTCACAAATAAAATAAACAATCTTATGGATTATTTGTTTAATCGTTCTGATTGTTTGTCACGTTTAAATGGCAATGCTAAGAAAATAATGAGTTGTTATAATCTGCAATAAATATACCTGGTGTTAAATTAAGCTATTGTGTTATTATATACTGTTATTTTAACGGCTTTGGAGTTGGTACGGCATCAGTGAATTTAAGAACAAAAAAAGTCCCAGTTTTTCACTCTGCAACTCTAATTACATGGACAGTGTGAGAAACTAAAGATGTGATATAAATTTGGTCAGAAACCAAAATCCAAGCCAAACTGGACAAGAAATAGTAAAATATATAGATCTTCTCAAATTAATGCCTACAGTAGGAGAACACTGTAGTGTTGTGTAACCGAATACTGCACGTTGTTCAACAAATGTATTAATTAAATTAGCGAAGTGCTCCCTCTCTTCCTCTGCTTTCTTCCACAGCAATATGTAATAATCTAAAAAATGCGATTAAAAACTGGAGCAATACTAATAGCTGCTACCTTTTCAAGATACCTTGCAGAATATTGTAAACATCCTGTTCACAGTACATATAAGCGAACCGAGTGCACTTGCAAAATGCATTGTAAACACAAACTAACTCAGCCCTAAAAAAAATGGAAACGGACCAAAAACTGGGCACCTGGGCACCTTTGCTTGCAGAGAAGTGTGAACAGCAAGCACAGTTTCAAATGAAGCACACAGAGTCTGCTTGAAACGGACCCAGTGGGAATGCAGCCTAAAAGAAGAAAGCCAGCAACTCAAAGGAATACATACGCATTCTTTTAAGGGCAACTAAACCTCTTCATTTTATATTTTACTGTATTTACAGCAGTCCAGTTGTATCCTAGTGCTTTAGGGGGATCTATCTGTGTAAAGGTGATATTTTAGACCAATGATTCAGGACTTCACTGCATCATTCAAACTTTAAAGAAACCCTCAAAACAAAAACCTGTAGCATCTACGCAATCACCATTATGTTCTTGCCAAACTGTTTTTCTGTATTAAAATGATTAAGGGATGCTGCAAACAACCACATTTATTTAGAATCAGACCGTGCTACCTAGAGATCGGTGTTAAAGCGGTTTGCTAAACGCTGTAACCTGTACAAACAACGCGGCTTTGAAAAGAAAAAAGCCGAAATAGAAACTTCGTCAGGCAATGGAGAGTGCTCTGCATCACAGTGATGAACAGCTGGATGTACATAATGTCAGATGTTTACTTTTGAGAGACTTTGTAGTTTATGTGAAACTATGTAGTTTCACAGTTCTTGAAATTTACAGTTGCAAAGGATTTACAGTTTTGTTATGGTGGATTGCTGGACACTCGATTTCAGGGGGGAAAAAAAAAGTATGCTGTTTTAAAGCATATACATTGTAGACCCTTTCGTGAAAGCACACGTTTTACTAGTTAAAAAGTAGAGAAAAAAAAATGAAAACAGAAATCGATCCACTTCTCTCTATTGTGTTTCGTTCGCTATTATGTTATCTCTCCTACTTGTTTCATAACGCAGGGAGATCTATCTGTGTAAAGGTGATATTTTAGACCAATGATTCAGGACTTCACTGCATCATTCAAACTTTAAAGAAACCCTCAAAACAAAAACCTGTAGCATCTACGCAATCACTATTATGTTCTTGCCAAACTGTTTTTCTGTATTAAAATGATTAAGGGATGCTGCAAACAACCACATTTATTTAGAATCAGACCGTGCTACCTAGAGATCGGTGTTAAAGCGGTTTGCTAAACGCTGTAACCTGTACAAACAACGCGGCTTTGAAAAGAAAAAGAAATAGAAACTTCGTCAGGCAATGGAGAGTGCTCTGCATCACAGTGATGAACAGCTGGATGTACATAATGTCAGATGTTTACTTTTGAGAGACTTTGTAGTTTATGTGAAACTATGTAGTTTCACAGTTCTTGAAATTTACAGTTGCAAAGGATTTACAGTTTTGTTATGGTGGATTGCTGGACACTCGATTTCAGGGGGGAAAAAAAAAGTATGCTGTTTTAAAGCATATACATTGTAGACCCTTTCGTGAAAGCACACGTTTTACTAGTTAAAAAGTAGAGAAAAAAAAATGAAAACAGAAATCGATCCACTTCTCTCTATTGTGTTTCGTTCGCTATTATGTTATCTCTCCTACTTGTTTCATAACGCAGGGAGCTGCTGCTTGAACCATGTCATGCATAGCTACTTGCTTGTTTTGATTTTTTTTATTTTATGTATTTTTTTTTTGTTGCTTTTTTTTGATGTAAGGATTTGAGCAAAACTAAATTATCTACCTATTTGTATGTTCATTTTTAGCGTTGCTGTTTTGGTGGTGGGGGATTACACTGAATTACAAAACAGCAACGGTCATTGAAATGTCTATATAAATTAGCACTGTATATACACTGAAGACATGGAATGGGTCAGAATGTTAATTTTAAGCATAGAATCAGATCTCCTTATACCGTATACGATAATAGATATTGTGATTGTGTAATGTGGTATGTTATGTGTTTTTTTTTGTTTTTTTTTCACTAAGCTGTAAATTTAAAAAGGGAAATTCAAATATAGGTCTACATTATTTGAATGCTATTCACGTGTGTGAAATAGCGGACAGCGAAGCATCGAAAAACAAATTAAATTGCAGCTGCTAAAGAAATGGCCTGAAAACTCTCTGCTGTTTTGATATTTTTTTGTGAAATGCCTAAATGATCCAAACACAGTGGAATGCAAACTGTGCAAGTGGCTCTTAACATGAAAGCGCAACCAATTTCTGCAGTACTTGATGTAAGTTCACATTAATATTATTACTGTTGGACAAATTGTTGTGCACCCATTTCTTACCTGAAAATAAGGTAAATCCTAGAACACTTCGCTGCTGCTTTAGACCGCTCTTCCTTTTTAAACGTTTTTGAGTTAGCATGGAGGTCACAGACACTGCCAGTGAACACGTGTGACTGAAAATTCCTGGAGGCGTGGTCATATTGAATTCAGTCTAACAGCGTCCCTCCCTCTGTTTGCACTTCATTAACCAATGATACAATACATCTGCCTCGTGGCTTAGTGCTGGGAAGTGCACAGTAAAAAGAACGGCAACAATAATACATTATGATTATGACGCATTTTCTCGCAGGACGAGATTAGACAGAATTCAGTTGAATTGTGACAGAACGGGCCAGCTGACGCTGAGCAAGCTTGTGAATAGGTTGTAGATCAGATGTGCTGG
Source organism: Acipenser oxyrinchus oxyrinchus (assembly GCA_030684275.1). Taxonomy (NCBI): domain Eukaryota; kingdom Metazoa; phylum Chordata; class Actinopteri; order Acipenseriformes; family Acipenseridae; genus Acipenser; species Acipenser oxyrinchus. The sequence goes on along the minus strand of CM060253.1, from coordinate 32,801,682 downwards.
TGTTGACAGACACCGGTGGCAATGACTGGCGGGCATATAGGCAACTTTTGAGAGGCATTGTGGCAATTGCCGTCGGTTATTTTCACGACCTGCTGTTTTCTTCCCGCTTCCCCTAGTTTTCACCCAATTTAGAATGCCTAATCACACTGTGAAATTTGATTCTCGGCAGCCGTCTATAAGCATTGTTTGTTTTTGTAGAAGCCGTCAAGACTCTGTCTATTGCAGTAAGAGGAAAGTAAGCAGTATTGGGGGGACGGACGGTATTTAAGACCCTCGTGCTATTTTGCAGACGGTGACTGGGAGTTGCTTTCCTTTTATAACTTTAAAAAGACGAAATTGACCTTGCTACGACGAGGCAGCTGATTGTTCTGCTGCAGGCAAAAAAAGTTTGCAGAAGCCACCGTTGTGCAATGAAAAATGTTAGGCAGAATGTGATAATAAAACAAACGAGCGATGGCTGTGAAGTGAAAGGCAGAGTGGCTGAAGATTTACCCATGGCTGGAGACATTCTAGTGCAGGGCACACAACGTAGCTTTGAAAAAGAAACGTCAAGTAGAAGCTTCCCGTCAGGGAATGGCAAAGGCAATGGAGAGTGCAGATAAATAGAATGGTAGATACAGGCCGACGTTTTGTTCAGCAGCTTTGTCATTCACATAATGTCTCCACCTGGAATACTGTTGTGTGTGTTTTAAAAAAAAAAAAAAAGAAGGTTAAAATGAACAGTTGCATTCAAAAATAGACGTGCATTAACAAAATAATAATTAAGCTAAAAAGGAAGTGGAAAGGGTGTGAACTCCAATAAACCTACGTTATCTTTCCTGTGTCAAATCGTAGAGTGCCTAAATAAGCACGGTCAATTTACCATAATAAAACAGTTATGGAAAAGAAAATGTAGAACATAAAAAGTGCAACCAGATATAGTCAACGAAACACAACACATTATTCAAATTCTTTGTCATATTGTATGTTTAAGGTAAGGCAAGCTTTATTTATCCATTAAGTGCTCCCAGCTATAATGTTCGGCCACCCGGTTGTGCAGAATTCCTGGGGAGAACCCTGTTGCTATGCAATTACTTTATGTGAATGTTGGTTTTGGTTTGTGAAAATAATAACCGTTGTATCGCTATACTGAATTATTGTATATCGTCCCAACCCAAAAATAACATAAGCATTTGGATTGGTTTTTATCATTGGTTTCTGAAATAGATGGATACACTGTTTTTGACCTCTTCACCATATTAATAAACTATTTAAGGTACCTGCAGTTAGTATTGGGACCAATATCTGAATATTTGAAGGAACATTTCTTGACATGTATTCAAAGGCTAAAATCCATGTCTGTGTTCACCAGCAATGCCATATTTGATCAATTGAAAACAAGTATAAACAGTGCACCGATTTACCAACTTGCCAGAATTTGTGCAGATGCTGCTTCAGATTTGGGAAACATGTCGGAATCCAGGGATACGAATGCATGTATGTCACCAGGGCTTGAATTTCAGAGTGGGAATTGCACGTTTTCCAAGTTGCTCCCATATATCTGCAACTTTCAGTGTGGAAATATCCTGCAGAGATATTTTAAGACACCAAGCTACTGTATTTTTCACCCAATTTTTAGAATGCCTGAAACGCTACAACAATCTCAAAGAAAGTGGGTATCAGTGATGAAAGCTCTATGAGCCGCATTCTATGTAGTTTTGGTTAAAATAAATAAATAAATTAAAGTAGTGCTGGATATTTTAAGTGCCGCGAAACTCAGTACAATGCAGTAAGTAAACAGATTTAAAAAAAATCTATCTAGGTGTTTTGCAAGCAGTGACTTTCGATTTAAAAAAAAAAAAAAAAAAAAAAAAAAAGCCCCATTCATTTTGAGGCGCCAGCACTCTGAAGGTTACGCACATAGTACTCGGGCACTGTGAAAGCCACCTACCTGGCTTTTTTAAAAGTACATATTCAGGGCTTTGCAAAGATGTGTTCAGTGTGTGTATGCAGTAGGGATGGGAATTTTAAATGTATAAACTCTAAAGAAGTGGTAAAATGTTTAATAATATGCTAGACGTATAACCGGTCACGTGACAGATGCCGTGATCTAATCATTAATTGCTCTGCCTGTTTAGTGGAGAGAAGGTTGAATTCAGTTTGTAGGGATAATCGTTGTTTATAGAGTTGTGGAGTGGGAGAGAGAGCATGTTGCTGATCTAACTGCAAAATAAGGTCAGTTAGTTCTGAGAGCCGCCCTGTTCAAAGCCTGTTGAGTCGAGCACTATAAGAGATTACTTGGCCTCGTAAATAAGCGTTTAAGGTTTCCCATAAAGTGATGGAGGACATTCCAGGTGTTGAGTTGGTATCCAGAAAGAAGTCTATCTGGGAAGAAATAAACTGGACAAAGTCTTGATCAGATAATAATAATAGGGGGTTGAGCCTCCAAGGTTGACGTGGTGCCACCTGCCTGTGAAAAACAAGCTCCAAAACCAGAGGCGCATGATCTGATATGACTATGCTCTGATACGTACAAGAACGTACAATGGGAAGCAGTTTTTTGTCCAGAAAAAAGTAGTCAATACGAGAGTATGTTTGATGTACAGGAGAAAAAAAAGAGTACTGCCGGGCAGTTGGAAAAAGAAAGCGCCACGGATCAGAAGCACCATATGTGTCAAGAAATGAACGAATAATCAGAGCAGATTTTGAAGGGAGTGCTTTCAACAACATAATGACCATTTGGGTCCGCAGTCACCTGGGAGGCAATGAATGGAATGTGTACTAAAATTGCTGCTCCCCGAGCTTTGCCATGAAATTTGGAATGAAATATCTGCCCCACCCAACTCCTGCACATACGGGAGTGGTCCGAATTTCGAAGATGTATTTCTTGCAGAAAAGCAATGCCCACTTTCAGCTGTTGAAGGTGAGATCACACTCGATTGTGTTTCACTGGGTGATTAAGCCCCTTGACATTCCAGCTTATAAAATTAACCTGGCACCCAATATCACCAGAGTTAGTGCCAGCTGCAGCAACCATCACGATTTAGGGATGTAAAGAAAAAATGTAGGATGAGATACAAAACAGGCATCTTAACCTCAGATTCCCTCCCCTTGTCCAATATAAAAAAAAAAAAAACACGGCAGAAGACAGAAGGAAAGTGAAAGAGGGAAAACAAATTAAAAAAAACAAACAAAAAAAAAACAAAAAAAACCAACAGAAAAATATAACAGCCCCCCATACCACCTATTAAGAGGTGGTAACATTCCCAAAGCTTAATTTGTAAAGCTTTTAACCTAACCACTGTGTCTGCTCTGCTGTGCCTAACCTTACAGCACTAGTCCCAGAACTGAACTATATAAATGTGAGCAACCCTTGAAAATAGGTAACTATAAGAAATGTACCAAAATGTATGAAAATACCAGAGAGAAAATAAATAAATAAATAAATAAATAAATAAACTGGTTAATGCTTATACACTGACAATGTAATACTGCAAGAACAGTTCAATTACTTAGTAAAGTATCCACATAGTAAGTCAACACCCCAAACTATATCAGTAAGAGAAACAAACCTTTTCATTTCAGCAATAACAAATAGTATACTGAACCCAGGGCCATGCAAACGTTATTTCTCTCCTTTCAAACCACACACAAACGTAAATACTAAAAAAAAAATAATAATAATAATAAAAATATATATATAAATATATATACACATATACACCATACATATCTATACTATTATTATTTGTTTATTTAGCAGACGCCTTTATCCAAGGCGACTTACAGAGACTAGGGTGTGTGAACTATGCATCAGCTGCAGAGTCACTTACAACTACATCTGACCGAAAGACGGAGCACAAGGAGGTTAAGTGACTTGCTCAGGGTCACACAATGAGTCAGTGGCTGAGGTGGGATTTGAACCGGGGACCTCCTGGTTACAAGCCCTTTTCTTAAACCACTGGACCACACAGCCTCCTATACATACATACACATACATACACATATATATATATATATATATATATATATATATATATATATATATATATATATATATATATATATATATATATATATATATATATATATATATATATATATATATATATATATATATATATATATATATACTATATATATAATATATATAAATAAATAAATAAAGTAAGCCTCAGTAATGACATTACATTGTGAAAATGTGTCAATGTTTTTTCAAAGAAATGGCAATGGCAGGGATTAAAACAAAAACAAAAAAACAACCAATGTCTGTGTGGTTTTTGCCTGAAATACACACAAGAACATTTTTTTAAACTTAACAACTACTACATGGCATCCTTTGGAGTAAATGAAGGCCATCACAACCAGTTCTTACTTCTGGGATATTTTTTTTTAACTTAAATACAGTGTTACAAATAATGGCTTTGAAATCCGGTTTGCAAATGAACGAATATTCAAATACTTGTCTGAATTTTGAACGGATATCTTAACATGGAAATACCATGTTTGTTCCAGATAAGCTGCTTAATGGGTGGTTTATATGCATAGCAATTTTGCTGCACAGCTTGAGTTTGCATGTTTTCAAATGTCTTGTACTTCGTTGGTTTCCGGCGTCTCAATAGTCAATTGTGAATATACTGTATGTGGTAGCTAGTGAATGGACCATAGAAATGCTTGGACAGCTAATTGTAGACTGCCTGGTAAGGCTGGAGGCGATGCCTCATTTTTCACTATCGATATATTGTTCTCCAAAAAAGCCAAAGCATCGATTCATCGACGTTATGTAAAAGGGTAAAAAAAACCCTGCAGTAATAGTACGTGTGGAGCTGTGGATTACTGTGTCTAGAGAAGAAAACTAATTTTAAAAAAGTGATCACTGTCCACAGCAGTTTAGTAACAAGTGTTGTCCATGGCTTATATTTGAATTGTGTTAAGGAACAAGATAGTGTCCACATTTTGTTTTAATTTAAGCAATGACTGGAACTTGCTTACAATCTGACCAGCAATACTGAATACCTGCTTACTAGGGACTGACGTTGACGGGATGCCTAATACTTCTGACCAAAGGTACAACTTTTGGAACGATCTTGGTTGTTTTTCTTAATTTTTACTTGGGGGGTCGTTCAAATGAATAAATACAGATTTTGTTTGAAGTTTTTTAGGGTGCCATGTACGCAGTACATTTTAATGAAACGCAAAAAAATAACAGCAGTGAGTTTCTAAAACGCAGATGTAGAAGACCACAGATCCCCTGGCATTAGAGCGACTCAGTAATCTGTAGAAGAGCATCTTACCTATTGACAAGAATTTGGACAAGTAAAATACATGCTAAAAAAAATCATGGTTTTAAGACCATGGATGAGACCTGGAGGGTGTTTACTGAGAACTATTCCGACATCTTTCCAGCTTTCGCAAACTTGCAGCAATTACGATACCTGTAACTTGTGTGCCTGCAGAACAGGGTTTTAGCTGTCACTCAGAACAGAGTGCAGACCAGCAAACGCTCTCGCTTACGTGAGGATCATCTAAAACTTATGACAATTTCAATGGAAGCGCCTGAGAATTAAGACTTTGATTTGGAAAGAGCACGAATCATTTTTGACTTGGGTGGTAAAAGGAAAAATTTAAAGAACTTTTAAACAGCAAAACTGTAAATAGTTATGATGTTGACAGCTATCCGCAGAGACATTGGAACATGTTCTACAACACTGTTTTTTATGTCGTGAATGGGGGATTTTCAAAAGAGAACGTTTCAAGGTAAGCTTGTCTTATGTCTATTTCTACTACCATTATTTATACTGTGTACTGTGTTAACTTTGTTAATCTGAAATAGTTACACTGAAATAATATAACCATGTTGATGCAGGATATAAAAATGTAGATTTTGAGATGGTATGCTTTTTACAAATGCACATTTTTAAAGGCTAGCATGACCTCTGCATCTCATTAAATGGTCACGCAAATTAGTTGTGTTACCGGAGTATCCCAAACCTCACTTTCTTTACTTTTCTTTCTTGCCGTCTTACTTTAGAAAATAATTGCCAAACATCGGAAGGCATTGTAGTTCGGTCGATACAGTATTTGTAATTCTAGCACAATGCTCTTAACTCGCTCTGTTACTTTGAAGTCTCCTGCACAGATCCAATCCCATCAGTAAACACTCACAGGGGAGAAGGGGAGCTTAATCGCATTCAGATTCAGTGAGTCAGACCTGAGAGGAGTAGAGAAGCTCAGCGCCTAATGCAAAAAATAATTGCAGATTTCAAATTTAATAAAAAAATAAAAGCTTTACACAAACAATGCACAGGCTTGACTATCTATAGTTGTCAAACAATATGATGCATCAATGATGCATCGCCTCAGCCTTACTGCCTGGGAATTGCCAGAAACATGTGACCAAAACACGTAGTGTTGAATCCACTCACTTGCAATGCATGTTTGTGACTGGTGAAAAAGCGACTGTGTTCTTGATTCTGGATTTCTTGATGCCCCTCAACCTAACCTACCAATGTACCTGTCTGTTAACCTCATTTTTGGAAGGTCAATCTATATAATAAATACAATATAATGTGTTTGAAGAGAGTCTAGATGCTTTATATTGTTATAGCAATGTGATCAAATAGGAATACAATATTATTGTTTCTTTATAAATGATGTATGTGCATGCAGGCGTTGGAATAATCATAATAATTTTAAAAATAAATAAATGGCTTCAGTTATATTGTTGTAAATAAAGCAAATAAAAATTGATGTTTTTATTATAAGACCAAGTTTTTGTACAGTAGTTCAAAGTAACATTACGGTTAATGTAAGGTTGTAGTTAATGCATACCCCAGAAGTTAGCATTAAAGTACAGTATTTATTGAAACTACTTATGACTGGAGCAGAACGTATAAGGCCAAAACATAGAGCAATATATCTACCACTTCTAAAAAGGAAAAAGAAACAAAACATTAAAATATATTTGTGTCAAATATTGCTGGCCGCCCCCAAAAAAAAATTAAAAAAAATCTGCATAACGGACGTGTGTGGCAGTAGCAGACACTTGGTTTGGCAGTCTCCCCAGCAAAAGGGCAGTGTGGTGAACAAGAATGCAAAGCTGATAAAACCGTGGGTGCTCTTTGAGTGTTCTTTGGCAGTAGGATCTGCACTTAGCTTCCTTTACCTAGCCAAGCAGTCAGTGCACCTTTTAAATAAAGGGTAGGTGATGCCATGAATTTGTTAGCTACCGAAATGAGCCTTGCAGTTCTGTTTAATATTCACTAGTTTGTGAGAAATTATTTTTATATCTCTTTTGTAAAATTTGTCGTTTAGGCCTCTCTTAAACGGTATAGCTTTATCTGTCTGTTTAAAACCAGTTTTCAATAATCAATGATAAAACATAAATGGTTTTTGCCAGGCCCAGAATCTGTACAGTTGAAATCCCCATTGTGGCAAATAATACATTGCTATTGTAAATTTTTTTTCTTTTAAGTTTCACAGCAATTGCATGTCTTGTTTGTAGAAAATGCTTTTAAGTACACTGATTTAGTAGGAATAAAAGAACAGAAAGACCTATTTTTGTAATGAGACAATTTGCAACAGGCATTATGGCTTGCAATTTACTTTGTGCTTCAAAGTTGCAGGTACTGTAGATGTTGTGCACTGCAAAAAAGTGTAATCAGGGCTCTCAAGCTTTGTCCATTGAGGGTCCCAGATGATATCAGATTATTAAAGTTTTTACAATTTAACAATAAGAAACAAACACTGCGCCAGAACCTTAAAGCATTTAAATATTTAGGAACGTTTGTTGTATAATAATGATAATCCATAAGATATTTATTTACATTTTTTTAATAGTAAATTACTCGGCTGTTAATTTGCTCAGCACACTGCATTTTTAGACCGGGAAATCCATTAAATAAACCGTTTTTTACAATGAAAAAAATACAGCCATACCTATCAGGTTTTTAAACAGCTTTATTTATGCTTGGGAAGCAGTAATGCCAAATAGTGTGGTTCGGGTTACTCAACCGTCCCCTTTTTTCAACCCGACCCTAAATATTTTTTGCTGATAACGGGCTAGAAGTATGATAAATCATCTCCTGATCACTCGTTTTATCACCCAACTCCTCAATAATGCTATCCAATTCATTATTTTATTACCATAACATCTCAAAAAGCTTGGCAAATATCCATGATATTCTTTGAGCGCTGAATGCGCAAGCAGCTATCTTGTTTGTTTATGTCCGTGTTATGTCTGTGCTAAAGGGACTATGCGTATTGCTCAGATCTGCCTCCGGTTTTTCGGCTTCTATCGGCCTCACTCGGCCATTGAACCCTTTTCTCTGCTTTTTCCATAGAAAAAATGACTAGGGACCTGTGCTTTACGTCTTTTTGGGGACCGGAAAGGAAAAATTATAATGTCGGACCTGGTCCGACATAGGACCACAAATGGTTAACTTCAGTCCTTCAGTTTGCACCTTTCAGGTCGATTTAAACTTTACCAACAATACTGAAAAGTTTCTCTACTGGTGTGGAAGAAGCTGGAATACAAAGATATCTTGAGTCAATCTTTGCAAGAGATGGGTACTGGCTCCCATGTCCTTTCCACAACTCTAGAGGATTTGCTTCTTCAGGTATACATGGTTCAGATAGGTAGTTTACAATCTCAGCCTTGGCCACACTGGAAGGAGCACACAGAAGTGAGCTGAAAAATCCTTTTCTTTTCTTTGCAGGTGGTTCACAGACTTCTTTTTCTGTTTGTAAGGTCATACAAACAGTTTCAGCTGCAGCCTTGATAATAAGGTTATCCTTTGTGCTTGCTGCTTCATTGTATGTGCACCAATGTAACTTGAAACGTGGGTCCAAGACTGAAGCTGTTAAGAATGCATCACACTCTTCGTAAGGTTACAGGCGCTTGTTAACAGAGGTTTGCAAGGCATACACAAAGGGTGACTCAAATTTCTGACTTCACCCTTCAGAATCCACGTTCTCGGCACTGGCATGCTTCCAGTGACAGTATTCTCACCTGGAATGCAATGAGTTGCATTTTCAAATGGTGCAAGAATCTCCATCAAGTCACTGAGTACATTCCTATCGTAAACTGTGAGATGCTGTGGAGTGTCAAGTTCTTTTAGCTTCTCATCTGGCACCCTCAGGATGGAGTGGATCATGTGAAGTTGAGACTCTAGTATATCTGATGCACGAGTGTACCTGTGGGCATAAGAGACTATAGAGGCAATTTTGCTCAAAACCTTGTTTATTTGACCACCTTTTTTGAAACCGTAAGTGTAGGGTGCCAATACTTTTGACTGTGACTTTAGGTGTGTATTGATTGGGACCACATTATAACTTGTTTCCATGGACAGCCAACTCGAGTCAACTTGTGTACTCGAATTGGTGTGAATTGTCCCAGTACTTGAATTGATGGACAATTCAAGTTGGTGAAAAAGGAGGCGTTTTCATGCTTTTACGAGTTGCCTGTGATAACACATGAGTTGGACAGGAAATACTTGCGAGTTAAAGGTCAAGACGTGCATTAGCTGTAGACAGTATTACAGTCAAATTGTCAGTGATTTAAAAGATAAATCCATCTAGGTATTCTTTTGCATTTGTTTCATACAGAACATATACCTCTGGCAGGTATGCAGAACAGGGAAAAAAAGGGCTGGATAAGGGAAACAATGTGTTTGATGCCAAACTGGCAGTGATGAAGCCAATTTGCTTGAAAACCATTAAGTAGACAAATGATTTAAAAAATCTGGAATTGCTGTGAGGCTATCAGAAACCCAGAGGCACTGTAAACTGTGTGTTGCTGTGTATTTTTCGTGTGTTTTTTTAAAATTTATTTTAAATTTTTTTGCAAGGGTTTAATTAACAGCCAAAATTGTTTGCCAGTCTGTAACAAACTCTGATTTGTTATTGTCGATACATTGTAGATATTACTAGACACCCACCGTGTATCGCAAAGTCCATAAACAAAAGTGGAGCCTGTTCATTTTAAACTGTCCTTTCAGCTTGTATTTGACATTGACATTGTATCTTTGTGTTTCCTGAAAAACGAGCAAGGGTTGGAACGGGCCAAAATGAAATATTCGGATATGTGTCGCACTCTTAACCGTCACAAAAGTCAAAATTCTATAAGGTTGGATATGTGAGTGCTGACTAATTGCAAAAAATGAGACCATTTACTGATGGTTTGCTAAATAAGGAAGCTGCAGCTACACTTGTTGAGACTGTGTGCAGAGGTGAGAGATATAAAGATGCAGTTGTGCAAAAAATTATGTATGTACCGATGGGCAGGAATACAGTAGCTAGATCCACAGAGGACATTGAACAAATGCTACATGATATAAGAAACCGATGGGTTATCAATAGCTATTGATGAATCCTGTAATTTCAGACACAGCCCAGTTATTTGTCTTTGTTTGGTATGGAAATTATGTTTCCTTCATTGCATGACCAAACTACTGCTATGGATAGAAAACCACACTTGGACTAGTACTCTGAGAAGTGGAATATTACTAAAGAGAATCCAGTGGCAATGATGAGGCCAGAGCAATGGTTGGTTGTGAAGCAGAGCTTATTTCTTTGGTGTGTAAATAGTTCCATTTTGATTTTATACATTTTAAAAGTTTTAATGTTTGTGGCTTTCTGGCTCTTTCATGGCCAATTGTTCATCAGTATGGCACTTGTTGCCAAAAAGGTTGGACACCTCTGTTACAGACCATTCTCATGCCAGTGTAACCTACAGGCGATTCTACACTGGATGCAAGCAAATTATCTACATCAAAAGCAAACGTTATATAAAATCAAAATATATATTAATTAGTGTGTTGATTTCAAAACAAAAAAAGCTGCTCTTCAGTCACCTATAGAATTGAGTACCAATCAATGGTAATTAACTTCCTCATTGAGGGTTTTAAAAGCCGATTTAAAAGCGAATTTTCCTTTCATGCTGGGCACTGACATTTTTACTGCCGTACCAAGGCTGTAAACTGACAATGAAAGTACGTCATGAAACTAGCAACTGCAACTGATTCATCATGTAAACGTGACCTTTCCTTAACCCTACTCAAGAGCTACCGCTGTGGAAGCGTGTGAATTTTTTTTAAAATAGCTGAACACAATAAATATATTGCATGTGTATCTTGCAAACAGCAATGTCAGCTTGAATACTACACATTGTGTAGTATGGAAGAGGAAAGATTTCTATTCATACTACACCTTACAATGTGGAATATGCATTAACAAATTAGGGAAGGGCAATATGAAATTCTAAAGATACATTTTTTAAATAAAAATAAAAATGTGACAGCATGTATTGATTTGATGGGTTGAATAATGTAAAGACATATTTTTTTAAATTATGGTTTACTGACTTAAGTTGTGATGTGTTTTAAAACATTTGCCCCATAACGCCATTCAAATACGTTATGAAAATTAGCATGGTCTTGTAACTGGCTCCTGACTAGCGTTTATAAAGGAGGAGCACTGTATACTGAATAATATATGCATTGAGAATTATTAGTAAAAAGCAACAAACAAAAAAGCAATAAATACAAAATATATACTCTTCACAAGCCTTTTAATAGACCTGAAAACGATTAATCAAGAGTTGCAGATCACAATTTAATCGTGCTGCTATTTAGGGAAGTGCGCTCTCTCTCCCCAGAAGTGGTAGGACACTGGTTTTAAGTGCGAATAAAAAGGGTTAAAGTTGTGTAAAAATCATAATAGCTGTCTTGTTTTGTACGATTGCTAATACTGTGCTACAAATATACCTATTTGGAAGTGGAATGCTTATCTACATTGATTTAAATGATTGCCAAACATGTGTCTGCAAAGTTACTCGTGTGCACTGTACACAAGTGCACAGTAAACCTCATGTTGTGAAAACGTGTCGATGGCCACTGTTTACTATGAAGAAACGGCAATTGCAAGGAATGGAAAATTTTATTGGCTAGACACCGATTTACAAAAAAATAAAATAAAAATGTATTGGTTGTTTTTATAGGTTTGTATCGGTTAAAACTGAAAAGCAGAAGCCCTAGTTATACATGTACTAAGTCATATATTATCATACCTGCACAGGCTAATCTGCATACCTTTTCACGCAAGTTAGGGTGAAGCTGCTAGAATACTTGGCAATAAATGTTATTCACGATTTTAATACAGGCTCTAAAACTAAATCAAGGCATGATCATCAATATTTGCAGACCACAGTGTTTTTTTGCATGGTCACTTAAATTTATTTATTTATTTATTTATTTTATTTATTTATTTATTTTTTTAACTGCATCGCAATGTGTACCGATACAGGGATCACTGTATCGATTAATAGTATCAAGGGAAAAATCACGGTTCACCCCTAGTCGGAGCCATGTATTTTCTGTTGCATTTTCTGTGTGCAGCAAGGATTCTAAAATTTCTGCACCACCAGCATGTGGCAAAATAGTAGAATCTCTACTTTCAGAAATATGTTACTAACATTATTTAAAAAAAACAACAACAAAAAAACTCTGCTGTTTTAAACCAACCGTGTATGTGTGCGTGTTATTTGTGTATGTGTGCGTGTTATTTGTTTGTGTGTGTTTTTGTAAAGTCACCTTGGCAAACGTTAAAGATAGATCAAGGAAATGTGTGATGTGTGCTGTCTTGATCTGTTTTGTGTGTGGTTTTTTATGTATATTTATTTATTTATTCTTTTATTATTAAAGCTTCTGGTGTTCAGAGGGTGATGCCAGAGTTTTTCTATGTGCATTTGATAAGACAAAATAGTCTGTGTAGATAAGTTGTGCCATCTATTTTTGCTTAACCCATTAAATACCAAATTAATTTCTTTGTAAAAAATCAAAACACAAGCTGTATTTGTTGTGATACATTATATTTAGACTTTTGAGGTTAACAAAATTAGAGTAAATTATCATGACAATATAGTTAGAGAACATTAAAATAATTGGTAGATGCCAGTTAAAGATACTCCAAAAAAAGTACAACATATCCTGTCCTCAAATGAGAACAATGGCACTTATTGGGTTAAAGAAACTCTGGATTTGGCAGTCGTACAAATTCTTTCAGTAATTACAGATTCACAGTATTTTCTGAAATGTTGGATTGAGTGCTTGGCGAAGTGCCTGTTGCAGAATAGTTGTTTTATTTTAGAGCGGAATCAAAAGGAAAAAAAAAAAAAAAAATCCACATCCCACTTTTCTAATGGGGCATTTTAAGACTTGGATGAGACCCCAAAAATGTTATCAGTATATGCTCAGAACAGTTCAGTAGGTTTTACGCTACACAGCTTTGTTTCTTAATGGAAAACAAACCTTTAATATAACACATTGGTACAGGACCTTTGTGTGGTTTCCGTCGCTGGTTTGCGTTATTGTTGGCACCTGATCATTTTTAATTGTATACAGTACATGCAACATGAGAGTAACAAGATTCATGCCTGCGTTAATGGAGAGTGAGTGCCTCGTGGAGATGGCAGGATTGGTCTGCGTTTTATAACGTGAAGCTTGAGTGAAGGACGCGTTGAGGGCGAGTGACGGCAGGCATTGAGAGGGTGCTGTGGAACACTGGTGCCGTGGGCTATAGCCTTGTACAGTACTTCTCTGTAGTGTCACTTCAGTAGTCATTTTTTTTCCTTCTCTTTTGTCTTTTTAAAACCATTGCATATTGGCACATCTATGCTTCGGTTCAAAATAAATATACTGAACTTGATTTTTGCTTCATATTACAGAAATAAATGTATCTTGAAAGGCTAAACTTTTAGTATAAGAATGCACCTTACAGTACACTTCATTTTCTGATTATTTTCACAGAATTAAAAAGGTTTGTTCACTTTTAAATGCTTTATTTAGTTGTTTTTGCCGTGACGCATTTGCAACAGTTCTTTAAATCAGCAAGTTACTATACACACCGAGGTGTAGTGGTAGCGGCAAAAAAGAAAGTTATCCTAAAATCAATGGTAGTGACATTTATAAACCATACCCTTTTAAAAATGTTAACAATTAAATTCCAATTGTCAAATAATCCACATGCCAACTAACGTTTAGGACTGGGTCCATTTCGGTAAGTTAGCAAACCGGATCAAAAATATGTCTGGCAGTTTTAAATGTATTGGGTTACCGAAACACATGGTAAACCGAAAATGTTATACGGAACCATGAACTCTTTAACCTCCTAATGCTTAGGACAAAAATCCCAGTTCTTTTAGTCTAAATAAAAACATCAAAGTCGTTTTTTAATGTGCAAGGTTAATGCTTAAAGACCAATTGTAACTTGAATACCTCTACTAAAACTTAAAGGCTGGTATTGCAGCTGCTGTTTCACAAACATGCCAAAATACCCCAGCACCACAAACAATTCATCTAACCTGTGTAGTTAATCCTCCTCACATCTGGTAATGTTGTTTGTGCCCATTTCCAAAATCCTCCTGCTGTGGTCTGGTGTCGCCCATTTTTGTTTTTATTAGTTTATTACTGCAAAGAGCAAAAGTTTAACCAAGCTAAAACAATGTAGATGAACAAAACTTATGCTAATTCAGTAAAATCAACTACTTAATACATTTACCAGTGTTTTCTGCTTAACCTTTTCCCTATAATAAATCCAAATATTTGAAATCTAACATGTGTACGAAAGCACAGGAACCTCTTTCAGACTGCAGAGCATGTCAAATCCTACAGCGTTTTTTGATTGTTTAAATAGTTAAAATAAACAAGGCTTCTGTTTTTCTTTCTGGAAATTAGACCTGTGTTTAAGAGAGTCTGGGTTAGCAATACATACAATCAATTATGGGATATAATACCTAATAAAAAATAAGAACAGTTCTTAATATCATTATCATATATAGTCCAACCTTGTTGGATTATAAAGCAAGTTGTGATGAGGTAGTTTTTCACGGCCTCTTGGCATATCGCTGTATGGTACCTGTAATAAATATAATATCCATTTGGTTTTTTTTCAGTGTACACTAAAATTTAACTTGTGCTGTGCAGCACAAAACTATAGTTTATTTAATTTGTTTGAGAAGAGAACACAATGTTTATTTGAAACTATTGCACAGCATAAAGTGAAAGTATCAGTACTTATTTAGAATCTAATGCTAGCGATCCCTGTTCTCTCAGGTGCTGGTGATAAATGACAGCAAGCATTACCACCCTCCCCCTCCTGTTGCATAGCAATGGGCTATAACTCCACCCAGATTTACATTTTAGTATCTATTTTATGCACTTTCTGTTGACAAGTGCACTTAGTATCAGGGCTCCAGACAAATCTTTTGCCTTAGGAGCCAATAGTAGGGCCCTATGAAATCCGCTTTGCAGAGAACACGGATGGAATCGCGGAATTCAGAGAAAAAAACGGAATTAGGCACCCGAGGACATTTACCATAAAATCAGTTTAAACAAAATATTTGTGTATGTGTTTGTATGAGAAGAGGCTTCAAGGAACACACGTCATGGGAACGCATGAACACTATTTTTACACATCTCAGCCACCATGCACGACCGTGATTTTACTTATTTAAAGGCGTCTGCTAAATAAACTAATAATAATAATAATAATAATAATATAACAAAGCGTTGCCTCTCGTGCCACTTCACTTGCTAGCTACCGTTATCGCTGGGGGAAAAACGACTACCTATAAGTTATTCTGAGCAGATGGTACTGTAATGACTACCGCAGAATGTAGCTCTAGTTGCTGCATGTTTTCTCCAGAGTTCTCGGAGATATTACCAAGTGCTTTTTTATTAAATTAGAATAAATCAATATTTTGGCTTTTATTTACATTGTTTGTCATTTAATGATTAATGAAAACATTAAATCTGTTTTTAAAATGTTATAGTTCAGCTTGTGTTGAAAAGAAAAACTACTAAAAGCCTACAATTTCATTTTCTTTTTAAAATTTACAATGTTTCTAGTTTTGTTTGTTACATTGTGCCAATTTGTACCCTTTTTTCTGAAAGCACTTTGATTAAAACCGTTTAGAAAGGTTTTTATTTTTGTCATATTTTAATGCATTTCTAGCTTCATCATTGCTGTCAATGTATCACATGTGTGGTTATAAAAAACAAACTAACAAACAAATTACAGATTTTTAAAACAATCTGACATTAGGACAGAAAAAAATCTGAAAAATTCAAAATAATAAAACTGATTTCATAGGGCCCTACAATAGCTCTTAGGTCAAAAAAAAAATTGGCCGCCAAATCCAATTGCTGGGTGCCACTTCAGAAGTATGTTGGTTGCTGTCGTATTCAACTGCTTAAAATACAACATCTTGCCAAGACACAGAAATGAATGTCTGTTCTCACTTGTTTGTAGCCACGTTCTGTTTAAAAGTTAATCTATGCATCTGATGACTGCAATGATCTCTGCATGTTTATATTTTAAATATTTTGCAAGTGTTGGTGACCGCACCTTTTAATTGTGTACAGTTGTAATATGGGAAACAGCATGCTGCAGCTCGCATACTCAGGTGTTAGTGAAGTCTTGATCTGACAGCATGCAACACATACAGCTCTTATGTTTATTTTTAAGTAAAAACAAGTTTAAATTTCAGGGAGTTAATTCTGCTATTTGCAGTATTAAATACACCACTGCAAGCATATTGTCATATATTTTCATTAGCACAATCTAAGAGCTAAATTTAGTGAACAGCAGTTTTTATGTTTTTACTGCAATCAAGTAAGCTGCTGTACATTTCATTTAATTCCCTAAATGTCTCAGCAGTACATTTCCTAATTAGTCCCAAGTATTTCTATGCGTTGTGCTTTCACCTCTCTTAAAATGGTCAGTTTGAGAAATAAACTGCGTTTTCCCTGCAGCAGCTGATCCTGCTTTAGTACAAAAGGCATGCTATATTACTGTTTTTCATTAACTTCATTATGGTCTCAAATTACCGTGCATGCTTCTTTGACTGAAGAGATATCAGGTCATCTTCTAACTAGGGAAACTTCTGCGCAATTAAATCATCCTTAAACCCCTATTGGTAAATAGGGATGTCACAGTATCGAATTTTGATGGTATAGTAACCATCAAAAAATATACCACAGTTATCGTTGTACCGCGTTGTAATCCATTTTTAAATGGCTATTTAAAGAAATGCACTCAAGTCATTTAATAACAACAAAAATAACATTAATGTTTTAAAACAAATACAACACACTGGTACTACAGTTCTATCAGGCACTACCTAAATGGAAGTAGTGTTCACTCCAGCTCACACAGGCTCAGCAAAATAATGCTGCTTTATTTCAAATTACTGTGGAGAAACAAAATATTAACATTTTCTGGGCTCAGTCTGCAATTGAATACCCACTTCATTTCATCAGTTTGGATGGCATCCTATTAGTTAAGACAGGGGTATTCAACCAGGGGTACGCATACCCCTGGGGTACTTCTAAGGGTCACGTCTAAGGGGGTACGCAGGACCACTCAGAAATGCACAAATAAAAATGAAAGTAAGAGAAAATAATGATCTTGAATTTAACAATATTATATATTCTCTAAACCACAATGTTTACTTAATTTTTGTTTAGCAGCTCAAAGTGAACGGCTAATGAAAACAAACAAACAACAAAAAAAAAAACATAATCTATCACGTCCACATTTTCCACCGTATGCATTCGCAATTTTGATTGCATGGATTTCCACTCTGATTGGTGAAGCAGGCGTCTGGCGATTGTGCCTGGAGAGCGCTCTGTGCTGCTCATGAGCTTTGTCGTATCAGTGAAGCACAGTGTTTCTGTTTTTTTTTTTTTTAGAAGTATAAATGCTCTAGTAAACATAAATAGTCATCATACTTTGACTGTTTTTGTTTATTACCGTGGCTGCATTTTATTAACAGCAATAGCGACTGGTTGAATATGTGTTCGGTGTTTGATACATTTTTTACTTGCAATAGAAAAACAAAGGAAAACACAAATCAGAAACTGCAAAGCGACAAAGATATACAGAGTACTTTTGGATCATTTTTAGTTAGTAATTAATTATAGTTTTATCTTGAGGTTAAAACGGCACACAATTATGGGAAGTAAATAGTAACATGATAAATATTTACAGTACAGACTATTTTGTATTATTTATAATGAATTTTCCCAATAGAAAGCAAAAGATTCCTAAATACTACCTTTTAATTCTTTGCATCCAGGTTTTAAGAATGAAGCCTACTGTTTGGCTTTCTGTCTCAGCAATTTGTCAGTCTCAGACTGTTGTGTAAAATTATATATTCAGGGCTTGAATTTCAGCGTGGGATTGCGCCAATCGCGTATTTTCCAAGTTGATCCCGCATATCTGCAACTTTCAGTGCAAGAAAATCGCGCAGAGATATTTGAAGACACCAAGCTACTGTATTTTTCACCCAATTTAGAATGCCTGAAACGGTACAACAGTCTCAAAGGAAGTGGGTGTCAGTGACAAAAGCACTATGAGTAGTTCTGGTTAAAATAAATAAATAAATAGAAGTGCTGGATATTAAGTGCAGCGAGACTTTATTCTCTCTTACGTGATTCTCGGCCGCTATCTTTAAGCAGTAAAGTAAATAGTTTTGGAAAAAATACAATATTAAGTCAATCTAAGTGTTTTGCAATCGGTGATTTTCGCTTTAACTCAGCCCCATTCATTTTGGTGTGCCAGTGCAGCGAAGGTAAAAGCCACCGATGGCCACCTATGGCTTGTATAAAAGTACAGACTCGGGGCTTTCCAAAGACGTATTCAGTGTGTGGAAGCCGTAAGCAAGCATAAATAACTCACTTTTTATATTGATATTTTGTATTGTTAAAAAAAAAAAAAAAAATACCGGTATATCCTGGCGCTGCAACACAGCATCGCCGCAGTGTATCCAGTACTAAGTGGGCTCCAGAAATGGCGCCTGTAATTGAATACCGAACTGCAACATGGGATTGACTGTCCTATCCTCCTTTTTATATAGTCCTAGGTTTTGAGTCTATTGCTCCGTCATTGTAGCAGCTAGACTGAAAGGGGCAGTATCGTTGGAAAGCTTAGCTCTGCCCCCATGTTTATTTCATATTGAGGTTCAATGGTGCAATATTTCTATGATTACGATATATATAGCAGTGACCAAACTTTTTTTTTTTTAAAACATATATTCTCATCTCTACCACATAGCATGTCTGATCCTGTTGCAGCTTACATATGAAAGGAACTTTTTGATATGTTACATGCATGCAGCACAAACTATCCAGTAGTTAAACATACATAAATGAAAACAGTGGAAAAACAGGCGGAAATGGGGCTGAGTGTAAAGAGTTAAAGAAAAGTACCTTTTTCTTCTGTTGCATGCAAAAACTTCACATCAGGCAATGGCAAAAACAGAGCACACTCCATTGCCTCACAGTCATGAACAGCTGTTAGGTCTCCTGAAAGCAGCTTATTTTAAAGCAACACCAGTATGAATGAAAAAAAAAATATATATATATATATATATGCATGCAAAAGTGCCTTTCTTTTTTACATTCCCCAATTGGCTGCAGCATAGGGGAAATCCCTGCACACAAAAATGAAATTCAAGCCCTGATATTAAATAAACAGGAGAATAAAAAAATGTGTTAACCAGATTATTCTGCCTTCTATTGCAACTGTGGTACCATTCATTGAACGAAGAAACCTCCCGACAGAAGGGTACAGTTTCAAAAAAACTGCAGTTGCAAAGTGTTACCTAGCAATAGCCAATCGAGTGCATTTTAGACATGCAGTGCCTGCCCACTGATCTCTCAGCAGAGTGCAAAACTTAATGATAAGCCTGCAATTTTTTTTTGGACTGCATGTTAACAGCAACAAACACAAAGGAAAGATGAAATGGTAATCTTTACTGGTTTTTATATTAGACTTGCTTATTGGCTAAGAACAATACTTAATTTCAATGTACACACAATATTTTGCGCCATTTCAATAACGTCCTTTTTACCAGCCTTTTGGGCAATTTTCCTATAAAATGTATAAAAGTACATTTTTCCAGTGTCAGTAAGTTTCATGACTATTCACACCACATGTACATAAAGTATTTTCATTTAAAGTTGGTGACTAGAAATCCTAAGTAGAAGGCACGGGTATGGAGGTCCTCCCCCACCGTGAGTTCACAGGGCAACGCCCCCTACTGAAAACTAATTTCAGGGTTTTGCAGGGGTTTACATCATGCATACCTTGGGCTGAAATATGTGCCTTATAGGGCTACAAAATTCAAAACAAATGTAAGTTTTTTTTTAAAATATAATTTTATGATTTTAGGTGTCCAGGTTTAACCCTTTGCGGTCCATTGTCGGACTGGGTCCGACATTGCAATTTATTCGATCAGGTCCATTGTCCGACATCATCAAAAAATGCAAAAAACGGGTTTCTAGTCGTTTTTTCTCCGGAAAAAGCCGAGAAAACCATTCAATGGCCGAATGGGAGCGACAGGAGCCGAGACAAGCCGATTTAAAAAAAAAAAAAAAAAAGGCGTATCTCATGAATAGTCATTCTTGCCCCTGGCATCAGATAGGGGCGGTCATGAGGAAACAAGCTGGGTGTTACTGTATCAGCGCACAGAGATTATCACAGACATTTGCAGAGCTTTTTCGAGATGTTATAGTAATAAAATAATGACTTGGATTGCATTATTGAGGAGTTTGGTGATAAAACGAGTCATCAAGAGATGATTGATCGGTATGTACGATTATTATTATTATTATTATTATTATTATTATTATTATTATTATTATTTATTTCTTAGCATATGTGAAAGCGATAGCAAACGAAGGGGTGGGGCGGGGCTGGAGGTGCCTAGTGAGTGCTTTGTTGATATGCAGGGCCATTTAAACCCGTTTGACTGTGGGAAAAAAAATACTTTTAAACAGCGCGTCTAAAATTAACTGCACGTGTGAAAATAAATTGGACCTGATGAGCCTGACGCACAATTAATAAATGGACTGCAAAGGGTTAAAGAGCAAGTAAAAGTTGTGTATGAAAAGTAATTACAAAATAATGCATTTATATTAGAATTTTAAAACCACAAGCTTGTCTTGGCACACAGTAAATTTCAAAGTCAAGTCTACATATTACATACAGAAAAACGTGGTGAATAGACCAGAACCAGACACCAATGAAACAGAAATTATATTTTAGGCACAAACACACAATGTCACAGATAGTGTACCGCAATACCAAGTGAGACAGATGAGAAAAATGTGAAGAAATTTCTAAATTAGACAACATAAGATAAGAAGCAGTTTTAATTGGTAGTAAATTTGAATACAGAAAAGGTAAGCCATAAGCTGTGTTTTGTGTTCTATTTTTTCATGTATTTCTTTTTTTCTTTTGCATTTATACAAAAAAAAACAAAACACAAAAAACAAGAACAATTAAGTTTCTGAAAATATTCGTGGAACTATCAGTCCTTACATTTTTATTTTTAGTCTTCCAAGATTTTGAGTATGCATACTTTTAAAGTAATAAATGTAGGTTTATTATTTTATTAAATTATTCCTCTTTTGACTCTGTTACTACTTCCAAAATATATTTCAACACTTCAAAGAGATAGCAAACAACAGGGGAGGGGAGGGGAGGGGCAGGAACCTTAGCTTTGATCTTGAAGCTGCGTGTTTCTGGCTTGCTGTCTGGCAATATTCTTTCGGGACCAGAGGGTATGCTTGAAACCACGACTGCTTCACCTCCCTGTGACTATCACGGTCATATTTTAGTTGTGTACACATGGGTGACTGGTATTCCTTGGGCTACATCTTTCGGAACATGATTCTGGTAATTGGTCTGTACAATTTGTTTTATAACATGTTTTTCCGTTTGGATGCCATGTGTTGTGCTGTGTTTTTTTTTTTTTTTTTGCTTTTTACAAGCAGCGCCGTCCGCTAACTGTTTCTAATTAGAGCCTCTGTCCTCCCGCCAAACACAACGTTTGTGGCATGCATATGTTACGTGATCAAGCTAAAGAGCTTGGAATGAAATCAAACTTAAATGGGCTGGCAGTCTTACACAAGTACATTTTTCAAATCCTTCACACCGTGGCAAACTTCGGGAAAAATAGTTGAGCCTCAAGGGAGTACGTCATCCTATGACTCAGACTCTACAGCTACCTACTGACAACCATAGATATAGAATATTACATATGCTGACAACTACTTCCACAAAGTGTAAGCATGGGTTGTCCTGTCTCGTCTGCAGGGGGTTGCAAAGATCTCCGTTTCTTTCAACCCCCCGATCCCCACTCCTCCCACCACCACGCTGTGAAAAATTCCTGGTGAAAACCCTGCAGCCAACTCTACAGCTAGTGAGTGTGTAGGAGTAAAACGTTTCAAAGTGAAAGCAAACGCAGATTTAATGCGTATATATTTTATACTGTATCTATGTTGTGACCATGCCTTTTAGTACCATAAGACTGAAAGTGAAGGAATTTTACATTTTCTAATTTTTGCATTTGGAACAGCAAATTCTGACTCTTGAACGTGACTATTTTCAATTAGTGCTATAAATATGATTTTTTTCTAATTCTGTTAGCAAATTTTACCAATTTTATTGTAAGTGCTTTGGTAGCTTTATCAGCCGATATGCATTAATTGGTTAAGACATTTTGTTTCAATATACATTTATGTTGTAAAATATAAAAATATGAAGTTAATTCAGTGAAGTGGAACTTAAGCTGCTGACAACGGGATTCACAGCTGAAGTCACAGAAAATGACGTATGTACTGAAAAACTAAAACAAAACAGCACTTTGTTTTATAATCAAAATACAAACAGGTTCTCAACAAAAAAAAGAGTTAATCTGGTAAGCCTAGTTTTGATGGCAATGAGAGACCATGCACTCAGAGTCCATGCATAAGCTTACGTCTCCTGAAAGTTTGCAATAAAAATGATGAATCACAATAAGTTGTGGCAGTACTTACCTCCACTGTCCCTTTTTTTGATTTCTTGATTGGAAACAAACCAAAAAAATCTGATTGATTTGATAAGTGCTTCGTCGTTCGGTCTTCATCACCAACATCGCTTATAAGCTTGCTACTGATTGGTGTCCGTGGAAACATAAGTCCGGAAACAACAATGCCGTAAGACAACTAACGTTTTACTCTGCATACATACGTAATGAATTTTGGAAATTGGCGATATTTTACTAGAAGAAAATAAACATTTTGAATACTATTCACTGGAACATGTGAGCATTGTAACCCCCTTTTTAAAAAAAACAAAAAAAAACAACTATTTTAGGCAGCTCATCTGGAAAAGTAAATGGCAATTTAGCCGGCTGGAAATGAGAAGGCTGTACATAAACTGGTTATAATGTGTGTGTGTGTGTGTGTGTGTGTGTATATATATATATATATATATATATATATATATATATATATATATATATATATATATATATACACACAGTACTGTGCAAAAGTTTTAGGCAGGTGTGAAAAAATGCTGTAAAGTAAGAATGCTTTCAAAAATAGACATGTTAATAGATTATATTTATCAATTAACTAAATGCAAAGTGAGTGAACAGAACAAAAATCTAAATCAAATCCATATTTGGTGTGACAACCCTTTGCCTTCAAAACAGCATCAATTCTTCTAGGTACACTTGCACAAAGTCAGGGATTTTGTAGGCATGTAGTCAGGTGTATGATTAAACAATTATACCAAACAGGTGCTAATGATCATCAATTCAATATGTAGGTTGAAACACAATCATTAACTGAATCAGAAACAGCTGTGTAGGAGGAATAAAACTGGGTGAGGAACAGCTAAACTCAGCTAACAAGGTGAGGTTGCTGAAGACAGTTTACTGTCAAAAGTCATACACCATGGCAAGACTGAGCACAGCAACAAGACACAAGGTAGTTATACTGCATCAGCAAGGTCTCTCCCAGGCAGAAATGTCAAGGCAGACAGGGGTTTCCAGATGTGCTGTCCAAGCTCTTTTGAAGAAGCACAAAGAAACGGGCAACATTGAGGACCGTAGACGCAGTGGTCGGCCAAGGAAACTTACTGCAGCAGATGAAAGACACATCATGCTTACTTCCCTTCGCAATCGGAAGATGTCCAGCAGTGCCATCAGCTCAGAACTGGCAGAAAACAGTGGGACCCTGGTACACCTATCTACTGTCCGGAGAAGTCTGGTCAGAAGTGGCCTTCATGGAAGACTTGCGGCCAAAAAGCCATACCTCCGACGTGGAAACAACGCCAAGCGACCCAACTATGCACGAAAACACAGGAACTGAGGTGCAGAAAAATGACAGCAGGTGCTCTGGACTGATGAGTCAAAATTTGAAATATTTGGCTGTAGCAGAAGGCAGTTTGTTCGCCGAAGGGCTGGAGAGCGTACACGAATGAGTGTCTGCAGGCAACAGTGAAGCATGGTGGAGGTTCCTTGCAAGTTTGGGGCTGCATTTCTGCAAATGGAGTTGGGGATTTGGTCAGAATTAATGGTCTCCTCAATGCTGAGAAGTACAGGCAGATACTTATCCATCATGCAATACCATCAGGGAGGCATCTGATTGGCCCCAAATTTATTCTGCAGCATGACAACGACCCCAAACATACAGCAAGTCATTCAGAACTATCTTCAGCGTAAAGAAGAACAAGGAGTCCTGGAAGTGATGGTATGGCCCCCACAGAGCCCTGATCTCAACATCATCGAGTCTGTCTGGGATTACATGAAGAGAGAGAAGCAACTGAGGCTGCCTAAATCCACAGAAGAACTGTGGTTAGTTCTCCAAGATGTTTGGGCCAACCTACCTGCCGAGTTCCTTCAAAAACTGTGTGCAAGTGTACCTAGAAGAATTGATGCTTGATGCTCTTTTGAAGGCAAAGGGTGGTCACACCAAATATGGATTTGATTTAGATTTTTCTTCTGTTCACTCACTTTGCATTTAGTTAATTGATAAATGTCTATTTTTGAAAGCATTCTTACTTTACAGCATTTTTTCACACCTGCCTAAAACTTTTGCACTATATATATATATATATATATATATATATATATATATATATATATATATATATATACACATACACACACTACCGTTCAAAAGTTTGGGGTCACTTAGAAATTTTCTTGTTTTCCATGAAAACATCCATGAAATGAGTTTGAATAGGAAATATAACAAAATGAATAGGAAATAATCATTGACAAGGTTAGAAATAATGA